>BROG01000010.1:1980000-2580000 GCA_030159075.1 Atrina japonica | reverse complement strand
TGACCAAGGTTTTATGAAAATGATACCCTAGTTCGATACGTGGATTGAACAGGAAAGCATGTGAGATGGTATGGCAGGATTTTCTTCGGGTACTCAAATTTCTTCCAATAGCAAGCACCCTTTACGCCAACATTGCAGCCACCGACAGATTTGTTTAAAGTTGCGGTATCTTGTTTGTTATTGTAAAATAAATAAAGTTTATGTATAAAAAACGAATGAGAAAGTTAATGAGAAGTCACCAAATTTACTCAGTACATAAGCTTAGCTAACTTTTCACGATTATAAGGTAAAAACATGCAAACTTTATTCTGTTATTGGACATGTTTGTATATTGATTGCATACAATTTTAAATAATGATAAAAATTATTGCTCATTTGAAGAAAACTTAAGAAATATTTTTAAAAAATGTTTGAGTACGTACTCAAATCTTGAGTACCGTACTCAACGTATTCATTCGGGTTTTTTTTACAGGAAAATCATAAGTGTGACGCAAAAATTTATATGTAAATGAATAAAAATAATAATATATTTCTTAATCACTTCCAAAAGTTTTATAAGCAATTTTATATTTAAAATAATGAAAAAAGTTATGCTTGAGTACTGAGTAAATTTGTTGACTTCGGGCCCAGATTTCCGTTCTGTATGAGATTATTGAAAATTCGTATTTACCTTTCATATTTACAGCTAAAAATGTATAATGTATACCTTGAAATTTTTATCAAGTTTTACATTTTTGTCATTAGATGAGAGAGCGAATTTAAAAGGAGAGCGAATTTAAAAGGAGAGCGAAATTTTCAATCTAGAAAATTGAATCACGTACATACTTGCAATCGATGAAACTATGGTGATTTACAGCGAATTTAACATGATTGGGTGAATATGCCTTCTGTCGTAAAAAAGCGAAAATATCAAGGGGCGAAAATGTACAGGTATACAGTAATTATGTATTTCATTTTAATTGCAAAGTGATATTAGTGTAACTACCTACCTGGAGATATGATTAAATCGGTTGTTTGCTGATAATAGCGGTGATTCATTATCCATGGTGTTAGAGTTTTTGTCAGTTCCGGTAGTCATAGCCTCCCTCGCAGATGAAATATCGGTTACGGTTGACTGTTTCACTCGATGTCCCTTGCCATTATCCGTGTTACTACAAACTGACCCAGCGCGGGATCCGGATAATACAACTGGAGATACAACCGTATCACCTCTGTTCCATGTATCTTTCCAAAGGATATTAGGTTGGGATTCATCCGGATTCTTGTTTTCTGAGGAGTTACTGTCATAAGAATCGCTTTCTCCAACTTTTGAACAAAGATTTTCTTTTGACCCTTTAGGGCTTTGTTCATTTTGAATACCTTCTGTCTTGGAGAAATCTGTTTCATTTGCAATATTATAAAGACGGTTCTTATGAAATTCTACTGATTTCCTTTGCCTTTCGTATTCTGGTTGTTCATATAAACGGGTTTCTGATAACACGGTTTTCTTGCTTTCTACGCTTTCGGATGAATCTGTTTCTGGAACTATTCACGAGAAATAAACAATAAAATACTTATATATTATCATGAAAATTATTATTCCCCCAAAAATATATTTTACTATATGTACTTAGATTGATACTTTTCAAATTGGAGCTCAACTGATGAAGTCTAATTGACAGAAACGATATCGTCTTGAGCATTATAACTTTGGTATTATGTTTATAATATTGATGTACAATAACAAAAAAGAGATATACACACGCATAAACATTCTTATATCCCTATATTTTGTGAAAATTGTTATTGAGAAACCCAGAGTAGAAGTTACGCACAAAACTTGTTATACAGTTTAATGGTAAAGGGTAAAACGTATTACGCAATTTAGAGGCAAATATTTAAACGTGTTACGCATTTTAACGATAAAGAGTAAAACGTATCACGTAATTTAATAGTAAAGAGTAAATCTTGTCACGTAATTTAACAGTAAAGAGTAAATCTTGTCACGTAATTTAACAGTAAAGAGTAAATCTTGCTTGTCACGTAATTTAACAGTAAAGAGTAAATATTGTCACGTAATTTAACAGTAAAGAGTAAATCTTGTTACGTAATTTAACGATAAAGAGTAAAACTTGTCACGTAATTTAACAGTAAAGAGTAAATCTTGTCACGTAATTTAACGGTAAAGGGTAAAACTTGTTACGCAATATAACTGTTAAAAAACTTGTTCCGCAGATATGTTAATAGAAAAAATACCTCTGAAGGAGCTACATACCTCTATCTTCTATCGATGTATCTATTTGTTCCCCCAGTGCTTCAAACTTTTCAACTTTATTCCGGTCGTGTTCAGGTGGACAACAGGATTTAGAGCGACCAGACCATTCTCTTTTTTCTTTACGATTGTGAGAAACAGATGAAGCTACACTTCTGCTTCTATATTTGCATGGACTCGCAGATCTCTCCATTAAGTTTTTATCGCGTTTGCTTTCAGACTTCGTAAGTAAATGAAGGTAACTCAGGTAGTCGTAGTTGCAATAATCTTCATCCAATAACATTTCGTCTGACAATGACGTTAATATGCTATAACATTGGCGTTGATATGCGTAAAATGGGCTTGCTGTTTCCCTGTTTAGAGACTCGTGTCCAACCATACGCATCTCGCATTTGTCACAGCAATATGAAGCTCGTTTGACGTACCCGGGAATGAAATCACGTGACTGAAATTCATACATCAAAATAGCAATAGCATACATGTATACCAAATTCATTTAACATTATTTTGCTAATATTAGCAATGAAGCGAATCAAAGAAGAAATACATATTAGTGAACTGAATTGATGTTTGTCTGTTGTGTTTTAATCTATATTTGTGGGTTTTTTTCAACTACATATATACCATAAGACAATATTGATGACTCTATGGTCTTCAACTACATGTATAAAGAGTACAGACTTGTATTGATTCCAAATGTATTTGACAACTGTTACGGAAGTTATTATATCAAACATGAAACTTGCTATTTTGAACTAGAAATTCAACATTGCTTTATCCGTTTAAAAAACTTCGCTTCATTTCAGGCGATATGAAATTTTACCAGTCAACAAAACTGTGTATCATCTGCCATGGATAGTATGACGTCACTTTTATACGTACATTGGTTAGCCTTAATCCACTGTTACTCAGTGTATTAATATGCATGCCGTCAACTTTAAAATCCCTTAGTGATGACACAGGGCGACCGTATGGTGTTGATGGAGGAACATCGGGGGTGCCTAAAGGAATTGACGAATTTAATCTTTGGTATAACTCATTTTCATACACTTCATTATCTTTATCAACCTCTGTTTCCTCATTTTCCTTTGATTGTTGCATTTCCTTATTTTGAAAGTTGTTTCTCAGACAATAAACTGAATTCTGTAATATGCAAATAACTAAGTAAAAATGAAGTCAATTTAAATGATATTAATACTGATGCCCTCAAGACTCTAATTCCATATGTATACCAATACTTCAAAGTTGTGACATGAAAGTAATACTTGAAATTAAAAATTGAATTTTAGTCATGAAATGGTCGTGCGCATAACATGCCCCAAGAGGAAAATAAGAGAAATATTTGTAATAGTAAAATGGGTCGTTTGTAATTTGTAGAGTTATTCTCATGAATGAGTAGGACTATATTTAACTGTGCAGTATTATAGAATTTAGATAATAACGTATTTCATTGATATTTTTTTTTAATTATTTTCCGTGTGATTTTCTACATTATAAGAAACTACATATATATCTCTTCCTGTCAGGAATAACCCTGTCATTAGCCAATTTAGTCATTGACTAATAGTTTGCAAAATTGGCTAAAAAGATCATAATTGACTTATTTTCTGGCTGATATGTTTTGATTATGTTTAATGTGTATCATACTTTCATTTAAAAGAACTACATTTGACAATACAAAAGCGTATCACTGAGTAAGGGCATGTTTGATGGGTGACAACAGAACTGTCAAAAAATCCCAATCAGGTGAACCTCCAGACTTGCATCTAGTATACTACATGTATAGGCTATAGTTTGCACTTGTCACCATGTTGCATAAGATTAAAAACATATTTGTTATCAATATTGTATTGACATAGCTAATCAAAATTTCAATTTGCTAAAATATTTTTCCTTGGCTAATTTATTTGTTCATAGTGTTGTCCCTATTTGTGAGAATATACATATCAGTTGGTAAATAAGAAAACTAGTTATAAATTCACTTATCCTCTGGATTTGAAAAATTCATGATTTTTAGTTGTTTATCGACAAGCATGTAACAATAAACGTATTGCAAACAACAGAAGATAAAAATGTGCAAATTGACACAAAAAATACGAAAGGAGGTCACAGCGTTCCCAGAACGAGGTGTCATGTTTGATTATATTTGTTTAAATTTACTGAGTATTGGGTAAATACCAAAGTGTCATGTTTTATTTATTTATTTACTTATCAATAAGTAAAATTCAAAAGCTAAAACACGTCAGAGGTATTTCAAATAATCTATTGCATATGTCAACTACGTGTTGTAACATAGACAAAAGTTCAGGACATACCATACTCAATTGCAACACGAGATACACAGTGACGTAAGATTCGTTTTCTATATTACATACCCCAAACTTATATTTGACTTAATGCAGTGCTAGTGCTGCTATTTTTAATTTGTCTTTTAAAAAACCAAAAAAATCTATATTTTTATTGTTAATACAAAACATAAACTTGATAAATGCCAAGCTTTAGGGTGAAACAAATATCTAGGAGTCGGACAAACCTAAAGGGGCATTAGCTTTTTTGGTTTTTCTTTTTTTTTCATAAACTTTTTTGTCCTTTTTTACTACTTAGATTGATATACAATGACAAAATAGAGATGTATACAGGATGAAAATTCTTAAATTCCTATATATTTTGTGGACTTTGCTTTAGAAACCAAGTTTGGCTCTTTTTCACTTGCTATTGATTTATTCCAACTTACTATTTGTATATGCGTATAAAAATCTCTGGACCTGAACTTATTTTCACAAAATATATAGGCATATAAGATTTGTATGCCTGTGTTTGGCTTTTATTTGTTATTGTATATCAAGTACAATTAGTAAAAGTAGAAAAAAATCGAAATATATGTAAACACACCTAATGTCATAAGGCTTGTCTATGTTAAAATGTAATTTTACCAGTTTGTGAGAAAGGCTTGACTTGGAATTCATCTGAGCTCCGACAACACTCAACGATCCTTCGTCTGCTTCTCTTTCTGTGATTTCATACGGATAAATACTGACCAGTGGTTGACTGATGCAAATTCTGTCTTCAATGGGCACCTTTAAACAGACACTGAATTTTAGCCTACAATTCATACTGAAATCGTTACAGAGGCATTAGCTGTGCCCCCCCCCCCAATAAAAAAAATCCAGTTAGGCAATTTATTAATTCGACTGTACTATTTGTATATGTATACGACACCGGACTTGACCTTATTTTCACAAAAGCATAGGAACATAAGAATTTGTATATATATATATATATATATATATATATATATATATATATATATATATATATATATATATATATATATATATATATATATATATATATGTCTCTCTCTCTCTCTCTCTGTTTTCTTTTGTTGTTTTGTTATTGTATATCAGTCTTGTTGGGGGACACAATTATTATTAAGTATACACAACACGCAGTAGTAATAGTAATAATAAACAAAATTAAAAACACGGCATAATTATGTACATACCTCATTAGTTTGTCTGGGTGAAGATGCTGGAGCGAATATCTGGCTAGTTTCGTGAGAGAGCAGAGACACGCCTTTAATAGGTGCAAGTGATTTTTGTTGCAGCTCCTGTTTTGTGCATCCTTTCGATGCTAACCGAACACCCTTTAGAAATAGTAGTGTTAAACAGATGAAATGATTTAACATAGCTTACAGACGCCGAAGGTATTTTCCAAGGAACGTAAAATGTATATGTTATATTAAAATTTATTAATTTGATAATTACAATTTATCGATAACAATATTGTTATATCCAATAAAATTCAATGTCCTCCAAAGGGAAGTATAGTTATACGAAAAAAAAAACAAACAAAAAAAAACAGTAAAACACTCAATATTCACAAAGGAAAAATTGTGAATATGGAGTGTTTTAATATTGTTATAGATAAATTGTAAATATCAAATGAATAATTTTTAATATAGTATACAAGTGGGTTCCCAGAGTTTATTTTCACTAGTAAATATCATGTTTTTTTCAATAATTCCTCTAGAATTCATCGTTTATCCTACTTTGACAAAACTTGATTTACATGAAGTTGAGGTTCTGATTCTCATATGCGAGAAATTTCATTGCAATCTATTAATTTTTTCAGGAGAAATACATAAGTCTTCAGGAGAGTAAAATTCTAGAGACGTCATTTCGACGTTTATTACAAAGATAATGAATGGATCCGTGACGTAATTCATCAATACCAAAATAAAATCATTGACACCTAAGTAATTTATGGATGTAAACTAACGAAAATATTATCAAAATTAGGCCCAGATTTCTAAGGTTAAACGTGCCATTTTTCATTTCTTTTGGATGTTTACTAGATGCAGAGAACAATATCAAACAAATGCAGAATTAATAAGAATATATAGTGAAATACATTCATGAGAACTCACTTTTCTCCCACTATGTGTATATACTGATCGGGTATTGCGTGAATTCGGCTATATAGTACACGATTTTGTGAGATTATTTTTAGATCAATCATCAGCTATAGGACTTTTTTCAAACAAAAGGGAAAAATATTGTCGTGGTGCATAATAAAGATGAAATCACACCATAGCCGCCTACTGGTCCTTGTCCGGTAGATTACCAAAGTACCACTTTTATTCGATTTATTTATTTCATTATCAACATTATCGTAACTATCATCATGATCATCATATCTATCATCTCTTTCATCTCCAAAACTTCATCACCAACAACAAAATTAGCATTTCTCTTTCATCTCCGACTCATCATCATTATCGTCGTCGTCGTCGTCATCATCATCATTATCATTTATTATTTATTTATTTATTTGTGTATTTATTTATTTGTCAATTTTATAAATTTCGCAAACGTATAGATCCATTAATTTTTTTCTGAATACATATTTTGTAATATCTTACCTTTGTGATTTTAGATTTATCCCGGAGTGTGTTCATGTGGACACAATGATTTGATGTGACTGTGGTACCTTCACTCCGCTCAGTAACTGTTACAGCAGACATACCTTCACTTTCTTTTAAAATTATTTTTACTTTTATTTACCCCATTTCCCCGTTGTCTCCCTCAGTTTTCACTATGCGCTTTACATGACGTCATAATACATCCATACACTACAATGTGACGACGTTGTAATTCCGGTGCGTAAAGGTCAGTTCACGTGGATGGTAATCTCTATAATAATACGTTTAATGTGTAGAGGTTCTAACAATATTGGACATTTTTTTTTAGTTTTGTAAATACCCCTGTTGCTAATATAAAATGTATTTTCCAGCAAATTTGGCTCACTAATTTATATAGAAACGTGACGGTTCGATTTTATAAAACTGTCCGTTATTTTTTTTTCTTTGGGCTCGGGCCTATTAACTAAGAATTAAAATAATTATTAAAAATCTATAGACGTACTGTAAGTATAGTAGAGGAATTTATTAATTATTTAATTTAATGAATTAATTAAGCTCTAGTAACATTCTTTAAATACAATACCAAATAAGTACAGAAAACCTTGAATAAGAAACGGCGCTGAATGGTACTCTGTTTCAAAATAGCATTTAGGCCTAAAAATGAACATAATGATCATGAAAATATTTTGTTTTCATTCGCAAACTTCGCAATGTCTTTTGTAGCCCCTACGGATCTAAATTAGGAGGGGGTGTGGGAGCGCAACCCCTCCCTTAAAATTGATTTTTTTTAAAAGAAAATGATAAATCAAGTTTTAGTATCTGGGAGTCAGAAATGGCCTCTCGGAGCTTTTAAAATAAAAAAAAAATCTAAATTAAACCCAGAAAAGGCTTCCCAGATATTTTAAAAATTAGAAAAAAGGTTCTGGACCCAACTTGAATTGATCTTGTAACGTGTGTTCGTTGAAATTCAAGTTCTTTTTTGTGAATAATTAGTCTGTCAATTTAATGCATTATTTGCGATAAAAACGAATCGATATGTGAAATTATCTGAGGAAAATATACCCTGGACCACGCATATTCCCAAGTCAAGGTTTTCTGACCCATATGTTATTCCTCAAACACAAAATGGATTGGTAAACCTTGACTTTGGAAGACGTGGACTACTGGGGAAAACATAGTCCTAGGACATCGGGTGGCGATATTTACATTTTCTGATATTCTATCTTCTTTTTCATTTATTTTGTTATTTAATATTTTTGCGATCAAATTGTCACATTTCAAGAAAAATTAAAAAATTTAAGTATAAGCATAAAAACATGAAATAATTAAATACAATGTGAAGAACTAGGGAATCGGTTGTTTTGTGTCTGGTTAGAAAATACCTCATCGGACTTTCATTTAATTGGATTATTCAAAATTTTATCTCGGAGGGGGGATTACTCCTGAACCCCCTAGTCATCGCCAAATTCCACTTCAATTTCAAGTTAAATTAATCTACCAATAGAACATTTTTAATGAAAAAGAGGTCATAATTCAGTGTCTGGAGGTCAATACTGTCCCAATTTTTGCAAGCGATATATATTGTTATTTTCTTCTTGATATGAAAATAATCCTTTGAAAGTAAGTACATATTCCATTAAACATGTAAAACTAGCGATGACTAATTCACTAATACGGGTAGTTTTCACATTTCCTTGAGAGAAAAATTCTTAAGTTTTTTAAATACACAATATAGGAGGCAAATGGTGCTAATTAACGATTTTAACAATACTTGCTAGATCTTATAATACACTTCAAAATGATGACATTACCCCCTTACAAAATAGTTGCGTTCTTTTAAAATCTATACTTTATGGACGAAACATCCCGGGATGTTATAGGGGTGAAACATACTGGTGCGAATTGGTAATAGGGGAGAACCATCCATCGGTTACATTCGTGTATGGCAAGCCCATTGGAGAATTTATTCCCTATGTTTTTATAAAAAAAAACGGTATTGTATAATGTAAAAAAATCAACATATTCAGTTTTAATATATGAAAATGATTTTTTAATATTAAAAAAAATCGGTCGGAATTTCTGATGTTTATATAAAATGATTTTTAATGTTAGAAAATTATTTGTTAATATTAAGAAATCGACTGATTATCTTTTTATCTATTAAAGAAATTATTTTTTAACATTAGAAAATGATATTTTATATCAGAAAATTAATTTTGAATATTAGAAAATGATTTTAAAATTAAAACATAGGGAATGAATTACCCAAAGGCTTGCCATATTCGTGTAAATAGAGTTCTCTGATAAAAAAAATCGCCAGCTCCTGTTAAATTTTTAGGCTTGTAAAAACTCAATATTATATATACTATCGTATATCGAAAAGGGGTGTGAAATTTTACTTTGTCCATCCAAACGCCTGTGCACCGGTTGGATTGGTGTTGGAAGTTATAGCTAGTATTTTATAGAATAAATCCATTCATACACATGCTTATGTCAGGAATTTCTCCTATTACACGTGTATACGAAGTTATCCCCCTTTCCATGTAACTCTCCGCGATAGAGGTAAATACCATTCCGCTTTCTTAACAACATAAGCAGAGTAATGACTAAAATTTTGTAACAAGCACAGTTCCAGCATAATTATCAGGTCCCCGGCATTAATATACAGATGATGAAATAACGTCAAAGATATCGTGTAAAACCGAAAGGTCAGTATCGATTTTGTATGATCACAGTGGCGTAGCTGGGTCTTGAAAAGTGTAGGCCGAATTTTCTGCCCCGAATTTAAGCGATTTCAAAAAGTCTCTTAAAATCGGGGCAGAAAGTTCGGCCTAAGAAAAGTGGTCATGGTGGCGGTGGTGGTGGTGGTGTGTGTGTGTGTGTGTGGGGGGGCAAATTGAATGATTAGAAGCGACGACGACACGGTACATACATCCTAATAGACACGTCATTATACATACATTAATAAGTGAAGGTGAATCAGATAGTGTCCTATTGGGTGCATTCTTTGGTAGCCTTTACAAAAAATGAAAAGCAAGAATTGCACTGTGTGGTTTATGGCATGGGCTGTCAACAGATTGCGATAACCTGAGTTCTTTGAACAGCATGTTGCCTGTGGTTGTGGATGTGTGATAAAAGAAATTACGTCAAAAAGTGGGGACACAAACATGCTTGTGGCCCCCCCAGTTTCAAAAGAGGGGGGGGGCACGTGCCCCCGCTGCCCTCTGTCCTACGCCCTTGTAAAAGTGTGATGCGAGCCTTGCTTGAGAAGTTGAGTGGCTTGAGCCTTGACACAAAATCTTGAAAATGTTAGAAATAGAATTCTGTTCTGTACTCATTTGCACTGTAGTCTGTAGCCTTAAAATATTCGAGTCCAGTGTTGATTGCTTGTCGTCACAATTCCTTTTGATCTGTGGTTAAGAATAGGTCATATCTTGAAAAATATCAGTGTACATACACTCTGAACTTAAATATTTAATTTGTAGATAAAGTCTTTATCGGTTAGGAAAACCAGATAATGACTTTATTTATTCCAGTATTTATTCATTTATTTATTTATTGAGTTTACTACTTTTCTAATCTAGTCATATCTAATCTATCAATAAATTTATTTTTCCCACTATCAACTTTACACAGGTTTATCAGTAGGGTCTATTTATGATATATTCCCCCCACAGTACTGGTCAAGGACCAGTAGTCAGCTAGGACCAGTAGTCGGCTATTATATTATTTCTCCTTATATACATATAAATATAGAACACTTTACACATGTTTATCAGTAGGGTCTATTTATGATATATCCCCCCCCCCCCAGCACTGGTCAAGGACAGTAGTTAGCTATTATATTTTTTTGCCTTATATACATATAAATATAGAACATGATTTTGTGAGATTGGGTCTTACCAAAAACTTTAAAAATCAAAGTGTAAGGTGCTCATTCAATAATCGGACTTGGTTTTTATTTAAGACCTTTAAAATGGTAGTGACTATTCCTTCGGCAAGTGCCCAGCGAAGTGAATGTGGCGGGTCTTTTAGATGAGACTTAAAACCAAGGTCTGTGTTGCAGAAGGTCCATACTACAGGCCATAAAAATGAAAAATTCTTGATGGGATATAAAGCAATAATCAAACAAAATTCCAGTCCAGGTCCTTGGTTAAAACGTTATATGAAGTGAAAGTCACAGATCTTTTAAAAGTGAGATCCTGTGTCACAACAGGCATGGCATATGTGTTAAAGATCCCTAAATGCATTGATGTCAGTCCATATAGAAAAGATAAATATTTGTGGCACTTCACCTGAAGCTGGTGACATCTCTGTATAAGTGAACAATTTTTAGAAGAATTTAAAACAACAGTAAAACAAACAAATGAATCTCCATTAGCTTGAATAACATGTTCAACTGATGACTTCTGTCTCATCTTCAGTATAAAACTCAGGTTTCCATAGATTTGACACAATCAATTGAGCCATTTACCCCTAAAGACACATTTGGACTGGTCTATGTCATTGATTTACAGCTTCAGGTATTTAGCTAGAAAACTTAGCTTTCAATTTTTTTAAATTGGCTCTCTCCTATAAGGACAAAAATAGCAAAACTTAAACAGGAGCGAAAATTTCCAGGAATACAGCATTTTTCTGTAGATAAGGACACCGTGTCACAGTGGAACAATGGCAGTCGGTTAACCAATTACACTGTCCATGTATTTCAATCAATGTTCTTGACTGATTTTGTTTATATAAAGTTATAATAGCTTCTAGTTCTCTCATATCCTCTAACTTTGATTTCATGCGATTCATATTTTGAACCCATTGACCCCTAAAGACACATTTGGACTGGTCTAGGCCATTGATTTACAGAAGAGACTATTGTTTTTGAGGGATTAATGAGTTAAAGTTATATATATATATTTTTACAGATATGGATCAACACACCATCTTAGGAAGGATAGGTGAGGGCGCTCATGGCATTGTTTTGAAAGCAAAACATATTGAGGTTAGCTTTCATATTTACTTCAAATTATTTGAAATCTATTTAAAAATGATACTAATACTTACTTAAATGTAGTTCAGTTGTTATTCTTTTAACCTGTGCATTTTATGTCTTACATATAGTATCAAAAAGATAAATCCAAAATACATGTACATGTAGCAGAAATATCTAGAGAAATGAATTTCCGGTATAGCTTATTCAACTTTTATTGACAACCAAAATGATTAAAAACCAATCTATAATCGCACCCATTTTGTGATATGTCGTTTTGGAGATCTACCGAACACTAGTTTGGGATAACATATAAGTGACCTTGTATGTGTGTCTTGCTTGACCAAGGAATGAAATTTTGAAAGTTTATGGAATGGTAAAGGGATGTAAACATTATAAACAACAATGAAAACACAAAATCCAGAAGTAGAGAAGTCATTTCATAACCTTGAAAAAAGATAAAATCACCAAAATGTCTCCAAAAGAATTCTGTGAACTGACAATTTCTTCATTACAAAAAATGAGTTACGTGTCTTTACGACTTGATAAACTTGCAAGATCTTGGAAGTCATGTTTTGATTGGTTGAACAGGACACATACAAGAGGTTGCAACATATAAGGAAATTAGAGCAATGAGAGATCAGTTTAAAATTAGATTGAATAGCAACAATAGTACATTGTATACAAAAACATTGAAATAAAATGAATAATGAATATCAAGTAGACTTGTTCAGGATATTGAACAAGCTTTGTGAACAGATGTTGTGACAGATGACTTGAAATTCATAAAATCAAATCGAATGCATAAACATTCATATAGGTAATCTGTTCTTCTATGGAGTAATTTTAGATACAATATAAGATTGGGGAAAAAAATAAAATTAATAACTTACATAATCATTGTTAATAGACCTTTTCACGATAATTGCTGGCCTGTAACTTTGGATGGCAAAATGACACATATTTATGGAAAGTGGCATAAAAAACAATCAGTTTACTTGAGAATTTCTTTGTTTTGCAAGAAGTTACATGTAGTATACATAACAGTTATTGTGAAAAAGTCTATTCAAAAGTTAGAATCATAGCTTTAGTATGTTTATTGACTAGACATATTTGTACCGGTATATCATTATGCACCCAGTGGTACTGTTTCAGCCCAGTATAATAAACTTTTAAGAATGCATACTAGTAGCTTCATGAAATCACAGTACTGATACTGTAAATCCCAAAATTTTCGGAGGACTTCATTTTCATGTAACAACATTTTTTAGATTTATTAGCAAAATTGTATTATCACAATTTTGAATCTCCATTTCTTCATACTATTATCACACTTCACTACAAAAATTGTCTTCTGTACACCCGTGTTCTGATTTGAATACTCACAATACATGCAATAATTATCAACCGTTTTCTAAAACTTGTCATTTTCTTTCATGTCCATTTGCCAAAATCATGCCTAAGAACATTGCATTCAGTTTCAGTATCAGTGTAGAAAATTGAGTGAGAATTTTATTTTCACAAGTTAGAGGGCTTGTCAAATTACACACAAATAAAATTCTCGTGTAAATGAAACTGGATTTACAGTAGGTAGAATTTCTTAATTTTACATGTAAAGGTAATATAGCAGAGTTTAATAATTAAATAATATGACTGAGTATAATTAATGTAGCTAAGCTACATGTATGTAGTAGAGTTCCATAACTAAATAATATGAATGTAATTAACGTAGCTAAGCTATATAGCAAGGTTGCATAACTAAATAGTATGAGTGTAATCAACATATCTAAGGTATATAGCAGGGTTCCACAGCTAAATAATATGAGTGTAATTAACATAGCTAAGCTATATAGCAGAGTTCCAGGACTAAATAATATGAGTTTTATTAATGTAGCTAAGCAATATAGTAGAGTTCCATAACTAAGATATATGACTGATGAGTGTAATTAATGTAGCTATAACCTCTTTAATATAGCTAATATCAGGTATAGATTTGTTCTTTGCAAATGAATCTTATTTCCTTTTAGAGTGGGGAAGTGGTTGCACTAAAGAAAGTACCACTAAGAAAACTTGAAGATGGAATTCCAAACACTGCCTTAAGGTAATTATTAATGTTACTATTTTACACCATATATGCTATATATCTCATGTCACAATAAATCACACACCTTTTTATGACCCTCAGTCACTTATATTTAATGATATTATCACCACTGCGTATTCAGTGGTTACCAGTTCTTCTACAGATTCATCCTATATCATATATATAGTCTACGATGAGTCTAAAGTGGCTATATACCTTTCCATAACACAGTGTGTAAAACAAAACATATACCATCTCACTGCTGTGGTTATCCTTCTGGTACACATTGTGAAAAACAAAACATCTACCATCTCACTGCTGTGGTTATCCTTCTGGTAGTGTAAAACAAAACATCTACCATCTCACTTCTGTGGTTAACCTTCTGGTACACATTGTATAAAACAAAACATATACCATCTCACTGAAGTGGTAATTATTCTGGTACACATAGTGTAAAACAAAACATATACCATCTCACTGCTGTGGTTATCCTTCTGGTACACATTGTGTAAAACAAAACATATACCATCTCACTGAAATGGTAATTCTTCTGTTACACATTGTGTAAAACAAAACATCTACCATCTCACTGATGTGGTAATCTTGTTACACATTGTGTAAAACAAAACATATACCATCTCTCTGATGTGGTAATTCTTCTGGTACACATTGTGTAAAACAAAACATATACCATCTGGCCTTCCTTAATGACCAACTTTTTCACATAATCAGATTAGATCCTGGCCGGACTTGAGCCCTTGTTGACTAGAAGTGAGAGACTTCATGACTTTAAATGTGGTGCTGTAGCCACTTGGTCACTGAGTTCCACAATTTGTGTTATGAAAAGAATTAGCTACACCCATTTGATGGAAGCTATTATTTGTTTTAACTCATTCACCCCTAAAGTTACATTTGGAGTAGCCTAAGTCATTGGATTTACAGAAGAGTCCATTGTTTTTCAGGGGTTGATGAGTTAAGCATATCTGTGCATAAGTGTACTATAGTCAGTGTAATTCCAAAATGTTGTTTTTCAGGGAAATAAAAGCACTAGAAGAAATTGAAGACAACCCCTATGTGAGTACCGGCAATCTGTTCATTCTATGAAAAAAAAACCAGTAAAACACTCAATATTCTGGGTTTTTGTTTTACATAAATATACTTCCCTGTGGAGGACATTGAATTTTATTGAATTTGTTTCACTCTACTTTATTTTTTGTTTGTTTGTTTTGAGATGTCCCCAATTTATCTTACCAGTAAAATACTTTAAAATGCTTATTGGACTTTTGTTCCGTCATTGTTACAAAAGATAAATTTGACAGAGATATACCAAAAGAATTATTATCCATATATTATGGGTTTTAAATTTAAACTTATTTATTTTACGACAATTAACAAACAAGTATAAACAACCTATACAAATGTCTCTTGTTGGCTCTGATGTTGGTGTTATAGGTTGCTTGCTGTGGGAGGAAATCGGAGTAACTGGACAAAAAACCCACGTGTACGACCTGTTTGCAAATTTCCATAATCATTGTTATCTGCTGTAATTTAGAAAAAAAGTTAAAAAATTCATAATACAAAAAAAGTAAAAAATATGAGATCACAGATTCAGTCCACAGTAGGCTTACTTTTGTCAAAGCCTTTTCTCTATGCAATTTTGAAAGGCAAAGTTTTAACTACTGATATAATTTTATTTTATTGTCTAAAATCATAATTGAGATAGCTTAATTGTCAGTATTTTATTTATGGAAAACTTTATTCTCCATTAGGTTGTTAAGCTAAGGGAAGTTTTTCCACATGGTACAAGTCTCGTGTTAGCATTTGAGTACATGCTCTCCGACCTCTCAGAGGTTATACGGAACTCGGAAAAACCTCTAAGTGAAGCACAAGTCAAGTCCTATATGTTGATGCTGCTAAAGGGTGTAGCATTCTGTCATGAAAATAACATTATGCATAGGGTGAGTAAAAATGTTTCAGTTTTAAATAAAAATTCATGTAATGTATTCTACCTTTCAAATGATTGACTGGTCGCAAGTTTACAAACTGATTGTTGTCATGAGTTATTGCCCTTTAGTCTGCTGTCTGCTAAAAGGTAGTTAAAATACAGTGAATGAATGATACTAGAATACATGTATCTTACTTATTTGGTCTTTGTAAAATTTATATTTGTGCTATTTTCCAGAAGCTGAAAATCAACAACAACAGAATAAAAAAGGAGTTATTCCCCTTTAGTCATGTTTGTCTTTAAACATGTTTCAGAAACCATAAATTATAATTTTCTATTTTGAATCATATAACTACAATGAATAGAAGATGTTTTTCATTATCAATGATAAACTTTTCAGGATTTAAAACCAGCAAATTTACTCATAAGTTCGACAGGCCATTTAAAGATAGCAGATTTCGGATTGGCAAGAGTTTTCCAAAATAAAGGAGAAAGACAATACAGTCACCAGGTGGCGACAAGGTAAAATATTTAAAATCATCCAAAGATTTTTATAATAAAGACTGATCTGAAAGTCACAGTACAGTTACTGTTCAGTTTCTTCTATAATTGATCCACGAAGATATAAACCCATTCACCCTATAGGCACATTTAGAATGGTCTAAGACATTGATTTACAGAAGAGTCCATTGTTTTTCAGGGGTTAATGTCAAGTTAAAGAGGTTTGTTACTTTCCAGTCATTAAAATTGTCCACAGAATTTTTTTTCTAAACTACATGTGTAGTGAAGGTAGACAAAAAAATGTTTCATGGTGGCATGAGTAGTTTTGAAATATGCAGATTTATAGTAAATATCCCAAAATTTGGAAGTAAAATCATTATAAACTTTTAATTCTATATAGAACACCTGAAATCTGACAGTGGACTTAACCATTCTTTGAATTGGACAGGTCTGAATGTGACTTCAGGGGTTGATGAGTTAAACAAGCTACATTGTACTTTCATGGATTTTACAGAGCTGACTAGCAACAGAAATAAATTTCTATTATTAAGTGTACTTGTGAATTGAATACCAGCCTACATGTAGTCATAACTGTGTGTAATAATTCCCACACTCTAATGTACTGCATACCTGAAAATAATTGATCCTGTTTAATTTTCACTATTTTGCCCTTAGATGAGATGGTGAATTTAAAATGAAAGCGAAATTATCAAGTTAAATTATTGAAGCACGGGCATACAGGGGCATCCTTGAGACTATGGTTGTATGGGATTAATTAAAGATGAGTGAATTTGTTTTTCTGCCAAAAAAGGGAGAAAATAATCGGAGGCAAAAATCTCTATACTTATATTGAAAATTTTTAGCAGAAATAGTAGTCATCAAATGAATGTGAATTACATGTTCCATTTCTAGTGTCAATGTTTTTATCAAAATACAATACAAGTATTTCAATGAGTTATTTATTTCGTAGGTGGTACAGAGCTCCAGAACTTCTATACGGAGCTAGGAAATATGATGAGGGTGTAGATCTTTGGTAAGATTTTGATATCTAAATGAAATATAAACACACTAAAACAAACACATATACAGTCACACACACACACATACACACACACACACATACACACACACTCTCACACACACACATATACAGTCACACTAACACAACACATACACACACATATGCACACACACATACACACACTCTCACACACACATATACAGTCACACTAACACAACACATACACACACATATGCACACACACACACACGCAGTCACACAAACACACCACAACACATTTTTTGAATTTTGAATGGCGTTTTACACCAGACTCAGCAATTTTTAAGTTATATGGTGGTGACCAGTTTTTTATGCTGGATGAGAGAACCTGGTTACAATGTAATGTACCTTTGGAAGAGACCACCGACCTTTCACAAGTACACACAACGCATACACATTACACACAGCACACATATACTCACACAATATACAAAACATAGAACAATGACAATATTTTGTTCTGTAGATTTTTATTTTGATGTTTACATTGGAACCTGTCTTGAAGGACCACTGTCATGAAAGGTCACCTGTCTTTTGAGACCACATTCTGAAAACCACTTGGCTAAATATTTCTTCAAATAAGACTGCCTGATTTGAGAGACCACATTTTAGTGGCAGATGGGGTGGTCTATCAGGTTACTCTGTCATTAAAATGTGGTCTCTCAAATCAGGTCTTATTTGAAGGAATATTTATGTATGTTTTTATCAGCAACATGTTCATCTTTATTGTTTCATAGTTGTACTCCTTGTCATCATCATCATCATCATCATCATCATCATCATCATCATCATTATTATTATTATACAAACATATTTTCATTTTTTTAAATATACTTACAGGGCTGTGGGATGTATATTTGGAGAGTTGCTGAACAATTCACCTTTGTTTCCGGTAAGAATTTAAGACAATTTGTTTTATAAACTCATCAACCCCTGATAAAACAATGGACCCTTCTGTAAATCAATAACTTAGACCAGTCCAAATGTGTCTTTAGTTGTGAATGAGTTAAGTTACAATATTTACATGAATGTATATAAATGTATTGTAGTAAAAGATCAGTCTCAAGAGCAGAATAGGGTCTATACACACAAGAAGTTTTTCCCCAACACTGCTAACTACTAATCTGCAGATTTTTCCTGGATGTCAAGCACATAAGTAATTATACATGTACTTCTGTTTGGAGATTTTTGCCTCGCAAGATAGAAGATTTGGGTTCAAAGTCACCAAATTTACTCAGTGCTCAAGTTCAACTAGCTTTTCATGATTTTTAGGCAAAAGCGCACAAAATTTACTCTGTAACTGTACTTGTTTGTTTACTGATGGCATTCAGTTGAAAATAATCATGCAAGTTATTGCTCATTTCAAGAAAACTTAAGAAATATTATAAAACTGTTTGAGTACGTACTCAAATTTTGAGTACTGTACTCAACATATATATACAATTTTTACAGGAAATCAAAATTGTGACACAGAAATGTATATGTGAATGATGTAAAATAATAGTATGTTTCCTATTCATTCAAATTTGGAAGTTTTAAAATGAATATATAGCCTAAATAATGAAATAAAAGATGAGCTTGAGTATTGACACCCAGGAGCACATTGTTTTTTGTCTGTCTGTTTTCTTTCCTCAAATTTTAACAGGGGTCACAGTGGCTGAGTGGCTAAAGCATCATGCTGTGAACCCTGGAGTCTCTCACATCTGGTCAGCGCAGGTTCGAACCCCACTGAAACCTAAGCTGATATTTGTGAGAGTTTGCCAGTTTACTTGTGGAAGGCAGGTGGTCTCTTCACAGGTACATTGTAACCGGGTTCTCTCCTCCACCATTAAAAACTGGATGCCACCATATGACTGAAAAATTGTTGAGTGTGGCATGAAACACTATTAAAAATTCAAATTCAGAATTTAACCAAACTTGGCATTTTCAATAAGATTGAGATGATAGTATGTTAAAAATATGAGTTATGGGACTTAAAAATCTTTTAGAATGATTTTTTTATTGAGAGTGTACCAATAGTTTTTTCTAAAATAATATGTTTCGTTTATTTACAAGTAAAAGTTCATGTGCTTAAATCTATGTTACAGGTGGTACAATGAATTTTTTTTTTAATTACTGACAACAAAGTTGGTAAAAATTCTGAAGCATTGATTCATGATACAATGTAGCCTATATGCAAAATGTTTTTAAATGTGCTGAATTTTAGATTTTTTTGCTAAATTTGATGTTAAAATAAAACCAAAAACTGTTATATAAAAAATAATTGTAATCTGTTCCAATTTTACAGGGGGAGAATGACATAGAACAGCTGTGCTGTGTTCTCAGAATTCTAGGTACTCCAAATGAAAAGATATGGCCGGTAAGTCATAACTACCGTACAAACAGTGTTGTTAAAAACAAGGGACTACTGTATCTTAAATCAAAATACTGAAAGCCAGGTTTACAGATACTCAAGTAATACTATTGTCTATTTCCACTCTGACGGTAATATTAAGGCCATGCTTTATATCTTTCCTGCATTCTGCCTAGTCTTCTATGTTTCTTCATATGAGCAGAGATGCAAACTGTTTCCATTTACTAGAGCTTATAATTAGAAGAAATTCCACATCTATAAGTAATCTACATAATGTTGAAATCACTGTATGAACAATATTGGAAAATGTAAAAACATTTTTTGGGCATAACATACATACACAATATTATATTGCTTCACGCATGTTTCATTTTAATGATAATTCGGAGACCATGTATGCACCAAAAGTTGATTGCGCACAACTCAACGATCACTACAGCTGGTTCTGGCCTCTGGCGATATGCACGGCTAAAAATTCATGTAGATTGAACAGTACAAACATTATATGAATATATCGTGTAACAGTTTTGAACCTGTCTTGAAAGATCATTGTCGTAAAAGATTACCTGTCTTGAGAGACTACATTCTCGAAACCACTTGGTTCAATAATCCTTTAAATAAAACTGAGAAACCACCTGTCTTGTGAGACCACATTTCAGTGGCAGAAGGTGTGGTTGTTGGGAATAAATCGCGTTGTGTAACATATGAGAGAAAGACGTGCTGACAGTTTCAGTGTTTAATACGAAGTTTTATACAATTTCTGCCTGAAATTTAAATACAGTTAAGCCTGCTTCAGCAACCACCTGTGTATAAAGACCACTTGGTCACAAAGATCGTTTTTTGCTGTCCCCAATTCTATCATTTGTGTATAAATCAACCTCTGTATAAAGACCACCTCCTTATGATGACCAATTTTCTTGTGTCCCTATGGAGGTAGTTATATACAAGTGTCACTCTAATACATCAATACTTTTTTTTTTTTCAGGGTATATCAGAGCTACCAGACTACAACAAAATAACATTTCCAGAAAATGAACCCATTCCATTTGAAGAAATTGTGCCAGATGCTTCCCCAGAAGCTTTGGATTTGCTTAAAAAATTTCTCGTTTATCCATCCAAAAAGAGAATATCGGCAAAAGATGCATTGTTACATTCTTACTTCTTCACGGAACCCTTACCAGCTCATCACTCAGAGCTGCCAATTCCTCAAAGAAGCAAAAGAGGGTTGCCACGGCGACAGCAAACACATGACTATAATATTGACGTTCCATTGGAGAAGACATTGATAGACCCCGAGCTCTTAGCTCCTCATGTAGTGAAACTTAAGTGACAGTGCATAGAAAAAAATTTCATGGAGAATTTGATCATTTATACAAAAAACCTCATAGGCATACCGTGTCATCTGCTGTCATAAAAACTTCTGGATTTTTATTCCGTTTACAAGAGTGTTTAGTTACTCCAAAATCAGATCAAACAAATTTGCAATATGAATGTGGTAATTAAGACTGGAAGGTGAATTATGTTGTGTGATTTGTTACTATTGTGTTCCAGTAAAATCCAGAAAGTAACTTTTTTTTAAAGTTTACGTCAAAGAAACCGTCAATTTGTCAATAAATTGCTATTTTATTCGAAGAACGTCAAAGTCGTAATCAATTATGCATTTCAATACAAAGGAGACCCTTCAAGGAAATCATTGTTAAACCCTTTATTATTTTATGAACTTGATTAGCAAGAATGGCGGCAGTCATTGTTGTTGATTTTCATAGGTACAGTCTTTTATTTATATGGGGGGGGGGGGGTTTACATCTCATCATTTTTTAGTCACCATAGACACTGGATTGAAAACTCAGCGAAACACCCCTGAACTTTTTATATTCATTTTCACCCCTGAACTTTTTATATTCATTTTCACCCCTGAACTTTTTATATTCATTTTCACCCCTGAACTTTTTATATTCATTTTCAACAAAGGTCATGAATAGAATTGAGCGATTCACAATTATGTAAGATTTACTGTACATTGAAACACTATCAGTGGGGATAAGAGTTTATGACTCTGGTCATATTTAATGACTGTATGGATAATGTTCCCACATGTTGGTAATTTTATGAAATATTAACACAAAAAAACACTTTCCAAAGTTGCTGTGACACACAGTAGATGACTCACTAGAACAAGGGTTACTACACTGGCTTTACTTTTTTCCTGGAGTTGTCCGACATAAAAATATTCATTTGTAATTGACCTTTATCTAAAGGCCCGACACAGCAGCTTTGGCAGACCATTCCATATATATAAGTGAAAAACTTTTGATGGAATGTACATGTATAACAACAATAAAAGAAATTATACTTTGTATGTGTTCTTGTACAGACATTCATCCTGAGTGACTTTTAAGCATTGTAGAACACCACAAGGCTGATTCTCCTCATATTTGGTACAGTGGAACCTGTCTTGAAAGACCACCCATCTACCACTGAAATGTGGTCTCTCAAGACAAGTGATGTCTCGAGAGGTTTTATATAAAGATTTATTTAACCAAGTTGTTTCATAATGTGGTCTCTCAAGACAAGTGGTCTCTCATGAGAGGTTTTATATAAAGAATTATTTAACCAATGGTTTTTAGAATGTGGTCTCATAATACAGGTGGTCATTCATCAGAATGGTCATTTAAGACAGGTTCCACTGTATAAAACATTGAGGGTAAGAATAAAACAAAATGTGTTTTGTCATTCATGAAGACTTTACAGTCCCAAAACTCCGCAAATACATTTTATTGTATGTCACAATTGATCTCGTCAAAGATCTTGTTGATATAAAGTAACTTACCAAATTTAATTTAAATTTGAATGTGTGTTTTCACAAAAATCAGCTTAGGTTCCAGCGGGACTTGTACCTGCGTGAGACAATTCATGGTTCAAAGCACGACACTCTCGGCCACGGAGGCCCCACCAAATTTAATTAAAATTTGAAGAAAGAAACTGAAGTTACAGACCAATAGCAATACTGTATACCTGGAAATTTTTGCCTCCATTTAATTTTCATCCTTAGCTGAGAAGGCGAATTTAAAATGAAACATATTTTTCAAGCTAAATAATTGAAGCATGGACATACATGCCCTCTATGAGACTATGGTGATTAAGGGCGAATTTAAGACAAAATGAATAGTTTTTGTTGTAAAAGGGCGACAATAGGTAGGGGCAAAAATGTTCAGGTATACAGTGTCCCCAACTTGATTCTTGTGGCATAATAATTGTGAGGGGCAAGGGGGTTTTAAAATACATCTGGTACTGGAGTGTTAAAGAGGATCCAATTTTTAATTATCTTTTGATTTGATTTTGAATGTTTTATGCCACACTCAATAATTTTTCAGGTATATGGTGGCAGCCAGTTTTATTTGTGGAAGAGAGAACCCGGTTACAATGTATATGGGAAGAGACCACCGGCCTTCTGCAAGTAAACTGGCAAATTTTCTCACAAAAATTAGCTTAGATTCCACTGGGGCTCAAACCTGGGCTAACCAGATGTGAGAGACTTCATGGTGCAGCGTGTTGCCCTAACCACTTGGCCACGGAGGCTCCCCCTTTTCTTTTTAATTATCAATTTAGGTATTTCATAACAAATCACAAAAACTTGTAGTAAAATGCTTTATTAATGTTAAAAATAATAGATATCTATTTAACAAATGGACAAGGAATGCAAAAATATTCAGATATGTATATAAAAAAATTAAAACATGATTTAAAAAGGCAAAATAATTCATTAAAACATATTTTTGATTGATCACAGTAAGCAATTGCAATATGTAACAGTAAATCTGTTTCCATGGATACCAATTTCTGCTGAATCAACATTTCATTTTTGAAATGGAGAGGCCATGGAAATACATAAAATAATAATAATGTACAACTACATGTACTACTCACCCCCTGAAAGTGAAAAATAGACTATCCCATTGTGCATGTTGTGTTAAATGGGGAAGTCTTAAGTATGCCGCAAAAGGGGGAATAAATTTGATTAAACAAAACACACAAGTGAAGTGAAAATAATCTTCAAACGTGTATAGCTATATATTTTGTGAAAATAAAAATAGGTTACAAAGAAAAGGTGTGAAATGAAAACATTTATCACTGAAGGGTAAAGGTCTCACAAAACATGCAAAATGCACCAAAAGTCAAATGATGTATAATGGAATTTTAAATATGAAGAATCAGAATCTTATACTCATAAGACTGATGTTTTTTATTGGGGGGAGGGGTTATTACTTGATGAGATGCACATAATAACTTGGACTTAAAACATTATACCATATTCTACCCAATAAGCACATGTCCCTATAAGTGCCCCTCTCCACATATTGACTCACTTTTTTTACATATGATTCAGAATCTTATCTAGACAGATGACAAGGATATGTGGACCAAAAAAAATAAGAAACAGTTTATATCTCTTGCCCCAGTAACAGAAGCATGTTGATAGATGTCCTCAGTAATAACTACAACAAATTTACCATTGTACCTTATAAAAAATTAACTCATTATGTCAATTTGACTCTTAAATGGTCCCAAGGGGCACCCACCCCCTTTTATGCTATTTTTTAAAGTACCCTGGGTGCTTATTGGGTCGAATATGGTATTTAACTAAACAAAACCTGTGTGTTTCAACATTTTCATGTTTCAGCTTTATACACAGTCTCAGATCTTGTAGATGATATTGTCTTTTTCACACTTAATGCATCTTAAAACTTTGGCTTCAATTTCTAAATTTTAGGACCAAAGAAAAGATATTAATGATCTTCAGATCAAGTACATTGTATATTAGTATACCGTTAACAAACAAAAAAGTATCAACATCAAGGTCATGAACTGTTAAACCCCAAAATAATTTTTTATGTACATGACCATACTTATAAATTTTAGCACATATGATTGGTTGGATAATGCTGAAATAAAACGAGTAATATTTTTACTTTTATTTAATCCAATGCCTTCTCCGATTAATTTAAAAAAAAAAATAACTGAAAAAGAGAATAATGAATCCTTATAACTCATTTATATACTTTTCTTCAAAAACATTTTCAGCAGGTGTCTAATAAATAGTTAATACTGTAGACCTCAGTGGCAGCCTACCCTTGTAAACAACGAAAATAAACTCGCCATGAAGTTATATCTAATTCTACAAAAGAGTGTAAAATTTGTAAAATAAATTATGCATATACATGTGTATACAAAATTGATATTACCCTAGTCAAAACAAAATGATAGAATTCCAGACTTTGAAAATTTTAAAATCTGACATCCATTAGAAGACTTAATACTGACGAAATATTTAACAAAAAAAAATAATAATAGCAAGATTTGCCAATGTAAATGAGGGACAACTTAGAAATTACACTGAGATAAACTGGGAAACCTTACTCTTATCTAGAGATATTGTGTCAACTCCATATGCATAGAATATTGTGTAGAAATCACAGCAACAAGACAGATATATTTAATTAATATACTTCAATAATGATGTTTTCTTCATGTAGCACAGTAGGGTAATTTACAAAAAAAAAAAATACAAGATGTACATGTGTCGTAAGACTGTGTACATCTAGGAACAATATATACACACATAAATCTGTAATTAATTTTTGGATGATTTGTATAATTTTTGTTATAGATTGACATGATTGATTATAACTGG
Organism: Atrina japonica; assembly: GCA_030159075.1. Classification (NCBI taxonomy): domain Eukaryota; kingdom Metazoa; phylum Mollusca; class Bivalvia; order Pterioida; family Pinnidae; genus Atrina; species Atrina japonica. The sequence continues at coordinate 2,554,210 of BROG01000010.1, read as the reverse complement.
CAGTTTAATGTTGATTAGTTTATTTTTCAGTCATAAAAACTTTGAAATAATCACCATCAAACATGATCTTCAGGTTATGGAGAAACTGGTGAAGTGTTTCTACATCGAAAACTTCAGGAAATGCATCAAAATTCCCTTCCTTTACATTAAATATTTTAACAATTACGAAAAGGTCACCAAATGATCTCGTCTAGCTGTTACAATAGACTTACATGTAATTTGTCATTACTGCTAGTATATAGTACATTTACCCTTTCACCACCAAGTAACTTAATGGCATACTCTTTCTATTGTTTTGGATCAGTCCATTATGGTCTGTGCGGTTGAAAGGGTTTGTAGAAATGAACACCTATCGTTGTCCTAAGCTGCATGGTAAAATGTCACCCGTTGTCAGAAACGTGACATTCATGAAATACTTCCAGTCATGTGAGACCACACTCATGAAATACTTCTGGTCATGTGACACCATACTCATGAAATACTTCCTGTCATGTGAGACCACACTCATGAAATACTTCCTGTCATGTGAGACAACACATGAAATACTTCCTGTCATGTGAGACCACACTCATGAAATACTTCCTGTCATGTGAGACAACACTCATGAAATACTTCCTGTCATGTGAGACCACACTCATGAAATACTTCCTGTCATGTGAGACCACACTCATGAAATACTTCCTGTCATGTGAGCTAGGCCACATTTTATTCAACTCTTCAAGTGTAAAGACTTAAAAAAGCTATCTGAACTCTAACTTGTACTTCTTAAAAATAATGAACTCTTCTCCACATCACGGACAACAGTCCAGTCGTATTGTGTGTCAGGGGGTCAAGGAGTTCAGTTGGTTGAGAAAAGGTGTTTGTACTCTAGTTATGTCCATTAAACATATTGTATATCTCGATTATGCAAAAACATGCCCTTAACTGGTAGATTTATTTTTAATATTGCACTGTGAAAAGTAAACTAGCCTACTCTATCATGCCTATGGTCACTTTTACAATTCTTCTAGATCTACTAAGGTATTTCACCAATTAAAAGCTAAGCAAATATTAAATTTTCATATTACCATATTGCAAAACATTTTTATGTACATGTACCAGCATCTGTCATCTACAGCCTCGAAAGGATGTTAGGAAGGGTATTCCATAATTTCTAGAAGATTAATCCAATGATATTAGCAAGAATGTGTCATGTAAATTGTGCATTAGAATAAGATAATGAGAGGACACCAGGGTGAACTATTGACAAATCCATCTGGCTTCGAAAGAGTTACCTCCCCATTACATACACACTTGTATATTATATATAATATACGCCCATTCTTTAGCTATGAAAACTTAGAAATCATTTTTGACTTTTGGAAAAGTTTTGATGGAATTATATACAATTAATTTGTTATCTATGGGATTATAAGAATTCAAGCCATGATTTAATTACCGTATACACTATATTCATATGTAATTATGATGCACTTACATAAACATAATAAAGAAATGAACTCTAGAGAGATGAAAAAAAAGTTACGGTAAACATAAGGAATTGAACTTTTTTAACAACAATCAAAACAATTTTTTTTCTGATATATGATGTTTGATTTTGATATGTATAGTTGCAACTTTATATATTACAATGTACTTTGACTTCCTTAGTTTTTGGACCAGTCTATTTGTACAGGTCAGGGCACCAAACGAATTCAAGATTTTTCTCATAGATATCATGTTAGGACAACTCCTTATTATTATCATTTTCTTTTAATCTTTTTTTCTGTTTTTTAAATTGATTACTTACATTACAATCTGTGGATTGCAATATCCTGCTTCTATACTGAAAGTATTATTAAACCCTATTCACTTGATTTAACAAAAAAACTGTGTTGTACATTTCACCTTCATTGATGACTCAAATTAGATTTCAATGGCAAATATTACTAACCCCAAATTGAGCACATATAATTTCAACAGAAAATTATAACATAAACATCTTGTATAGAGCACTCCATGTGTCCTAAATTATTTTTTTCCAAATATCATATAAGAAACCATGATTAAAGATGGTATAGCTGAATTGCAAAACATTGCAGCAGGTCATAAGTCAAGGTGAAGGTAAAAACTGAAGGTCATATTTAACTTTATCAGCATGTGAATTTACGTAATATGTTACAAAGTTTTCTCACAACACAGCTAAATACAACAGGTAAACCAAATTGTTGAGGCAGACAGATAGATATCGTCAATTGATAAATTGGTATTTACATTGCAAACAACCCAATTTTGCTGTCCAGCAGGCTGTGGCAATTACAGTCAAACTTGCATTAAAGGCCACCCCTGTACAAAAGGCATCTGCCTATGAAGGCCTAGCAAACATAAACTTTGGTAACTGTTTTTATATTGAAGAAACCTCTTTATAAAGGTCACCTGACTACAACAGCTACTTTTTTTGCCTGTTCCCTTGAGTGGCCTTTGTAGACAAGTTTGACTATAGTTTTCTCTAAATAACAAAAATTATTTAAAAAATGTGAACATGGTGAATGAAAAATAAAGTATTTTGACAGCATCATCACAATAATGTGATTATTAAATGCACTATGCTTTGAAAGGGAAATAATTAATATGATATAAATATTATATCTCAACGTCATTAAAAAAAAAATTTTCCTGTGACCTTGAGAAAAAATATCTGACCGAGTAATGACAACACTCAAATAAAAACACACAATAATTTTTTGCAGCAGAAGACAGACTCTGTCCAAATATCAAATGGTATGGTAATAGTGTAACTCATCAACCCCTCAGAAACAATGAACTCTTCTATAAATCAATCACATAGGCAAGTCCAAATGTGCCTTTAGGGGTGAATGAGTTAAGATGACAAAATATATAAATGATTCAGGCTTCACTCTGATTGGCTTTATCATAGCCTTCTACGGGATACATTTTTCGTGGCATATATACATTTCTGGGTATGGCGTGCAAATAGGTTCTCTGCTCTGCTCCACTTGGATCGATGGGACCAACCTGAAAGTACATAAAACTTCATAAAGTAATAGTTCAGTGGAAATGACAGCGGGTGTGTCAAAGTTTCAGAGGGTGGAGAGCCATTAGAAAATCAGGCAGGCATGTGGCAACAACATTTTCTAGGCCTACCATTTTTTTCTCTGCCTGTTTGTTAAGTAAATAAAAACAGGTCTTTAGTTTCCTAAAATGAAGTAAATCTAATGTAAATTTTAAAAAGATTTGTAAAATACAGCTCTATACACAATATAGCACCAGGAAAGGGAGACAACTACTGTTTGCAAATCATGCATCTATCAACTCACCCACCCCTAAAAATGGACTCAACTTTACATCAATGATGTGGGACATGCCAAATTAAGTACATGTGTATAGGGGTGAGTGAATTCATTTGGCTGTAAACATGGGTTATTCAACACAATACCATGTATAACACAGACCAAGCATTGGGTTTCATTGCATGCTCAAATGGCAAATCAAATCGGGTAATAAAAGTAGGATTCAAAATAGAAAAATAGGTAATGAAAGAATCTGAATTGGTATGCTGACATAAGGCTGCCTGGTTTTCCATGGATAGCTCTTGACGTCATCTACAATATAATATCCTCATGACTAAATTAACCTATTCCACCTTACATTTTCAAATGGATTGTTCTTTACATTATTCTGGACCATTCTATTTGAACTGTAGGGTGGAAAGGGTTAAGATAATGAAGTCCATAAATAAATGTAGAAAACTGAATTTCAAAATACAAAATCAAATTTGAATTCAATTCTAAATATACATTTATACACTCTACAAATATAACATAAAACTAAAATTAAAAATTTCCATTGTGCCTTTGACCTGTGTAGAGAGCGACATTAATGACGACAAAATAATTTCGGAGTTTATGTTTGTCACAATATAAAGATTCTACACATGATAATAACTTAATTCATAACTATATAACCATTAACATTGCTAAGAACAAATATTTGAAAAGTTCTCATAAATTTCTTTAGAAAATTACATAATTTGAATATTCATTTTGACATACATGTATTCAAATAATAGGCTAGCTTCAACAAAATTATTTTGACAAAAATTAAATAATTGACCTCTGTAATTGATTAACAGTTCATTCAAAATCTAGTCATACATGAACTATGTCATCTAATTTACATAAAAATTTGCATATTATATGTGCAGTCACATGCTAAAGTGATGACTTTATTGGAGTTGTTGTTAAGTTTTTTTTATTGCTCTGGTGTATCTGTTTATTCCATCAAAATTTAATTTTATAAAACAATATAAACTTATATCTATAATGTAATACATCATCTCAGTGACACATGACCATAATTTCTATAATTTCAAAAATTAACTTTAATTTCAGTTGCACCTGTCTATAGATTTTGTTTTATGTCAGTAACATCAGTCTATAAATTCTGTTTAATGTCAGTAACATCAGTCTATAAATTCTGTTTAATGTCAGTTACACTGGTCTATAAATTCTTTTCATGTCAGTTACACCTGTCTATAAATTATGTTAATGTCAGTAACACTGGTTTATAATTTCTGTTTAATGTCATTTACATGTGTTTAATGTAAGTAACACCTGTCTATAAATTGTTTGATATTAGTAACACCTGTCTATAAATTATGTTAATGTCAGTAACACTGGTTTATAATTTCTGTTTAATGTCATTTACATGTGTTTAATGTAAGTAACACCTGTCTATAAATTGTTTGATATTAGTAACACCTGTCTATAAATTATGTTAATGTCAGTAACACTGGTTTATAATTTCTGTTTAATGTCATTTACATGTGTTTAATGTAAGTAACACCTGTCTATAAATTGTTTGATATTAGTAACACCTGTCTATAAATTATGTTAATGTCAGTAACACTGGTTTATAATTTCTGTTTAATGTCATTTACATGTGTTTAATGTAAGTAACACCTGTCTATAATTTTTTTGATATTAGTAACACCTGTCTATAAATTATGTTAATGTCAGTAACACTGGTTTATAATTTCTGTTTAATGTCATTTACATGTGTTTAATGTAAGTAACACCTGTCTATAAATTGTTTGATATTAGTAACACCTGTCTATAAATTACATTTAATGTCAGCATCACCTGTCTATAAATTATTTAATGTCAGTTACACCTGTCTATAAATTATGTTAATGTCAGTAACACTGGTTTATAATTTCTGTTTAATGTCAATTATACCTGTTTATAAATTGTTTAATGTCAGTAACACATGTCTATAAATTGTTTAATATTAGTAACACCTGTCTATAAATTACATTTAATGTCAGCATCACCTGTCTATAAATTATTTAATGTCAGTTACACCTGACTTTAAATTGTATAATGTCAGATAAAACTGTCTATAAATTCTGTTAATGTCAGTAACACACTTCTCTATAAAATCTGTTAATGTCAGTAACACCTGTCTATAAATTGTTAATGTCAGTAACACCTATCTATGAATTGTTTATGTCAGTAACACCTATCTATGAATTGTTTATGTCAGTAACACCTATCTATGAATTGTTTATGTCAGTAACACCTATCTATGAATTGTTTATGTCAGTAACACCTATCTATGAATTGTTTATGTCAGTAACACCTATCTATGGATTGTTTATGTCAGTAAAAATCTATGAATTGTTTATGTCAGTAACACCTATCTATGAATTGTTTATGTCAGTAACACCTATCTATGAATTGTTTATGTCAGTAACACCTATCTATGGATTGTTTATGTCAGTAACACCTATCTATGAATTGTTTATGTCAGTAACACCTATCTATGAATTGTTTATGTCAGTAACACCTATCTATGAATTGTTTATGTCAGTAACACCTATCTATGGATTGTTTATGTCAGTAACACCTATCTATGGATTGTTTATGTCAGTAACACCTATCTATGAATTGTTTATGTCAGTAACACCTATCTATGAATTGTTTATGTCAGTAACACCTATCTATGGATTGTTTATGTCAGTAACACCTATCTATGGATTGTTTATGTCAGTAACACCTATCTATGGATTGTTTATGTCAGTAACACCTATCTATGAATTGTTTATGTCAGTAACACCTATCTATGGATTGTTTATGTCAGTAACACCTATCTATGGATTGTTTATGTCAGTAACACCTATCTATGGATTGTTTATGTCAGTTACACCTATCTATGGATTGTTTATGTCAGTAACACCTATCTATGGATTGTTTATGTCAGTAACACCTATCTATGGATTGTTTATGTCAGTAACACCTATCTATGGATTGTTTATGTCAGTAACACCTATCTATGGATTGTTTATGTCAGTAACACTTATCTATGGATTGTTTATGTCAGTAACACCTATCTATGGATTGTTTATGTCAGTAACACCTATCTATGGATTGTTTATGTCAGTAACACCTATCTATGGATTGTTTATGTCAGTAACACCTATCTATGGATTGTTTATGTCAGTAACACCTATCTATGGATTGTTTATGTCAGTAACACCAATTTAAATTGCATAATGTCAGTCACACCTGTCTTTAACCGCTGCACCAAGAGGTGAGATCAGGTGCATGGAAGAGTAAGCATCCCCTGTCAATCAGACAAACCTTCTCTGAATCCACAGTTAAATAAGTCAGGAATTAATCCTCGTTACAATTGGTATAGGCTATCGAACAGGTAACTTAACATTTGTGGTTATGGCGTATACTTATATCTATAAACTCCAAACAAATCTACAAAAATTCTGTTTTCAGGACTATGATGATAAACACAATACACCAGCATTTCAGTACAAAAAGGTCATTGTGGTGGTGGCTATACATATTATGTTAGATATCATTCTATCATTAATACATGGTGGAACTTGTAAACTCGTGCCTTCGTCATACTATATAAACAAGTGAATAACTCAGTGACATTATAATCTTGTGCATGCATTATATGTTAAATAAAAGGACCAAAAATCAACCAATCAATTAGTCCTATCTTATCTTTGTCCTTAAAACATGAAAATAAATGATTTAATTTTCTTTCTGACATTAAAACTGACCAACTAACAATCATAATTGTGAAAATATATTAGATATACAGTTGAAATTCAATATCCAAAATTCAGATGATAATTTACAAATAATATTTATTTGACCATTTAATCTTAATTTTTCTTTTTTTTTTTTGCACAGTAGCCACTATTTATCAATTTATAAATATGAGAGACTTCATTGTTCAACCATATCACTCATCAGTATTCTGTTCATGGGTTTTCTAAATTGATACCACTCCATACATATGCAGACCACAAAATAATACGAGAGCGATCGTTCAAATTGCATGGAGGTTATGACAAATACAAATCGTATAACTTCCTTTTCGTTTTCAATGATATGTCACTTCAAATTTTTTTTCATCTTTATATATATTTTTGGGACTTTATTATTGTTATCATAACCTGTAGGTTACAATCATTCCTTTTAGCGTAACACTTAAATGAGTTACAATGATTTCTGTTATTTTGTGGCCTGCAAATGTTGTGATGTATCAGTATCTTCATCGTTTTGTGTCTCATTCTGACCTGTATGCTCAATTTAAAATGAAAAATAAATAATCATCCAGTAAATTGAAATTAAATAAAAACAGAGTCAATATTTGCTAAATAATTTTTAATCATCACAAAATCTAAAAAAAAAACCAAAAACCATAACCACTTCAAGACTAGATCCATGGTTCATCACCAAACTTTTCTCATAGGTTACTAACCCAAAGATAATGATTTTCAACTGTATATTGATATTTCAAGGTGAAAAAAAGATTTATATAAAAACTTTTACATAAGTTTTTATTAGTTTTCGGTATATATCAGCTATAGTTTCAACTAAAAGTTTTGTTTTGCTGAACGCATAATGGCACTGCAAATGCCTGTAAAACTGTAAGAGTTACTTCCCCTGAAATTTCAGAACGATATCTTACATACTGTACCGTATTTTAAGATAGACATATTACAAGAGGTTATCATTTCAAAATAATATTCTCTGTATAACACCTTAATATGTTGCTTAACTTTATTAAGTTGGAAAGTTTATTGGAAATAGTTGATATGGGATATACATGTATAAACCGTACTGATTTCCCTATTTTCTGAATACAAATTTATTTAAAAGAGGCATTTAGGTGTGTAAATTTTTTCTGAAATTTTTTTTTTTTTTTACTTTAGAGATTGATCTAGTGTAACAACAATGAACAAAAAAGAGATATACACAGGCATAAAAATTCTTAAATTTCTATATATTTTGTGAAAATTGCTTATTTAACCCAGTTTGGCAATTATTTGTTTGCAAATGATTAATTCAACCTTACTATTTGTATATGCATACAACATTGGAACTGATGTTTGTTTGTTTGTTTATTGTTGTTTAACTCCACTTTCAACGATATTTCTTTCAGTTATATCGTGGCAAGACACTGGGACACGGGAACTGACCTATTTTCCACAAAACATATAGGAATATATATGCCTGTGAATACCTCTTATCATATTTGTTATTGTATCACAAAATATATAGGAATATATATGCCTGTGAATACCTCTTATCATATTTGTTATTGTATCACAAAATATATAGGAATATATATGCCTGTGAATACCTCTTATCATATTTGTTATTGTATCACAAAATATATAGGAATATATATGCCTGTGAATACCTCTTATCATATTTGTTATTGTATCACAAAATATATAGGAATATATATGCCTGTGAATACCTCTTATCATATTTGTTATTGTATCACAAAATATATAGGAATATATATGCCTGTGAATACATCTTATCATATTTGTTATTGTATCACAAAATATATAGGAATATATATGCCTGTGAATACCTCTTATCATATTTGTTATTGTATCACAAAATATATATATGCCTGTGAATATATATATGCCTGTGATACATCTTATCATATTTGTTATTGTATCACAAAATATATAGGAATATATATGCCTGTGAATACATCTTATCATATTTGTTATTGTATCACAAAATATATAGGAATATATATGCCTGTGAATACCTTTTAACATATTTGTTATTGTATGACAATCTAAGTAGTAAAAAACAAAATGATTTTTTTTTTTTTTTGAAAACTCAGCTACTGCCCCTTTAAGGAAAATGAATAATCAACATAATCAAGAAAATGGAACATGTAACTGCTCCTTGAAATGAAAACAGATAAAGACATGTTTAAAACTGTTAGATCTTCAGGATAAACAGATGAACGTATTCACTGTGAAGAAAAAAAAAATGTTAGATGAACAACAAAATCCATGTTACAGTGGATAACGGCATGGGTGATATTTAGTCCAGAAAGGTCAAATCTTGTCACAATTAAAATCAAGACATGTTCAAACAAAAATGCAACATGAAAGGTGGATGATTTTCACCTGTTCTGCGCTAAACTCAAATAATTGGCAGCAATTTGGACCGTTCACGTTTGGGTTTCGGAACTCGCACCCATTCAGCTAACATGTTAAAGTCTTTATTGGGTTTGGACGAAGCCACACTCATTTCTACAACTGATTTTTCCCGAGGAGTTCTGTAAACAGCACTCCATTCTCCTAGTTGACTGGCTCTATCTTTGTTTGTTGTTGCCCTAGATGGCAGATATGAGTGACCGTATGTATGGGAAGTTTGAGGCGTTTTTGTGGACCTCTGCCTGTACTGTACCTGAGTTACAAAAATTACATTGGAATGTTAGGCGGTAAATTTACCTCAAAATCTTAGCAAATTGAAATGAACCTTTTGAGAATCCATATTAGTGACAATATGCAAAGAAAACCTCGTAAAGGCTTGATATAAAACATTCTATTCTGAAGTATTCCAAAATATCATATTTTTAGCCCTTGGATTCTGAATTTTTATTATTAATTTTACAATATATAAATATAAAAAAGAAAATATTAGAAAAGATAAAGAGTCTGCCTCAAAGTTCATTAAAAAGATTTTTCAATGAAAAAAATTCGTATTAAATAAATAATTTTTTCTCTTAAAAAGATAAAAGAAAACAAAATTTTGTAAGTATCACTCAAAAGTGCCAATTTAAAAAAAACTGTGAAAAGCAAATTATTTCCCCATCTGAAATAGCCATTGCACTCTCTTTGAAGCAAAATAATCCGTATTCTGTAAAATCAGGAAGTATTAAACTGTTAAACCTGTCTTATCTGATCACCTGTAACTTATGACCTTTCATAGTTTGTGATTATACATGTAAATCTAGAACTTTGGGATTTTTAAATCCAAAGTTATACTTTGCTAAACCAGATGATTACTTTAGTAAATTTAAAGGGAACAAAGCATGTCTAATTACACATGACATAGGAAGCTATCATAATTTAATGACCTCTAGTTGCCATGGATCCTATATGATATTTTGCTTATATAACATGCCTTTACTAGAACATGACACACACGCTTTTACTGTGATATCAATTATGATAAATATGTATTTACTATGACATGATATACATGCCTTTACTATGACATATATGCTTTTACTATGACATGATATACATGCCTTTACTATGACATATATGTTTTTACTATGACATGATATACATGCCTTTACTATGACATATATGCTTTTACTATGACATGATATACATGCCTTTACTATGACATATATGCTTTTACTATGACATGATATACATGCCTGTATTATGACACACATGCATTTACTATGACATGACATACATGAATTTACTATGTGTCATATATGCCTTTACTATGACATGCCTTGGATTGAATGCATGTAATAGGTATGACATGTCTGCCACCATATGACATGTCTGTATTGATATGATGTACTCTTCTTAGTGACATCAATATTTAAATATGTCTACTATAGTATGACATTTTTGTTTTGTTTTGATATAACATATCTGCCTAGGTGAAACAAGAATTTTAAACCTTCACAGTATGCAAAACTATGACATGCTGGAGATATTACGCCTTAGTGAGACTAACTTGGACCTAGGCAATACTATGACATGACTGAAATGTTATGCTGTAGTGACACTAGATTGGCCTAGGCAATGCTATGACATAACAAATATGCCTTAGTGAGATCAGATTGGCCTAGGCAATGCTATGACATGACTGACATATTATGCTTAAATGAGACCAGACTGGCCTAGGCAATGCTATGACATGCATGAAATATTATGCTTAAATGAGACCAGATTGGTCTAGGCAATGCTATGATATGCCTGAAATATTATGCCTTCGTGAGAACAGTTTGCTCCAGGCAATGCTGTGACATGCCTGAAATATTATGCCTTCGTGAGAAAAGTTTGGTCTAGGCAATGTTATAACATGCCTGAAATATTATGACATGACTAGTTTGATTCTATAAAGGATTTCTATTTCTCATCACTGTTCAAATATTTTCCACAAGTATGCATGATGCATCATAATTCTTTATCAAAACAATAAAGCATTTAAAGTCGCATAACTGGACATGTTATCCACAACTGAACTTATCTTAAGTTTCATTTATATTTAAAGCAACATGCCAAGTTTGGTGAATATTTGAGGAAAGAATCCCAAGTTCTTTGATGAAAACCAAAATATTGCAAAAAGACAATGAAATAGATCCAAAATGATTATCCACTGGAATCTTTCATCTCAGGGGTGCAAAATTTACCAGTACATCAAACAGTCAAACATCTTTAAAGGACAATAAGAGAGCAGGCAAATGAAGCCATTATAGAGGGGTGACCTTTAAACAGAGGTGGTCTTTAATGCAAGTCTGACTGTACCGACTTATCATTTAATTTATTCCAGACAAAGTTCACCGAAGTTGGAGGGAACCATTACAGGTGTCAGATCGGACAAGTTTAACTCAATGTAACTGTCCCTCTAGTCTACAAATAAAGTAAGACTTTTTGATTACATAAAAAATATTAAAATAGCCAAGAGAGTCAGTAGTGAAATAACAAATATAAAAAGAAAATGAAATTGAGACTCATGCTCGCCACATACCAATTCTTACCATGGCTACAGTGTGACAACATGTTTTGTGGTTGTGACTGGTATCCCTTTAATATTTTTCACATGCACATTTAAAAAATGTATTTTTTTTTCTTCAAATGACCGTGCATGCAGAATTATTTTGAATTTGTCTTTAACTCATCAACTCCTGTGATCACATTTAGACTCACCCAAATCAATAAATAGTACAGTCTACTGTCACAATTCAGGGGTGAACAAGTTGATATTGCATATAAAATCACCATTAAAGTTTTATTCTAAATCATACACCCCTCAATTCTGACAGTGGACTTGTCAGGTCCAAATGTGACTTCAAGGGTTGATGAGTTAAACAATAGCCATTGTGAGAAATGGTCCCCTTGTCAGTGGTGCCTAAACAGAGACTTCAACACATTTCTGAGAAAAAATTGCCATTCAGAAGAACCATTTTTGAAATGGGAATTACACCTACACCACTTCAACAACTTCTGCAAGTTGAAAGAGAATGAATGCTACCATACAACAACATACAACATCAATTTCAAACTTAAACCCTAGATAAAGTCTGAAACATGTGAAATAACAGTACCATTACCACTGTAGTTCTCAAGAATAGGATAATAACCTGTTCCACCCCACAAACCATAATAGACTGATCCAGTACAATAGAATAGAAAAGGCATATCATGGCGATATTGAGGTAGTCGGGTGAAAGTGTTGCAATATACATGTAACTTTGTATTTGAATAATAATCCAGGTTTTGGATAACATAGATGGCATTTTACATCCCATCAAGAATTTTTCACTTATATTGGGATGTCACCAGCTTTAGGTGAAGTGATACATATTTTGACCTGTGCTATGGACTGATGCCAATGCAGTGAGGGTTCTTTTAATTGCCAAGCCGGCAGCAATATGGGACATCGGTTTTTAAGTCCCATCCGAAAGATCTGTGACTTTCACTTTGTATGCTGAGCATTTGATGAAGGAATGGTCACTACCATTTTTAAAGTCTTTGGTATGACCTGGTACTAGGAATCGAACCTAGGAACCTTCCACTTGCAAGTTGAATGCTCTACCATTTTACCACCACAAGCGGTGCCCACCACAGAGTGTATTCATTGTAGAGTGTTTAAAATATTTCCAATTCAGAAAGTTGTTGCTAAAACTAACAAGTTCTTTAAGTAAATAGTGTTTGCAAAATTTTCAAAAAATACGTAACCCTTTTGATTTTGAAATGAAGTTTATTATTACATACTAGTAGTGAGAACAGGACCTAGTTTATATATAAATCTAATCCCAAGGGGCTTGTCTTGAATAACCCTGGATATTTAAGTGGTGTTTGAAAACTTGGACATCATCTAGTGTTTAACTCAACAAACCCTGTAAAAACAATAGACTCTTCTGTAAATCACTGAATTAGACCAGTCCAAATGTGTATTTAGGGGCAGATGGGTTAATGTATTCATGATTCTATAGTAGAAAAAGTCCCATTCTATTTCATTAATTTATATTTTGATTTTTTTTTTTCTGTTTTGTTTGTTGTTGATTTTTTTTTTTTCATTTTTACCATCTCCTCTCAGATAGAAAATAGTCCTTTTAACCTAAGAAACCTTTGCCTGAAGATGCCTTCGGGCAAATTTGCCTGAAAATACACCAGTGTTGTAAAAGGACAGAAAAAAGATAATGATTCAAAAAACACACAACAACATCTAGAAAAGATATCATTTAAGCTGTCCAAACTGGTCTTGACACTGAAACTTCTTGTAAGAGTGAAAAAAGGACAAAAATAGAAATTCCAAAAATAGAAATTTCGAAAACAGAAACGATAAAGACTATATCCACTTGATATGAAAGAGATCACTTTGAAAAAAAGCTAAACAGAACACATAAACTATGTCAAATAAGTTCATCCTTTTGTTAAACGAAATAAAATTACTGTCCTGCATTTGACATAGTACATGTAATGGTTTTGATATAAAGGGGAGACAACATGTTAATTTAAAAAGACAGAAAAAAATAGAAAGATGAAATTGTAAATGTAAAGATCAAAGAGTGTCCATTTCACCATATCCTTATGATCAGAGCTATAAGATCTTACAACCAGCTGATTTCCTGACTCAGTATACTGACCTAAAACAAAAATATAAAGTCAACAATAGATGACATATCATCACAGTGGAACCGATTTGTATAGAATGATGGCTTATCATCCCTTACTGAAAATATTTGTTATAGTTGCTTTACATTCTTCAAAGAATTTTTTCAATGACAGAGAAAAACCACCAGATGGCAGATATGGCGATATACCCCCTCAACCTTTTGACCTGATTTATACCTAATTATGCCAGTGGCAATGTACTGAGGGTTTCTTCACCATGTCTTTTAAAAGCTTACCAGCCATGACAGGCAGAACCCTGGCTCAGTTCTATTAGTCTCAGCAGAAATATTTTTGACTTTCATCGGTAATGTCTAGAGCTATCATTGTGAAGAAACAACAGCTACCTGTTTTATCTGTCTTTTTACATGCACCCTTTTAAACATTTACTTACGATTGTATTGTAAATATGCTGTATATATTTTCTCAATACCTGATTGTAATCCTTGGATGTGCAAATAAAGACTTTGAATTTTGAATACATTTAGCCCTAAATGTAATGGAGTCTACATTCAAATATAAATCAATAAAACATGCTCGTCCAAAATGTGTCTTTAGAAGATGAATAAGTAAAAATATCTTGCATGAGAGGCAAATACTTGAAGTGCTTTCCCTTTTAATTGGGAAGTAATAATTTTTCTATTTATAGTTTATTGCATGTAAGTTGTTGTTTTTTTTTTTAAAAAATGTTCAAATACACTTACAGTTTATGCTTTAATTTCATTTTAGTAACAAAGAATAAATTTGGGAGATACCTGGAAACTATATACAGTAGAAACTGTGTTGAGAGACCACCATTTCTGCTATTAAAATATGGTCTCTCATGACAGGTGTTCTTTTAAAAGAATTATTGAACTAAGTGGTTTTCAAAATGTGGTCTCAAAAGACAGGTAGTCTTTCATGACAATGGTCTCTTAAGACAGGTTCTACTGTACATATCTGGTGTCTTGTCATTTTATTGGGACAGATATCAGGCCTTTTTCCGTCAACTTTGGGAAAATGCCAGTGGAAACACAATTGGGAACTTGAACTTGAATTAGTGCCATATTGGGAAAAACTGTGTGCACACATGGAAATCTAAATGCATTTTTTAAATGCATTTCCCCTTACATTATTTTTTTTTCATTATGGTCATAATCTCAACATCAAATTGGGAATTTTTCATCAAACTGGGAAAAAATACATGCATTTTGCATTGGGAATAGGACCGAATTTTGGCCCCGAGGATACTATAGAAAAAGCCCAGGATATAATCATATATACAGCATCATCACACATTATCTTATTTTGTAATTGGCATAGACAATTTTGAAAGATATCTAACTTTACAATATAGGATAGAAAACTTGAAAAATAAAATATGGTAAATATAAATTAAAAAAAATAGTTCAGACCTTCATTACTCTATAATTCCTATGGTAAAATATAATGTAGTATGTTTTCTAGTGACATATTGTCAGTAAATATGGATTGTGGGGTTGACTGGTTTAAAAGGCCTTATAACCTATTCACCCCTTGAAAAACTTCATATGATTTTAGGCATCAAAGAATTGATCAGTACTTCTGGATAGAAATGTAAAATGATTGAAAGCAAATGTAAAAACATGAAAAGCAATTTAGACAACATCCTACAAAACATCAAAGCAATTCCATTAACACACTGAGTTAGGGCCAAAATGTGATGACAATTAAGATATTCACGTAACATTTAAAATGATTCGATTGGATGAAAAGAGTCACAATAAAGCTGAAATACATGCGGTCAGTTCCAATTTTTTGTTTTTGTATTTTTAATCAGCAAACATTTTCGGCAATCGTCATGCTTTTTTAATACAGTAATATCAATCTGTAGTTCAAAGGTCATACCACAGCTAAAAATAGCTATATATCTTACTTAAATGCTAAAAATGGCTATAGTTTGTAGTAAAATGACAACGGACTGGACACCTGTAACAAGAATCATACTGTATATAAGTTTAAAAAAGGACAAAATATAGGTGAAGCTAAAATCTACATACATATATATATAAAACACCTGGAAAATTATCTCAAGTCTGAGCAGGTCACAAAAATTACATAAATCGGTCATTGGTTATTTTTTTTTTCTTTTTTTTTTTTTTGACATTTGTCAATTGTTAATCGACCAATTTATGACCTTTTGTCAGGTACTGTCCTGGTCCCAAGATTAAACAATTTTTTAAAAACTAAACCCCAAGTCTGAACCTGAATGTTACATGATATCAGACATGGGAATCAAGTGATTATCAAAAGTCAATGAGCTCAGCTGTGAGGTTCGAGATGAAAATAATAGTTCTATAATCTTGGGACCTTGAAACTGAGAAAATATGATGAAAGTACATTAATAATCACAACTGTCTTTTTATCTCTGTACCATTATTTATTATAACAACATTTCTGTACCTGAAATAAAAGAGTTTTTCACAAAAGTCGATTCCAATTTATTACATAACAGCTGATTACATTTTGTAACATACCAGCTGATCACAATCTATTTCATAATTTACCGGGTATGAGTACTGGGCTGATGAAGAGCTGCTATCAGTTTTTACTTTGATAAGACTTAAACACGCCAATATCATAAACAACAATATCCATAGATGGTAAAATAATATATATGTGTTACAAGTTATCTTTTTAAAAACTGAGATGACCTATTACATTTGGGTGCTACTTTCAAAGGGAGATAACCTATGCACAAATTCTTGAGTTGGCACAGAGATGAATTACATGTATCAGTCTAAGACAAATGATCAACATATATTAGAATGTAACTACCGTTCTGAAAATAATTAAAAACAAACTGAAAATGAACAATTCAAAATACTGTTTAGATGAAATTTTCCTACAGATATGCTTCTATTTTCCTAAACCAATGTCTTTTACGTAAGTTAAGTTTCCATATTTTTCTAGTACATGTACATGCAGTACAATTTAATTAATTTTTCACAAGAAAACTCAATTGCCAACTTTGTACATACATGTATTATCAACAACATATTAATTTCATTTCCATTTCAAAACTATAATGCCTGCAACATGCCATGCAGTTTGCCTACAAGAAACTATCTTAGAGAAGATGCTGTCAGTTGAAGATGCAGTCCATTAAAAGCGCTCTTAAATATCATGCTTGGTGTTGGCCTCATACGTTTGCCTAATATATGAATTAAATTTTGTACCATTTTCCTCTGTGTGTAACACGTATGATTTTGTAAAATAAATCCTAATCTTTCTCATCCCTAGTTTCACTTACATCCATTTCATGTCATATTTTTCATGTTGCATTTCTCTATCACACGGCATGCCCTAAAAAAACAATGACTTTCCTTTCCGAGGTTGGCAGCTTGTAGGAAGGAACAGAAACTACCCCTACTAACTGAGGGGAGAGGGTGGGCTCTGTGACCAAATGTTTAGAGCATCATGCCCTTTATACCATGATGTCTCACTTTGTTAGTATGCTGATTATGTGAGAAAGTTTACCAGTTCACTTGCAGTGGGCTGTTCCTGTTTTCTGGGTGCATTATGTTTCCCGACACCATTTGAACCTTGCCACCACTGTATAACTGAAGCACTTCTTGAGTGTGGTGTTTTCTCCTTGCCACCACTATATAGCTGAAGCACTTCTTGAGTGTGGTGTTTACTCCTTGCCACCACTATATAGCTGAAGCACTTCTTGAGTGTGGTGTTTACTCCTTGCCACCACTATATAGCTGAAGCACTTCTTGAGTGTGGTGTTTACTCCTTGCCACCGCTATATAGCTGAAGCACTTCTTGAGTGTGGTGTTTACTCCTTGCCACCGCTGTATAGCTGAAGCACTTCTTGAGTGTGGTGTTTACTCAATGCCACCACTATATAACTGAAGTACTTCTTGAGTGTGGTGTTTACTCCTTGCCACCACTGTATAACTGAAGTACTTCCTGTGTCAGGTGTAACACACCATTAACTCTTTTACCCCTAGTGACACATCTGGACTTTCGTAAGTCATTGATGTAAAGAAGAGTCCATTATTTGCAAGGGGTAGATGAGTTAAAAGGAACAAACAGAAAAAGTCTCAGGTACGAATGACAGTGTCAAACCAGAATTTAGTCTCTTCCACATTAACACTTTACCAAAAGGTCACTGTGGGTAGTCTATTATAGACAACGGAATCAATATCAGAGCATGAGTAAATTTCAAATTGCCAATAATTCTACATATTCAAAAAAGACCCAACTACTCCATACATTCTTACACAGAAGAAAATGGTACTACATGTATCATATGTTATGCCTACATATTCATGCAATAAACCATACTTAGGTCATTATTAGTTTTTAAGTAAACTCATTCGCTGAATTAATGGGTTGAATTCTGAAGCAAGTGGGACCTATATGTATATTCTTTATGCACGCAGTGTATATATTTTGCATGTATGAGAGTTAAGAAAAAACCAACTGGAACTTGTCCTTTATGCAGCTTCAATGTCAAAGTCAATGTCACTAACAGATGTTGACAAATCAGTCGACACCTCTGTTATCGGACTTAATGCATATATTGGTGGCAACAGTCCAAATCTCTGGTTAGCTTCTTCCTTTTGATTTTGTACCTGTAGTTTACATTTAGTGTTTGATTTGTAAGGCACCAAACAGAATTTTACACAGTAGATGTAAAGTGGAACAGAAAAAAACCCTGCTGTCTATAACAGGAGATCTATCGACAGAAACCACTGTAAACCTAAAAAGTTTTGCCCCTTTTTACGACAGAAAACATACGGTATTCATTTCAATTTAATCTTACCTTAAATCACCATAATATCATGGAAAGTGTATATATTTGTGTACATCTATATCATATTATTTAGCTCGAAACTTTCATTATCATTTCAATGGCAGCATAACAAGCCAGATACGTATTATGTATTGGGTCAGAGCAATGAAATGTTTTTTGATATGCGATCTTTACTCATGCATGTGAAATCGCGGCAGACAAATGTTTGGTGCCTTACGAGAATTGTTGTCTGTAGACAAACTGTGTTCAAAACAATGATAATTTATTACAAACAATGCTAAATAATGTACATTGTAAATAAGATGATGATGATGATGATGATGATGATGGAGAGATTAATGGTAAAGTGAATAATTAAAGGGAGAGAAAAAAAGTGAAACTTCTCAATACCAATCTCATTGAAAATATTACCAAATGTGTTATATAAAATTTATATACAATTTTGGACTGTTCTCAAATTTTTAAAGATATTTTTACAACTCAATGACAGTAAACTGATTCACAACGCGACAGTCAGTGCAGTGATTTTTGGGGCTTTTTACAAAACTTCCAATTTTCAGGGGGGCAAATATGCATCTTAATTGATAGATTCTGAATAAAATTTGAATACATGTTAAAGACTCAAAATTCTGGGTCTCAAAAGTGTTTTCATGATATAAAAAAATTACATTTCAAATTTTCATGTACTTTTACTACAGAGACAATGTTAAGCCATTTTTTGACAAATTCGGAAACTCTCTCAGGGGAAAAGTTCAAATTTCGGAGAATATTAAAGGCAAATAATAATATCACAGTAGTGTTATATACATGTGTAAGTTTTGTAATCATTTGTTTCATGTTTACAAAAATATATTTAAGAACCTCTTCTTAATTTTTTCTTACTTCACCATTACAAATTTCAATTGAGTCAAGAGTTCAAATCATGGTGAGACCACATTTCTTTCTTAATTTTTTTTTATCTCAGGAATTGGTCTAGAGAAATTTCAGTTATACACCCAAGTTATAAACAAGAACTCAAGTGAATAGCAATAGTATAATATCAGGGATTTTCCACAATTTTTTGGGAATGGTGCCTAGGCCTTTTGAATTGGGAATTTTAACAACATTTTATTGAAGTATGGAATCTAAAATACACATAAATGTTTGAATATATAAGATCTTTTCAAATTCATTCTCATTTGACTTCAATTGCGAAATTTTGTCTGTGAATTAGGAAAAAATGCATTTATTTGGCATTGGGAATGGGGCCTTATTTCAGCCCCATATAACATTGTGGAAAATCCTTGTACATCAATGAGAGCAATGACAAAATATTGGCATTCATTGTTCATAATTGTTTATCATTATGTAAAAATCATAAGAATTAACAGAAAAGACTTCATAATACACTCCCACTACAACAACTGTTCATAAAACCTAATAACTATCTGTAGAATTATATATTTCCCATGTCTTTGACTTTGAAATTGTCCATTAATAGACAGGCACTTACAAATTACCCCAAAATTTAGAATTACAAATGTAATTAAATAGTTTTAAAGAAAAAAAAATCAGACTGGTTGTTTAGAATAAAAAAGAAATGTCATCAAATTTAAACTTCTGCTTCACACCTCAAAATCAAATAATAATACCATCATTTTAATGTTGAAGTCTAGTTGGGATTAAAAATTCTTATCAGATAGCCTTTCTAACATTTCTACATGAAACTCCTTTATATTCATGTTATAAGAAAATTAATTTTAATTCAAATTCAAATCCATTTATTTTCAGCATTTTATGTACATTTATCTAAGTCATATTCACCATCAGAAACAGTTATGACATACATTTGCAGCGGTCAATCTTAAAGGAACATGTGCATAATGTGATTCATGTTTCACAATTTTGTATGAATGAACCTTTTCAAGAGTCAATGTTATATGTGCTGCATGCAGAAAATTAAGCGAAAAAAATGCTGAACGCAACAACTGAACGCTGCTAGAAATGTGAAGCATATGCACAATTCTTGATGACATCATCTGCATTGCTATTGCTAACCGCTGCTAGAAATGTGAAGCATACGCACATTTCTTGATCTGCATTGCTATTGCCAATGCTGCTAGAAACGTGGCGTGTATATCTCACCATACCAACATCATCTCCAGCAAATGAAGAAGCAGCGCTGTTAGATTTCAGAGCAAGGTGAGATTCATTTTACCATAGGTGAAATTCTTAAAGTACAAAGTGTATATTTTATACATCGTTTTAACATCGGGTCATTTTTGAGATGCTTATGCTAATTTTAGTAAAACAGGATTTTTTTTAAATTTTATTTTTCAGAATTTTTGTTACAAAAACAAAAACAAACAAGATAAAGATTCATATCTCGCATTTTTACAAAATAACAACTATAATTTTGGGTTTCTCTGATTAATGTTACTTTGGGTACTATTATTTGGAAAAGATTTTACAGTTTCGTAAAAATGCAAATGACCTATCATTATCTTGTGGGGGAAAAGTGCATTGTGATATATATTTAGTATTGTTACTAAGTTGTTTTTTTTAATCTAGGGAAGAAATTAATTGAAAAATAGTTATTGACTTGGTATGAAAGTTAGAAAAACTGTTTTTCAACTTAAATAAGATGAAATAAAAATTAATTAGAGAGGTGGGTTATGGAACAGATTTTTCACCTACATGTATCATGATGCCTATAGCTTAGAAAACATCCATTTTAGTTTGATTTGTTAAATCTACCCCCATTTTTCTCTTATTTGTAAAAACAATTTCTTTTGTCAGTTGGAATTAATTAAAACACACAAATATATATGTGACTATATCATATATATATATATATTCATATATTGGGAAAAATCATACTTATATGTTATAGGTGAAAAACTTTGATAAATTTATTAATCAAATCAATACAAAATGTGATATATGTGAAATTAAAGGCATAAAAATCAAACCCTCAACATAAATAAAATATATATATTTGTCAATTATGCAAAACGTGAAGGGGAGACAATCCACTAACCTGACTCCATCTGTACTCTTCATCAAACTGGGCCAACTGTTTTTTCAGCAGTATCCAATCAGATGCTTGTCTTGTAAGACTCCTGGACAATAACTGATACTGGAAAATGATAAGGAACAAACAAGGCTAGAATACTTATATTATGACTTCCTGGATATGCCTAATGCTGGAAAATTACTGGAACAAATAAGTTTATGAAGTGCCAAACCTGGGTTTCTCAAGCAATTTTCACCAAATATATAGGAATTTAAGAATGTTTATGCCTGTGTATATTTCGTTTTTGTCAGAGCAGTATATCAATCTAAATATTAAAAAAAAAGAAAACAAAAATTTGAAAAAAAAATAGATACATTACTACATGTATGAACTGGCAAAATAATTTAAGGGGGTTAATGTTTGGGCAGACAGCACTGAATGGTTGTTTGATTTTAGTTGTGCATCCCATGTTGGGTCTTAGACAAATGTAGTTGTTAAGAGCCTTATTCCAAAAAGGATTACTGATTGCTGTGCTAATTGACTTGATCGGTTTAAATATGTTAAATCTGGAATTTGACAACAAATGTTTTAAAAGAATATACATATAATATATACATATATATATAATGTGCATATTTATATATATTAATATACACCAAAATGTTTTCAGAAAATAGATACCGGTATATATATATACAATTTTTTTTTATATATATATACATGTATTTTTAAGATTTTTTAATTTCATCGGAATTACATGAAAATATTTCATATTCCAGAGTCTGAACCAAAATTTCTATCAATTAAATTATTTAGTTTATTAACTCATCAACCCCTGTTGTCACATTTAGACTCACCCAAATCAATAAACAGTATGGTCTACTATCATAATTTATATTGCATGTAAAATTATTATAAAATTTCGATTATAAATCATACACCCCTGAATTCTCACAGTGGACTTAACCATTCTTTGAAATGGGCAAGACCAAATGAGACTTTAGGGGTTGATGAGTTACATAATTAGTGACTTTCTTATGATTAACACATCAAATAATGTGAATAAGTGAATAAAATTAATTAAATTAATTTCTAGATTTATCACACAAGTAGCAACAAAACTGAAATTCTACGTTATTTCAAATTCCATGCTTTAAACATCAAATCACCATGCACTTAGCAAATACCAAAAAATAAATTGAAATGATTTTAATTAACTGAAAATAAGTACATGAATACACACAAACCATCTAAATCAGTTCACTGAACCTAAATGTAACAGAGTAACAACAGATTTAGTGCTAAAAATAAAACAAAAACAAGAAAAACAGATACAATATGACAATTGTTGTAATTTGGGACACCCTACTCTCTCTTCCCCTGATTTTACAACTACATATCTACATTGTTTGTAGTTCATACATATCAACGAGGCCAAATAGATGTCTTGTATTATTCTTAGTAAATATGTTACAACTCAAAGCATGCAAAATGAATACTTTGACTTTGCTTATCAGGCATCATAAAAAAAACAAAATTCTAAATTTTGAAATTTTCCACCACTTTGATTTTATAAACTTAAGAATTACTCAAGTCTAAAACTTTTACTCAACTTTGGCTAATCCTGAAATCTGATTGGTTGAACAGACCAAGTTGAGAATATTCTCAGACTTGAGTAATTCTCAAATTTTATGGTGCCGGGCCCAGTTTTATGTCTGATCTAGAGGACTGTTGACCTTTGCTTTTTAAATGCCAATACCTGGCAAAAACAAGCAAAACAATTATCACTGCCAAAAAGTCTTGCCATGGTCCGATTCAAGTCAAAAGTTTTTCCATCAGTGAGGCACAGAGACCTCTTGCTTAGGTGACCACCTCACATTTAGGACCATGAATACTCAGTCTCTTGATAAATACCTAGTAAGTACATAACCTCACTTGAAGGACCATCTCACTAATCAGACCACTCTGAGTCAGTCAATTAGCTGGTCTTAATAGCGAGGTTCCACTGTAGATTTCTAAATGCTTTCATTTTCTGTAATTATGTGTTAGCCTAACGTTTATTAGCAGGTGGCTTGTCAAATTAGGTTTGTTAATGTAATCTTAACAATACAGTCATGCATTAAAACTTTAAAAAGGTAAACAAATTAAAACTTAAAAAAAAAAAATAAAAAAATAAAAACAGGTGAATAGTAAACTACACAAAAATCTATCAATTTATCATCAGTACATAAAATAACAAAATTGTTACTGAAAATGAAAACAAATATATTTATCTATTAACTCACTCACCCCTTATCAAAAAAATGGACTGATTATTTCATTGATATGAGGAAGAGTCCATTGCTTTCAGGGGTTGGTGAGTCAAATTAGTGACATGCAACTACAATAGTTCTTTTATCTTACTTGGTTTCTTTCTTTTAAAAATTTCTTGGCAATTTCTTGGCGATCTATTTCTAGTGTATGAAGTCTACGCTGAAATTAAAATAACAGACTACCTATGAATAAAATTTCTTATATGAGTAATCTCCCCTTGACTTACTTGAGTTTTCTCCCTTGACAGTCTCTTGCTTAGATCTTTTCTATTAGATTCACTAGTTTCTAGCCGGTGCTGTAAATAAAATTGTTATTATGTTATATATAGCATATTAGTATATTTGACCTAAAAATGAATTGTCCCCCAAAACTGATATTATAATACAACTAATTCCAAAAACTAAATAAATATCTGATTTTCAGACTAGTGACTTTGAAAAATTTAAGTTTTAATCTTAATTCGCATGTGGGTAGAGTTTTCAAATTTTCTTTTTATGGATTATTGCATGTCCTCTACAACTTTGTTTTAATGTAACTCTTTATATATCCGATTCCCTTTAATTGTATACATACATCATTGTACAAAACAACTGTGTCCAATATACACGTGTACATGAAAGACAAATTAAGTCAAAGACTTCGTTTTTTCTACTGATGATGGAGGAGAGGGCCCGGTTACAATATACCAAGGAAAAAACAATGTTTTCTCATAAAATCAGCTTAGGTACCAGCAGGGATTGACCCCTTGCTGACTGGGGGAACCATTGATGTTACAAACAAAAATCTTAAATGATATGTTCAAAACTTTAACTTATATTACTTTATACTCTTTAAGAGTGTCTGTAGAAACTTATCTTATAGATGAAAATAACATGCAGCATACCTGGACATTTTTGCCCCTGCTTATTTTTGCCCTTTCATGACAGAAGACTTAAACACCCGGTCTTAAATCCTCCCTAAATTACCATTGAATGGCTTGTATGTCCATGCTTCAATGAATTAGATTCAAACATTTCATTTCCATCTTAAGTTCGACCTTCCACCAAAGGGCGAAAATAGCAAAAATAAGTCCTCAGTATTAACTATAACAACTTAACTACCATAAAAAATAACTGCTGTACGCCAATTTGACTATCAATTGGTCCCAATAAGCGCCCAACCCTTTTTTCCTATTTTTGCTGTGCCCTGGGTGCTTATTGGGTTGAATAAAGTATAAGATATATACTGGTTATCTACATGATCTATATCACTTACAATTATTTCATCTTTGTCCGACATCGCTACTTTGGTTTTCTTAATTAATGTCGCATTGTCATGCTTAAGTCTCTGTATTTCTCTTTTTAATGTATCATTTTCTTCTATTAAAAACTGAAAATAAAATCAGAAAGAAATTAAGTTTTTCATGCATTAATGAGAAAAATTACATAGTACAGCAAAACATATCTTGAGGGACCACCTCATCTGCCATTGAAATGTAGACTCTGAAGACATGTGGTTGCTAGCCAGAGGTTTAATATAAAGATTTATTTGACTAAGTGGTTTCCTTAATGTGGTACCATAAGGCAGCTTCTACTGTACTCAGTTTTTGTTCATGTACAGTTTACATCTGTGGCTGACCTCATGAGTGCTTCATGCCATCTACCCCTGAAAATAATGGACTCTACTGAAAATCAGAGATCAGTCCAAATTTGTCTTCAGGGGTGAACGAGTTAAATTATGAAGAAACAGAATGACAACATATCGAATCATTCCAGAATTTTACAGCTGTGACATAAACTGAATTAAAAAACGCACAATGGATGATACACAACAGCAGACAATTGCAATAGAGGTCACCTTGACGCTTATTTGCTCAGGTGACCTAATAAAAAACTAATTCCAAACACAAACCTCATTTTTTCTGATGATGTCATTAACTCTCATGTTGTTACCGAGTAGCGAGTAAGACGATGGTGGCGGAAGTTTTGGTGATTCAGAATCAAAATCTGCAGAAACAGGTGTGACATTACCACTACATGTTCGACTTCCCCCAAGTTTACGTCTTTCTAGTTCAAACAGTTGCTGGTATTTTTTGGTAAGTTGCTGTGACTTGATTAATTCTTTCTGCATTTCTTTTAGTTTCTCATCAGCTGAAAAGTTGAATATTTAATAAATTAATAAATTTTCATTATGTTCATGAGATTGTTTCTGCGTATACGGTATTGAACTTTGACCTCCTTATAACTGGAAGGACATCATTGTGCCCAAAGTTTTTTTGTTTTAGAGTAAAGGATAAAGAATTTTCATTGAGGATTTAAATTTGTTATTTTTTGTGGGGTAAAATAAATCTATGACAAAATCCTTTACTCAAGGAATAACAATATGTAGTTGTCTCTGTTTGAATTTCTGACCATACAACTGTATACTTGCAAATTTTCATCCCTGTTTTTTTGTTTTGTTTTTTTTGTCATTTTACAACAGAAAACTTATTCCCCCATCTTAAATTTAGATTTAAATCATAGTCTCATGGATGGCATGAATGGCCACCTCATCAACCCCTGAAGTCACATTTGGACCTGCCCATTTCAAAGAATGGTTATTAAAGTCCTCTGTCAGAAAACAGGGGTGTATGATTTACAATCAAAATTTTATAATAGTTTTATATGCAATATCAACTTGTTCACTCCTGAATAATGAAAATGGACCATACTATTTATTGATTTTAGGTGAGTCTAAATGTGACCACAGGGGTTGATGAGTTAATTGGCTTAGCTTGAAAATTATTGAACAGTGTGCCAAATACCTTCTTTGGCTTTCTTTTGAAACATTTTCATCATTCGGAGAGTATTTGTCTTTGACATTGAAGCATCTTCATGGAGCCGTTTATTCTGTTGATTTAGCGCTTTAGATTCTGTCATTGTTTCGTGTAATGTAAGTTCTGTTTTCAGTTTATGGTTTTGCATTTCTATGTTTCTCATTAGCTGAGCTTTTAATTCGTAGGTTAGTTCTTGTTCATCTGGGGTAAGCTGTGACCTTGATCCTCTTGAGTTCCTGTCAACACATCAATATTTAGTAAATAACTAACATATTAAGTTAAAATTTTATGCACCTCAAGTATGAAGACTGTCAGTGTGTAAAGGAGGAGGAGGGGAGAGCATATTTTGTTTTTTGTCAGTCTGTTTGTTTTGTATTATATCTTAGGGCTGTCATATTGATAAACACGATATCGATGTATTGATACACAAACTGATTCAATATAATAATTGATACACATTTGTTTTAGTATTGATATATTTCATAATACATTTCACAAGATGTAATTTTTCTTTTGTAATTTCCAAAATTTTCCATTTGTTTTACTTCATGTTCTTGATTTATGTTATATTTTATTCTAACAGTTCAGTTTGTTCAAATAAACAATGTTTTCTTTGCAGTGATTTTTTTTTTAAATCTTCAGATATACACAATAAAACATTTAAATATTATAATGAATCTATATATTTTAAATGTGTTTTATAAAAGTACTAAATTATTTGATTTATCAATATATCAATATTTTTTACTTATCAATATAGAATTTCTCATCTTTTTCTTAAAATTTTCACCATATATGATATGATTTCTTCATCAATGAAACATAAATGTAGGAAGACATGGCAATATTCAGAAATATTTGACAGAGGTATGGTACTTCAATGTGAAAACCTAGCTCATCCAGCATCTGTATCTCAAATGGGGATTAAATTATTAAAACAATACAACAAATAACATTTTTTCAGAAAAAAACAGACATTTTATAATACAACAAAAAGAAAATTAAATTTCATGAATTTCTGGATTATCTGTGAAACTGAAGTACCTTTAAGTGTGTCCCAGCATTAACACAGAAAGTGTTCTAAAAGTGTTTTACTTTAAAGAAACCATCAAATTTCAAAACTAAGGAAACCCTCCTAGGAGATTCCTTGTTAAACTTTTCTGAACTTGATTAGCGGTAATTGCAGCAGCCACTGTTGTTGTCGAATTTCATAGGAACAGTCTATTATTTTTATCAGGGTGTTATATATATCTCATCACTCTAAGTCCAAAAACACTGGATCAATTTCCAAGAAAGCTCAATAGAATTTAGTGATTCACGATTATTTAAGATTTACTGTATGTTGAAACGTAATCAATGGGGATAGGAGTTTATGACTCTGGTGATATTTTATGACTGTATGAATATTGTTCTGACGCAACAACATTTTTATGAAATATTTACAAAATAAGAAAAAAACCATTTCCTATATTGCAGAGGCACAGTAATGCCTATAACATTCTGACTATAGATGACATGAATAAAACATGTAGAATCTAATCATAATAGTCAAAGAAAATAAAACATGTAGAATCATATAATAGTCACAGAAAATAAAACATGTAGAATCATATCATAACAGTCAAAGAAAATAAAACATGTAGAATCATATCATAACAGTCTAAGAAAATAAAAACTAAAATTAAACATGGATTTCATCTAATTCTAAACACATACTCTAAAATTTATAATATTCTCTGTGAATTCATATATATTTACTTCAAAACGTTTCTTTTTTATATGTATGAAAATATTTTACAACACAATGCCATACAGCTATTCAGTCAAAAAAAAGTCAACAAGTGTTCTTACTTTTTAAAGCTCTAATATACAATAGTTTTGTTTAAAAAACAAATAATCCACAATCTTCGCCACTTTTTAATTATAAAACATAAGAGCACAATCGAAAATTATGCAAACATATAAAATTTGGCCATTTGCCAAACCAATGGGATTCAAGCAAACATTTCTTCTTGAAAATCTCAAGTTTTCTATGACAACCATTAAAAATCTATTCTGAAAAACACATTTTTTTTTGTTACTAGTATCTCGTGGGTATCAGAACTAACCTTCCTTTGTCCGGCGATTCTGATGATTCGACTGGCTGTTGCTTTGGCTGCAATTTTTTCTCCTCCTTTTTACCTAACTTTTTGCCCAATTCATCCTGTACGTCTTTGAGTTCTTTATTTGCCTGTGGTTGAATTAAAATTCTGATCAGATAATGAAAGTGATATATTGTAGGACGTGCGTCATTGTTCAAACTTAATGCTTTAAACAATTCCGTAATAACGTTTTAACTACTTAAAGTATCACATTCGATGGCATCAATACAGTTATCTCAAATTTTGTTTAACAACTACTTCACTTACAAGCAAGTAAGAACTTGTGATATATCACTTTGAAATTTCTAAAGTGATCTCCTGTAAGTAAATACAGGAAAAATTCAAACAGTGCACTGAAGATTTCAATGCAGAATCCTACTCAAGTATTTCAGATTTGCATTTTGTTTGCTCAGTGAAATAAAAAATGTTTGTAAATTTTGATGTTATCCAGACTTGGATTTGACAAAATATTTCATTTTATACCTGTCTTATTATCATCCTTTAAGTGGTATTGATCTGTTAATACAGAAAAATCAACATGAAGGTTAAATACATTTCAAGTATGAAATATTCATACAGAGAAGTCCACTATTAACAAAGAGATATCTATTCACCCTAAGGCTCTAAGGGTGCATTAATAGATGTGTTTTTTCCCAAAATGTATATGTTATTAAAATGTGGTCCAGTTTTCAAGATAACTGGGGCCCGTTTTACAAAAAGGTCCTAAGTCTTAGATTTGGTCTTAGAACCACACTTACTACAACTGATGTACAAAGACTTAGGACCGATGACTTACGACCAGATCAGGGTCAGGTCTTCATGACTACCCGGAGACAGTGCATAGAACCTAACTTATCATCATTGTATGCGTCATAATTTATCTCCGTAAATGTAGCAGGTAAAAATACTCATAAACTATCAAGATCTTACTTGAAAATATGCAAAAATACCTCAAGACTTGAGTTATGGTAGTGTTGATAAAACCAGGGCTCGACGGTTGCCTGCTTGCCCAGGGCAAATAAAAGTTGGGACCCGGCAACAAAATTTTGATGGTCAGTTGCCCGGGAAGGCAAGTAAAAATGTCAGTAGAAGTGCAAACATTTTTCATTTCAAAAAGCTTAAGTTTCGAAAGTGATTCATTTGAAATTAAAGTTTTAATGAAATACATGAAAACGGATAGTTTTCATTTAACAAAAATGAAAACTTATTTTTGTAATTTGCATTGATAATACGGTAGCTACTTTATAAAATAGAAATAATAATGATTGATAATGATATTTATAATAAGGCATTTACAATTAAATTTTTACTTGCAAGTGCATGATTCAGAGACAATATACACTGTATATAAAGTAGAACTTCGATGAGTCGAAGTTCAAGTGACCACCTGGAAAAGTTTGATACATCGGGACTTCGACTCGTGATATGAACGTTCATTTTGATTAATAATTAGTGCTAAATTTAACTAAATTTTCCTGAAATTAAAACATTGAGTGTTTACGTGAAGGAGAAAAATTATTATGGGGCGATTTCGTATACATGCAAAGTTTGACTTCGAATTTTCATTGTTTTTTATAGAAATGGTTCCAAAAATTTATTCAAAACATTGAGAAATTTGACTCATAAAAATTCGAATTATAAAATGTTTATAAATAGCTTTAAATAACAAAATTATTTGGGACTTTGTGAATAGTTCAAAACATCAAGAAATTTGACTCATTGAAGTTTGACTCATCGAAGTTCTACTGTATCTATTGAAATAACAATAAATTAACAAAATACGAAATTAAATAAATTTTATTTTCTTTGCAAGCAACCAGATTTTTGTTGTGGGCAACCAAAATTTCACTAGCACTTGCCTAGCAGGCCAAGTTGTTAAAAATGTTATGGTAAAGACCTGTAAAACGGTCCTAATATTTGTCTTAAGATCAAATAACTTTAGACTTACGACATAGGACTAACGACTTCTCAATAAAACCAGTCCCTGATCACTCAGAAGATGCCAGCTATTACAAAACTTTAATCAAAACCTTTACCTGACAGACTAATGGACAGATCCACACAAAATTTATAGTCCCCTGATTTCACTAGAATCCTGGACCAGGACTGGGTGTTGGATAAATTAGCGTCAGTATTTAGAAAGAAGCCTCCATGCTTATTGTAGTTTTTTATACATCAGATTTTACTTCTCCATTTTGAGGTGTGAAGCAGATTTTTAATAATTATTCAGTTTTTTCTTCCCACTACTTCATCAATATAGCCTTCACAGAGTTTTTATCCACACTTTTGTTACAGGTCTTTATACACGATGTAACCATGCACAATATATCTTTGTTAATTATGCCTAACCAGACCACAAAATAACATGGGGGCGATTGTTCAGGTTACTTCAAGGTTATGACAAATACAAATCACGTAACCTTTTAGGTCTTCATAATTGCTATCGT
Source organism: Atrina japonica (assembly GCA_030159075.1). Classification (NCBI taxonomy): domain Eukaryota; kingdom Metazoa; phylum Mollusca; class Bivalvia; order Pterioida; family Pinnidae; genus Atrina; species Atrina japonica. The sequence goes on along the minus strand of BROG01000010.1, from coordinate 2,522,516 downwards.
AACCTGCATGTTACCGTCATTCCCTTTAGTGTAACCTGTAAATGGGTTCCTACAATTTCTGTTATTTTGTGGCCTGTGCTAACACATCAACCCCTGTGGTCACAGTTAGACTCACCAAAATCAATACAAAGTATTGTCAATAGTGATAATTAAGGCGTGAACAAGTTAAAATTACCAGAAAAAATACTGTAAAATATGATGTATTATAAATTAGATTCTAAATTATACACCCCTGACTTCTAATAGTAGACTTTACCATTCTTTGAAATGGGTGAGTCCAAATATGGCTACAGGGGTTGATTTTGAAATAATTTATGTATTTTAAATTTTCCACAAAAGGCCTATCTTGCACATGTTGCATGCATAAAACCTCATCCATGGGTAACAAATTTGACTATTTTTGAAAGACATGGTAGTGGCCTCAATGCCACATTGCTTAGATGCTGAAGGTCCTAAATGTCAATATTCCATATTTTTGTTAATTCACATTTTTCTTGTTGCTGCTGCTTCTATGGAAACATAAAAACAAATTTTCACAGCAGATCCAATATTCAACCATATTGTTCATATGCAGGCGATCTTTTGGTCTAGTTACAGGACCTATCCCAATGCAAAAATGGCTTGTATTTTTCCCCAAAGATATACAAAAATTCCCAATTTGGAATTTCAAAATAAAGAACAAAGTATTTTCAAACAAATGTGTCTAATTAAGCTTATCTGTTAAAATGTTGTATATTTTCACAATTCCTCTGATCCTGGACCCAGAATTTAGGAGGTAGAACCCCTCCCCCCCCCCTTGATATGAGGTTTCCATGATAGGTCTAATATCATGATTTCTATGGAAACAAAAGCAAAAAACAAAAAAAAACTAAAACAGCTTAATTATCCACCCATTCTATACAGCTGCATATTTCTCTGAATAGTTCATTAAAGTTTTCTTGTATTGTAGGTTTAGATCTAGTATCTTTTTTGTTAAGTTTAATTTTTTTGTTTCCATGGAAACCCAATTGCAAAACATTTACAACAGACCAAATTCTTACACTCACCTGTTCGTACAACTGCATAGTTTCCCTGAGTTGTTCGTACAACGTTTCCATGATGGGCTTTGCATCTTGTTCTTTTTTTGTTGAGTCTAATTTCTTCAAATTATCTTTAATGTCCAGCTGTTTCTTTTCAAATGCATGCAGCGTGTCTTTTAATTTCTGTAACAAAAAAATTAATACCCATTACTTCAGAATAATTTACCTACAATACTTAAAGTGTAGAATTGATTATATTAAATGTTTCAAATCTTGTAATCTCGCACCAAAATTAGCATAAAATGTAATTATTTTAGATGACATTTATCAAGTTTTATAGTTGATTTTATCTGGAAATTTGCATGTCTACTATTTACCAATTCTGTCCAGCAGTCATCTGTGAAATAAATAACAATATTGCTTCCAGTAACTCAGTGGGTCACTATATATCATTGGACTTGCAAGTGAAAGGCCTCAGGTTTGATTCAAGGTTCAAGTATTATATCTGAAACTTCTTCAAAATTAGTAGTTTTGATGGTTCTTCTCCTTGGTGACGTCTCCATGTGAGTTAAAGATTCTTGAGTGGGACATTTAACAACAATACAACAACAACAACTTGACAACTGAGAAATAAGTTGATACAAACTGATACGATACAATATTGATACATTTTTTAAGTATCGATACATATAACATGCATTTGATATGTTGGACCCTTTTCTGTTTTACAATTTCCAGAATTTTCACTTCCATTTTTACTTCATGTTCTTGAACTAAGTCATATTTTATTATCATTGTTCAATTTGTTCAAATAAACATTGTTTCCCATACAATGATTGCTTTCATGTTTATTCATCTTCAGATAGTCAAGCACAACAAAATCACTCAATTTTATAATGAATCTCCATTTTGAAAGTATATTTTATAGAAGTACGACAATATAACATTGATGTATCAATATTTATACTTGTCAATATATTGCTATGGAATTTCTCATCAATATTAAAGCTTATATACTTGAAATGGTACTGTACTGTAGCTATGAAATTTGTTAATTGGAAACATAAAGCATCCCGACAAGAATCAAACATGACAGTAACAAAACATCCCCGAAACAATGCTCTTCCCTCTCACTGGGCAAGATTTAATTATTCAGCTGCGAGAACCAAAAGGACGGGGCTCACAGTAGTCATGGCAACCAGAGAGCACTACATTCAGGAATCCCTACAGTGTATTACATGTAAGTACAGTTTAAGTTAATTACAGTAAAACTTCTTTAGAATGCCCCGAATGTTTCATTTGCCACCTTAATAAAATTACACCACAATTTTTGAAAGTCCTCTTTTCCAATTTTCCCTATAATATTTTATTTAAGGTTTCCCTCAACCTATCATCAAACCCCTTTATAATGCCAAACTTGAGCTGAACAAATGGTGGCAGTATAACGAGGTTTTACTGTACCTGAAATGTCACAATCAAAGGAGAACAACAACACAAGATATGCAATATTACTGAAATTGTAAAAAACAAAACATATTGTCTGAAACTTATTCCAGTTGCCAGCATTAATTATGTTAACTGAAATTAAGTTATCCACAAAATATCTTGTTTCAGACCTGTCTGGCTGCTGTATAAAGCCATTAAATATAGTGAAATTCATGTAATCTGGCAGGGTGGAGTCTCGTGAATCCTTTCTTGACTCAGACAAGTTTAAATTTGAGGTAATACATCAAAATTACACTGGCAATAGTAATCACTCCTACTTCTCATCACTGTTTTAGTTATCCGTTGATAATAAAAAGCACATTTCTCGTGAAGCCTGTCATAATTAACAAAAAGTCAGTAGAACTGACAATATGATAGGCCTAATCAAAATGTTTAACTCCACCCCAGCAAGTAATATGAATCGGATAATATGGACCATCAACATCAATCAATTACCACAACTTTTTCATAAACAATTTCTGCTTTGCTCTTATTAAGGTGAAGGTGGTCCCCATCCTTATGTAGCCGCTGTCGACTTTTACGTTTGATTTTCCCCATTTTCTTTCTTTCACTGCTTCATTATATATGTCCGTAAAATAATAGAATATTGGCCGTTGAATTCGTACAGTGACAACTGGCAATTGATTACAAAATGCACCCTTGTTTTCTATGACACCGATTAACAGTCTGATATTAAGGATTAAAAACTTAATCTTAAAATCTCCAAGATTCTAATTTCTTTTATGTAGGTACTAATCTTAAATCCCTGGACATATTTGTTTTATACACAATATTCACATGTCCGACGTCTTTTCAACACGCGAGTGCACTCTTAGTTAATTGCAATCACAGTGACCTACATTTGATGAATAATGAATGAAAGTTTACAATTTACTGTATACATGTATGGACTGATTCCTTTTGCTTTGAATTCTTGATTTTTTTTAAAATTCCACATAAATCAAATTTATATTTATGGGGAATCTCACTGACCTATTTTCTGCATGAATAAGCATTTTTTTTATATTTAACTCAATCATCCCTAAAGACATATTTAGACTGGCCTAAGTCATTGTTTTTCACATGAGTCCATTGTTTTTCAGGTTGATGAGTTTGCACCAGTACAGTGGGTAATGAGCAATGGCTTTGCAAAAGAAAGTCTCCAGGTTTGATTCATCGTCCAGGAAATTAACTTCTTTTGAATGGTTTTGATCGGTTCTTCCTCCGAACACTCGTGAAAGTCATGGACATTTTGGATGTACCTTAAGACCAAGATCCTGTGTAACCACAGGCAGAGTACTTAAAGGACCCTCAACGTATCTGCATAAGTCGATTTTGGAATAAGTCAAAAAACTTTGAGGCATTATACATGTAATAAACCTACAACTGGTGACACCACCATGTACATGTAAATGAAAAGGTTTTGGTGGACGTAAAACAACAACGATAATTCCCACGATTCCATACCCAAAAAATAAGGTAGGTAATTAAATTTCTTAAAAGGAATTACAAAATTTTGAATATTGTTTTATGCAACACTCAACAATTTTTCAGTTATATGGCGGTTGCCAGTTTTCAATGGTGGAGAAGAGAACCCAGTCACAATGTATACCTAGGAAGAGACTATATTGTCCTTATAAATGTACATGTACTTAAAGAGGCATGTGGGTTTGTTTTTTTTTAAATTCCCTTTTTCACAACTATACAACAACAAAAAAGGAGATATATACAAGTATAAAAATTTTTGAATTTCTATATATTTACTGTAATGAAAATTGCTTGAGAAACCCAACTTTGTCATTTTTTTTTACAGGTCTACCAAGGTAAATTGGCCATGTTTACAAACACGAGTCTACATCAAATCATAACAGGGGTGACAAGCCACTTGTCGTCACAAAAGTTTTAGAGATTCAGTAATGCATTTAATTTTTTATAAGGCACAGTAGTAAAGATGCTTGGAGACTACAGATAAACTGTTACTTACGTTTTTTCAGGTTCACATCTCCTTGTCAACCAGCTAGAAAAGATTCATGTACATATTCAAAAAAGGGGAAGGGGTGCTTATAGGGACATGGGCACTTATGGAGTCGAATACGGTATGTTTTGTTTATTCAGTAATGGTAGTATAACCATAGAAAGGGCTAGCATATCAAACCTACCCAGCCCTGAAAAATAATGGACTTCAAATTGGCCCGTTCAACTAGATGTTTAGGGGTGAGCGAGTTCAAAAATTGTAGACTTTTAGCACGTTTAGCACATCTAGATGGACAGAACACTGTACTATACATTGATTGTGGTACTTTAAAATATCACTGTGTATTAATCAAAGCTGATTCTGAACCAATTTAGCTTCCATAGACACACAAAACATTCAAATGTTTTCATAGGACAATTACAACATCTATATGGTTTCAAAAGTTTTTTTCAATACAACTATGTTTATATATATACAGGATGAAAAGCTTCAACAAGAAAAGAACAACAATAAAAAAAGAATCATTCAGTAAAGTACAAAATATTACTACATGTATAATTCATCAACCCCTGAAAAACAATGGACTCTTCTGTAAATCAATGACTAAGACCAGTCCAAATGTGTTTTTAGGGATGAATGAGTTAATACTTGTGATCAGTCAAGCAATCAACACCTGTAATAATAAACAATAAACAAAGGCCAGGTAAAATTTAATACGACATACCTGTATTAAGGTATGTCAACAGGGGTCTAGAGAAGCTAGCACTGATGTACATTTGTAACTCATAGCAGCTAAACAAACATAAAGTCTTGAAAAATTCACTTTCCGCAACTGAACACATGATACACCACCCCATAGTTAATTAGCCATAGTGATACTGATAGTGATATTAAGTTACTGATAACCATGGAAGTTATCATGCCAAGACTAATTTGCCAAAAAAACAAGAAACTGCTAAAGGCAATATGGTGAATTTTGAAGCTTTGTACAGCATGTACATTGGAACCTATCTTGAAAGACCACTCTCATGAAAGACCACTTTCTTTACGAGACCATATTAAAGAAACTATTTGGTTAAATAATCCTTTAAAAAATAACTCTTTTAAGAGACTATCATCAGAAACCACAATTCAGTGGCAGATGGGATGGTCTCTCATCAAGACAGGTTCCACTGTATTCTCACAAACCAAGCTAAACCAGCTATACCAAATAAATTATGCAGACAGATGAACGTCATACATGTACATGTAAAGTCATAGACCTAAGTATTTACTTCTCAATCTCGATATAAAGCCCCATTCCCAATGGCAAAATATACATTTTTCCCCGACTTCAGACCAGAAAATTCCCAATTTTGAATCTCTTAGAGAAAAGACGACTACATTGCATCTTCTGTAATTGATTTTAACATGTATAAAGATAAACAAAAAAAGAAAACAAATGTAGCTGAATTTTCTTTAGCAAATAAAATACTTTGTATAAATTAAACACTAATATACCAGATAAATTATCTTCAAATATATTTCCAATGTTGTTAGATTTTTTCCTAATATGTGGAAATTATTGCAAAATTCCCAATTGGAAAAGTTTAAGATCATTTTTCTGCAGTACAGAAAATACCTGGTAATACTCATCGAAGTTCTACTGTATATGGATACAGAATTATGAATCAAATACATTATAAGATACACACAATTGTCCCTAGTGATCACCTGTACGGCTATGTCACTTACAAAATCAATTTCAGGTCAATAACAGTATGTGCATACGTAAACTTTTAAATGAACAATAATAACGCCATTGTTAAGATCTATTATCAGGCTGCAACATGTTTTTGTCAACAGGTTCTCAACATTTTATTCAACCACTTTTCCCAGCTATCCGTTGATATTGACATCCTGACATCTACATGTACAATCAATTTCAATCTAAAGATATGTGATAAAACCTAAGACTGTATAACTTACAACTTAGCTGGAGTTAGACTAATCAAATTCCAATTTTGTAATAATTTATGGATATAGCCAATGCCTGAAATCTAGTTGCCATATTAAATTTTTCAGAATAGAAAAGTTAACTTCAGGCATCACAAAAAACTTATATCTATAATATGATTTCATGATTTACTACAAAAGTAATTACATGTAATTAAATAAACTGAATACAAGATCTATATATCTAATAGCCAATTTCATTTTACACCCAATGGCCACGAAAGTCAAATCATAATAAACCTAGTACACAAAGTTTAAATCAAGATTTGAAGAAGTGAAAGTGATTATAACTCATTCAACCCTAAAGACACATTTTGACTGACCTAAGTCATTGGCTTACAGAAGAGTCCATTGTTTTTCAGGGGGTTGATAAGTTAATATGTTAGTATTGTTGGTCTTTATGTGGCTGACACTTAACAATATTTCATTTATCTTAAAAAAGTGTGATTCTAAGAATAATTTAAATATCAAATCAAACAACAGGATGGGAACAGAAATTGGTTAAATGCTGCTTTAATTATTTCCTACGACCATCATTAAAAATGTGCCCCCACCAAGTGTTTTAGAGGTAATGTAGGTTGGTTGAAAGGCATAATTTTTTCAATTTTATTTCATTTTAATATGTAAATTAGTTAAAATTAAAGAGTTTTCAGAGGCAAAAACAAAATGCTTTAAAATATGAAATACTTTTGGGTCGCAGCTTTTTAGGTGAGTTGGTTTAATTGCTTACATCAAACATATCTTTTTTTTATTTTTGGCCTAAATAAAAAAAAATTGTTTTAAAGAGTCATTACCTGAGCCATAAGAAAAGGATAAAAAATTTAGACTTATGCTAAAGTAAAATATGCCAAAGTACATGTAGTTAGCAGAGATTTCCACCCTATAATACGGGCCCAAAATAAGGCCCTATTCCAAATGCAAAAACAATGCATTTTTCCTAATTTGCAGTAAAATTTCCCAACTGAATTTGAAATGATTCTCGTATTTCCACATACATGTAGCTTTGTGTATTTCTAGATTTTCCCAATTTAAACAAAATGTTGCTAAAATTCCCAATTCAAGCAACCCAGGCCCCATTCCTAAAAGTTTAGAAAAATCCCTGGTAAGAGACCTTAGATTTAAGTCTTGTATAAAATATATACGATTTCCACTTCTAATGTTGATTATTTATATACATGTAGTCCAAATAGGCACTTGACATTCAAATCCGAGGACTTTTCTATGATTCATTGTTAATACATTTTCAAGGACAATAATTTAGCATAAAACATGCATAACCAAACAAGAAGATCTATACCCATTTAAAAATCATAGAAATATACCCAAATTTCCATGGGTTATATAATCCAGTGTACATATCAAAATACACTTGCGGTGGTTTAGTGGTAGAGCATTCGACTCATAATTGGAAGGTCCTGGATTTGATTCCCGGAGCGGCTTATACCAAAGACTTTTTGAAAATGGTAGTGACTGTTCCTTCACAAAGCACTCGGCATACAAAGTGAAAGTCAGATATGTTTTGGATGAGAGTTAAAACTGAGGTCCTGTGTCACGGCGAATGTGACACGTAAAAGAACTCTCACTGCATTGGCGTCCATAGCATAGGTCAAAATTTGTGACAATTCATCTAAAACTGGTGACATCTCAATATTAGTAAACAATTCTGGACAGGATGTAAAAGAACAAACAAACATATCAACAAAATATGAAATATGATACTTTTTCCCATGTGTGCTTATTCACTTTATTTATTGACGGGATAGTTCAGCAAACAGTCTTTTTATACATGTGCCTCATATATGTAATTAATTTTACAACACACTGATTGGTTGATTAAAGATATGAATAACTTGACAAAACTTCATGTCACTCAAACAGGATTAAGATTCTGATATTGAATTATACCTGGCAGGAAGTCTTTGAAGAAAAATGTATGAAGTATTGTCAAAAATTTGTTTAAAATATTTTATCGTTTAATAAACTGAATTAATATCAAAATGATCATATGATTAAAGTTTTTGTTTGTTTTTTATTTTGTTCACAAGTACACTAGATTATTTAACCCATTGAAATTTTGGAATATTTCTAAGACTTAAAGTGAGTAGATCTTCTTGTTTGGCTATGCATGTTAACTTTTTTATTAAATTATTCAATTGATTTAAGAAAGAAAGAAAGGCTTTCAAGTACATTTATGTACATGTAAATGCCAATACAGTCATGTACAATATTGACACTGGTGTCTAAAATAATACATATTCCATATCTTTTGATATCAAAACATAGAAGTATGTATATCATACGTACAAATGCATATACATGCATATACATGTAGACTTATTAACAACTCTTTCAGCACTATATACAGACCAAAATCGATTGGTCTGAAATGATAGAAAAGAGCATACCATTTATAGATATTTAGGGGTGAAAGGATTACATGTAAAGGTGTAACAGATGAGCTAGTACAACAGTCATTAATCAGACAGCAGTTTTATGCTGTATCATTATAGAAATAGAGAAAATCTCATGAATTTTAATCTAATTTTGTCCTAATCACCATGTAGATCTATATATATATACACATACAATGGAAATGTTCATGCACAATTGCTTGTAGGTATGAAATAATATAAACAACTAACTAATTAACATAAAGCGTTTTAGTTACTTCAATTAACTTCTAACTTATGGACGTATTAACATTTTCCCATCCACCCAGCATTATTCATGAAAACCATCTACCAGCTATGCCTTTCTGATAATTTAATCTAGAACTTAATGCAGCATTTAAAAAAACTCCCATTCTTAGCATGAGGCAGTAAAAGCTAAAGTGATATCATGATATTTAGTGAAAAAGTATTGGTAGGATGCTAAATAACATGTTAAAACAAGCATTGCTATCTTAAATTTTAGGAAAATGCCATTGGCAACACAATTTAACATGAATTTGTGTCATATAAGGAAAAAACTATATGCATGCATGGAAATATAAATGCATCTCCCCTTATAAATATTTTTTTTATTACAGTCATGAGCTGAACATCAAATTGGGAAAAAATACATGCATTTTGCATTGGGAAAGGGGCCGAAATTTGGCCCTGTAGATACTCTAGAAAAAGCCCTGTTAAGTCAATATACATGCAATTGTTTCATACCTCCAAAACCAATATACATGTAGTGAATGGAGAAAAATCACAAAATTAACTTTAACCAAAATCTTAACCAGACTGATTGAGACATATGCAGACAAAACCAAGGTTATAACTGTTCCTTCCTACAAGAGGGCCTGACACTATGAAACTTAAGAATTACTTAAGTCTAAAAGTTTTATTTGACTTGACAAATCCTGAAATCTGGCCAAGTATTCTCAGACTTGAGTAAATTCTTAAGTTTTAAGGTGCCAGGCCCAGAACCCAATCCGCATAAGAATTGGAAGTCACTTAATTGTCCTTCAGATGAGACTTAAAACATGACAATTTAAGGTCCTTGGACCCGTTTTACAAAAGGTCCTAAGTCTTAGACTTGCACTTAGGCCCATACTTATGACCTGCGACCATTTTACAAAGACTAAAAGGACCAGCAATTTATGACCAGATCAGGTCAGGTCTTCATGACTACCTAGAGGCTGTGCATAGACCTAACTTATCATTGTATGCGTCATAATTTATCTTGGCAAATGTAGCAGTTAAAAATACTCATAAACTATCGAGATCTTATTTGAAAATATGCAAAAATACCTCAAGACTTGAGTTACATGTAGGATCGTTTTGATAAAAGGGGTCATTATGTTTTATTTGTCTTAAGATCAAATAACTTAGGACTTAATTGACTTCTTGATAAAACGGGCCCCTGTTTCACGACAAGACACAGCACATTAAATAACTCTAAATGTATTTACAGGGGACGCCAAAATGAATCACACAGTTCAAATATCTTTTTTTTGCATTTCAACTATACCTGTTGACATCTCTGTAAAAGTAAACAAAATGGTCATCTGAGCTTGTATTGCTCACCAGGCTTGTACATACGTGTATATACCGTATCGGTGTACCTGAAAATTTTTGCGCCTGTTTAATTTTTCGCCATTTTCACCTTTAGATGAATATAGGCAAAATTAAAATGAAAGTGAAATTTTAAGGCTAAATAACTGAAGCATGACTATACATGTACATGTCATCTATGAGACTATATTGATTTAGGATCAATTTAAAATGAATGTGTTTTTTATCGTAAAAAAGGCAAAAATAACCAGGAGCAAAAATTAATTTCCAGGTATATAGACAGTATATGACAATGTTCTATTTATAGTAACAGAGGACATGTTGGTTGATCAGAGAGTGAACATGAAAATCAGAAACCAGAATCTAAATACTACATGTATACTGCATGATATCATTAAATAGGAAGAGTTTTGTCATATATATTCAACTGTTTTCAAGGTGAAGATTTTTTAAAATGTCCAGTGGACAGATCGTGATACAGGCAGATAGTGTCAACGGCCACAAAAAGATGGCGCAGGCTCACATGACCATTTGGATCAGATGAGCTAAATAGTCTTGATGAAAAGCAACACCAAATAAATTCTGCCAAACTAAGGTTTCATTTATTATATAAGCCATTAACTCATGAATTCATTCCCTTTAGAAGACAGTACATTTGGACTGGTCTATTTTAGTCATTGATTTACAGAAGAGTCCATTGTTTTTCTGGGGTTGATGGGTTAAGTTACCAGTGAAATCATCCCTTAGATAATTAAACCTGACAATTTATAGATGGTTTTTCAAATTCCTGTTAAAAAATCGTTAAATTACATATTATGAAAATTAGTTATAAATAGTTAAGTTTGGTGATTATACATGTATATGGTTATAAAAGCTATTCTTTTGTGGTAGTTAAAAGTTAGTCTTAAACTCTGAAGAGAAAAGTACACAATTTTCCATAACACTTCCACCTGCAGACACTTACAAAAACAAATACTATATACCAGCTCTTGAAATCACAAAGTTTTATTGGTGCTTCATAACGATGTTTATTTCAGCCATTAATCGATTGCAAAGAGCCAAAATGAAATTCATACATTAAGACGATGTGCAAATATTGACCCATACAAAAAAAATTGCCAAAGCAATTAAATGCTTTAAAACTACCGTACATTCAATCCATGGACGAGATGATACCTTACCGAGATTATACGTTACCATGTGTGTTAAAGCTTTCACACTTTACAAACAGAATATATTTACATTAAATTTTATCACCTGTCACAGACAAAACATTGAAAGCAACAATTTATAAGAATTGATACAGAATATTAGCTTTGTTTCTAAAATATAATCCCCCATGGGAAGGGAGAAAACTTTCCAATTTACGAGGTGTACTGGTATGTTAGATTGAGGCAAAATTATACAACTTATACAAAATGTAACGTACAAGTATTCATGTTGCACAATTTTTATATCATTGTCAATTTATATCCTGTGTGAGTAAATTTTCATTTATATTGATCACAAACTTGAAGTGCCACAAATTTTGACCTATGCTATAGTCTTAACTCATCCATCTCTGCAGTTATATTAAGACTAACCCAGATAAATAAATAATCATTTTAGGTGAAACTGTCATAATTCAGGAGTGAACAAGTTCATATTGAATATAAAATCATTATCAAAATTTTCTTCTAAATCATACTCCCCTGAATTCAGACAGTGGACTTGACCATTCTTTGAAATGAGCAAGTCCATATGTGACTTCAGGGGTTGATGAGTTATAAAGATGTAAGGTTTAATTCCCATATAAATATTATCATATTACAGCAACTTGTTTAAAGTCTCGTCTAACACAGTAACCATGGTAACAGACCAGCAATAGGCTCGGTACAACTTGTGATTGATCCACTTTGTAGACCTAGTATTGGGCCTTCCCATTGTGAGCCCAAAGATTTTACCACAGATCCCAAACAAGCAGCTGTGACAAAATGAAAAACTGATTTACAACTCCACTTTACACAGGAATATTATCATTTCATTTTATATACATGTACAGTAAAACCTGCTTTATGCGACCACCTGTGTATAAACACCACCTGGACACAAAGACCATTTTTTGCTGTCACCAATAGTACAAATTTGTGTACAAATCAACCTCTATATAAGAACCACCTCAATTATATAATAAAGACCAGTTTTCTTGGTCGTTATATTCAAGTTTCAGTATATGGCAGATTTCACAAGTGCTAATTAATAGGTGTACATGGATGGTATATGTCCCAATGAAATAATTCCATCCTTGCTTATGTTACACAAAGTTTATACATGAAACAAGAGGCCCAAAAGGGCCTCAATTGCTCACCTGAGAACCATCTACAATTTTGAAAAGAAGACCAAGAAGAATATGTACATGTAGGCTGATCTGGCCAAGAAACATAAATTTCGGCAAAATTCTTTCACAAAATCATTTCTTCACCTATATACAAGTAAAACACATGAAATCTTCAAATGAATGCATCATAGTGAATGCAAGGGGAGATAATCGAGGGAATCATGTAAAAATGAATGAAAATGTTAAAGTCTAAAAGGACCTCAAAAACGTATAAAAAATTAATATTCCGATTTCTATGAAAAATACAAACTTGAATCATACATCCAATTAGATCACTCAGAAATAATCCATATTTCAATTCATGCAGGGGTTCTGGAAAAGAAGATTTTTAAAGATGGATACCTTATGGGACCTATTCTGCCCCACCTTGGATCCACCCCAATGCCAATCTGTCTGAAAACTACAAACTTGGTAGAGGACCTTGACCACTTGCTTCCTGTCAAGTTTCATCAAAATCCCTTCAGTGAAGGAATCAGATGGCTGATGCTAAACATGCCAAATGCATAGTAATAGTTTCAAAATATCATAATATATTTAAATCACTGCACATAGTATGGAACACCCATTACCAATAAGGCAAAGAATTTATTTAATTAAATTATATACGGTATTCCATCTACATGTACATTTCATCATAAATAATATTAAATATGTTTATAAATTAAACTATTTATTTTACAACAATTAACAAATAAGTTTATCAACTTATATCAATGTCTCTTGTTGGCACTGATGTTGAAGTAAGGGGTCCTTACTGTGGGAGAAAACCGGAAAACTTAACCTACGTGTTAGAGCTGGCATACACCATATATCTTCTCACATACTTCCCTGTGTAATTCTGGGATAGAACTTGGGTGAATTGTGGGTACAATTAGACACATTTAAATCATGTTATCTAGATTGTAATTCTCATTTCTGTATCATATTTAGCAGTGTTGTAAAAATGACATTCTACCATTTAAAAGTATAAAAAAAAACAAAAAACCATATACTCACTGCAAACTGATATTCTGTTGGGATTTTAGATTCTGTTATTTTCAATTATCAACGAAATTAAAACCATGACATAACATAAAATGAAATACATCCAGTACACACATTACTATTAGTAATAGCTCCTTCCGTAAATACTACATGTATATATATCATTTTTTATATTTTAATCTATACTGTATTTCCTGTATACTTAGAATCATATGCAATGTAGCTGTTCTTCTTATTGAATGGAAAAAACAGGTAAAATCACGATATGACGAAGTGTCAAAAGTAAATACAAATGTATATATATATGTCAGAACATGCAGAATGAATACTCAGAAGAGAATTCTTCATTTCAATGAGCATGTATACCAGAACCTTTCTACTGTGAAAACAATTTATAGATGTTGACAAACTAATTTGACATATAGGAGTTTAATTGCCGACATGGGTATAGGCAAACAACAGTTGAAAAAGATAAGTCTTCTATATTTCAACAATATTTAATGTCAACAGATTAGAATTATTTTTTTTTAAACATCGAAATTTGAAATCCCCATGCAAATAATTTTGTGATTCTACAAAACTGCATGGTTATATATCTACCTAACTTCATAACAAAAAAATGCTATCTTACGGGTCTGCTATAAAAAGACTGAATGTTGAGTTTACGTACTAATTTATCGCTGATTTAACTGAAATCAAACTTTCTTGGAAATTAAATTTCGGCTTTCTACACACAACTCTCTTGGTAACTAGTACATGTATCTAAATGGACTGGCCAGCATGATATATTCAATGTAATTTTTCAAAATGCTAAAATGTGTTATAGCATATCAGATGTTTATCAAAATAGTTCTCTTTTCTGTTTATTAACTTTATTTATTTTACAAAGAAAAAAAAAGCAAATAAATTATTACAACTTATATATATATATATATATATATATATATATATATATATATATATATATATATATATATATATATATATATTTAAATGTCTCTTACTGACATTTATGTGGGTGTGACGGGGAGGAGGGTCCTTGCTTACTGTGTCTGGGCTGCCATCTGCCATACTTTATCTCAAATAGGAGCTAGGTTTCCCTGTTTGGGACCTGATTTCTCTATCCTTATCTTAGGACTTAACCTGGATTGCATTGATGATATAAAGCCAGTGTGTTAATCACGCAGACACATGCACACACACACATTGGTATTTTCGCTATTTCTAGGTGATGATTAAACTAACCAAATTTAGCAGTCTCCAATGGAAAAGAGTATATTGATTGATAATCCTACCTAAGTTTTGGTTTGTTTCGTTTACATATATTGTGCTGTCATATATTTTCGACGATATGATGAATTTGACAATTTCGTTACCTCTTCGTTAACATCGTCCGGTCATTTGGAAGGGTGCTTAAATTGTTGAAAACCCATGACACTGGTGAAAATTATACTTATTGTGCAAGAAGTGCATGAAAAAATTGTGTCTCAAGGATATACATGGGTACATATATTTCAGTAAAGAGTCAACATCACTTATAATAAGACCCTATATAACAAGATTCCCTCTGCATTTCTTACATTATACATAACAATGCTCAACCATTAATATAATAGACCTTTCCAGTTAGCCGGTCAGATATTACCATTATGATCCTGCATTAATTTGTGCCTTTTTGATTTTGTTCATCATAAGTTCTACCGGTTTTCGTATTTACCTTTCCAACGTAAATAATTAACTATATATAGCATATTCTAATGTTTTGGCGCATTAACGTTATTTTCGGAAAAGAAATCCAAACTCTTAAAACATACCACATAGGCTTATTTAGTTGAATGCAAAATTACTGAAATGTAGCAGGCGGGGGGAAATGTGCCGTCAGACCGGGAATTGAACCCATTATATATCTCCCGAACACTAGCAGGGCACTCTTACCAAATGTGCTATCAGGGCTATAATCTGTATATTACCAAACCAGAAATAACGTTGAGGAACATTTTTCAAGAACCATGTGACTGGCAATAATAAAAGCAGGATTATAACAGTAATCCGGGCTAACTCGAAAGTTCCCTTTTGCAATATTTGAAAATAATATGCAAGTAAAAAATAAACAACGACACACTGGCCAGATGCTCTGGAAATAAAACGACCGCCGAAAACAAATGACAGTCAAATTCTCATAAAACCGGAAACAATTTAATCTTTACGTTTTTCCATTGTTGCCAGTGTTGGAGCAATCACTTGTAAATTGAACTATTTTTAGTATAGCCTAATACATCTAGTTGGTACTAAACAACTTGATACAAAATAAAATTATGCATATTTTAGCACATATATGAAGTTGACATTCGATTTAGCACAAAGCACTGGAACGTATTGTTGCTGTTATTACTTTAAAGCACTGAAAAATTAATGTTCTTTGAATGTAAAACTGGTGAAATGCGCCTTCAATCAGATCGTTATGGCGATAAATTTCTTTTAAATATTTTATTACCTTACCTTAAGAGATTCCTTAGACGCCATTATTGATATTTACTAGCAATCTGTTTGTTCACATTTAGATGTCTTTTAAGGTTTTTATACGTTTCGGTCGAAAGCACCTGCACTTTGTTGACACTGTCGGGAAGGGCAACAGTTAGAAAAGCGACTTCCGGTAAGGGAAGTAATTCACACTACAGTCTATAGAAAACTCCATTTACAGCATTGTAGGCCTATGGCTATGTCATACTTGTCAACATTAGGGAATTTGTCTGGGGTAGAAAATGCGTACAACAGTCGAACTTTTTACGAATGCGTTGTTGTTCTCATATATGTGCGTGTACCAATTGCGTCAAAATAAGTGAAAAGCGGAGGGTACAGGAGGGGGTGTCACCCTTCCGAAATAAAAAAGGAAAACTTGTAATTTTTAACTTCAATATCTGCCATTTTATGCATCTAAAAGGGAATTATTGTCAATAATATTGATGATGATATATATATATATATATATATATATATATATATATATATATATATATATATATATATATATATATATATATATATATATATACATATGTATATCATTTCTTTTAATTTTCTCAGCGATATATTAGCTTTATATATCGCTGATTTTCTAGTCGACTTTGAAATTTATAAGGAATAGATATAGGCTTTATTTTGAAGTTTTAATACATGTAATATATACATGACGTGTACACACACAGCTTGGGAGACTCAAAATGATGTTATGGATCATTGTGTTATATTAGAATGTTTAACATTTAGTATTTCTTAATTTGTTATAACAAATTTTAAAATATACCAAATTCTGAATATTCTAATATAACAGTTGGATTTGGAATGCAGAAAATAAATAATTAGACTTACCTGGAAGAAATATAATCTCAGTTTGATAGCTAAATATTTGGAAGTATGATAATTTTTAAAGTTAATGTCTTTATTTATTTATTTATTTATTTATTCATTCATTTATTTATTTATTTATTGAGATTTGAATATTTATTACCAAAATATTTGCATACCCAAATATTTCTTTGAAGGTTTTTTTTCCTTCATATTGCACCTTTATCATTAATTGATAAGATAAAACAACAAATGATGACTGAATAGTTCACTCAAAAAAAAGAGAGATTTGATAAAAAAAAATTAAATCTGCTTTTAAAAAGAAAAAAAAAATATTAAGGTTATATAATTGTTTTTACTGACATTTTATTTAATTTAATTCAGTGTGTTACAAGAAGATATTATCATTTTTTGTATAAAATATTATGTGAATGAAACAAAATATCGTTTTTGTATTGAAATTATCACAAATTTAAGATACATGTATAACACTGTTTAGTATGTGGAGTGTGGACGTCATAGAAGACACCACGGTCTAGCTTCAATATTTCTCAGCTAACTTTTTTTAAAGTAAAATCATTGAGGATTAATACAGAAGCTGCATGAAATTGATATTACATCAATGATGTTAATCTTTGATAACTGCATATAGGACAGAACATACGGATAGTGATTATAGGTGTGGATGTTTAGATATACAGGTAATCAATCTGTATATTAGCAGCGATATTAGCTTTATATATCGCTGATATTAGGTACCTGTCCCCAGTACAGGTCATTGTGAAATTACCGTCGGCACACGTCCGATAATGACACCTCTGTATGGTCTAATAACATTAATTAATAAACAGGGTTATTAGTCTTTGTTCTTCATTACTATTTGGAAGATATAGGGGACTTATATAACCTAGAATAGATGTCTTAATACTTCAATGATATGGAGGCGCCAGAAATTTCAAGCTATTGTCGCCAATTAATAGACTGAAAACTACGATTTATAACATTTAATGCTGACAAAAACGTCTACCGATCGCCGAAAAATGGACAAGAAGCGGTAGAAATATAGGGAAATCGGTTAAAATTAGAAAAATCGGTAGATTTTTTCTCGGCGGTAGACAAGCGGTAGATGAATAGAAAAATCGGTAGACTACCACCGAAATCGGTAAACTTGACAGGTATGCTATGTATAGAGATCATGTATAGGGCCTAATGTCCAACTATCCATACTATACATTAATTGTGTACAGCTATCTGATCTATGTGTGGATTAAATCATGTCAAACTTTGGAAGTAAATTTAAGTGTAAATTTTAAAAAATGAGGAAGATGATAAAATATTAAAACTTGAGAATTTATTCAAGTCTGAGAATATTCGCCTGCTCAGCCAATCAGATTTTAGGGCCCAATAAAACTTAAGAATTACTTAAGTCTAAAAATTTTACTCAAGTGTGGCAGGTACTGAAACTGATTGGCTGAGCAGGCCAATTTGAAAATATTCTCAAACTTGAGTAAATTCTCAAGTGTTATGTTGCTTGGCCCAGGACTAACTAAAGTTGAGTAAAATTTTTTGACGTAAGTAATTCCTAAGTTTTATGGTGCCGGGCCCAGATACGTATACGGTATAAGTCTCTGGAAATGTCTATAAAATTAAATACAGTGCCGTCAGACAAAGGCTACATCCTTCGATCTGTACTGTGACGGTAATCTTCGATGGAGCAATGATTCGCTTTTTATTGTATTATATGCCTTAGGACGAGTTTTCTGTCTCGATTTTTGGTAAAAATTGATTTTATGAAAATGAATAAATTTTTTAAATCGCTGATATCGGTCCCAACCGCGAAACAGCTAGGCGGCTTTGACAGTCTTTAGTGTTAACGTTCTGGTGGATCGAAGGAAATTCTTATGAGATGATCGAGCCTAGTTAACGGACTATATACTGAAGAAAAGTAGCACAATCCCGGTTACTGACTATATTTACTCCAGAAAAAGGAGCGTTTTCGACGTTTTGTCCTAGTCAAGAAAAGGAGCACTATCCGACATTATAACTGACTGTTTACTCCATGAGAGGAGCGCCGTATCCGACTGTTTACTCCGGAAAAAGAAAGCCATCTAGCATTTTTAACTGACTACACATACTCAGTGCTTATAACTATCTATATATATATATATTGATTTGATTTGATTTTGTGTTTTACGCCATACTCAACAATCTTTCAGTCATATGATGGCGTCCAGTTTTTATTGGTGGAGGAAAAACCCCGGTTACCCGGGTAAAGACCACCGACCTTCCACAAGAAAACTGGCAAACTTATATATATATATATATATATATATATATATATATATATATATATATATATATATATATATATATATATATATATATATATATATATATATACTAGCTAGAGAAAAGGAGCGCCTTCCGACATTTTAAATGCCTTTTTACTCCAGAAAAGGAACGTCATCTGACATTTTAACTGACTATAGCTGTTTACTCCAGAAAAGGAGTGCCATGATCTGACATTTTACCCGACATAGGCTATATACTCCAAAAAAGGAGGGCTATCCTACATTTTAACTGGCTATTAGCTATTTACTCCAGAAAAGAAGTGCATTTTATAGTGGCATTATTTCAGTTCTATATATTATCTTGGCTTCATTTACACTGAGGACTGAGTCTACAATTTGGCCACACCCCAAGGAGAAACCTACCCGCCGTTTTCCTTTTTTCATGCAAAATTGCTTCTAGCCAATGTCGTATATTAATAATCGGCTTGTCCTCATTATACGTTAGACCTGACACTCCCGACACATTCTTAGGCCAGACCGATTATCATCAGTACGACGCCGGACATATTTTGAGGCCGTACTGATTACTTATACGACACCGTGTCAAATTTCCTTTCCTACACCGTCGTTTGCTTTATTAAAATCAAAATTTCTTCCAAAGGATTCACTGGGGTTTCTGTAGCTAAAACCTCGAAATAATTGACATTTCGGAAAAATTAATAATGCCTATCATGGCACCTTTTGCCGTCAAACTTTTCCATTATGACGTCACAATTAAATGTCCCGTCAAACACTTGTGTGATTACGACATCATAATCGAATGACGTCAAAAATCACATGGACAGCCTTGTGTCAAACACTTGGCGATAGGTCAATTATGTTTATACATTAAACAAATAGGTAGACTATATTATAACCTCAACTCTTCCGCTGAAATGTCACAACCTAATGCCGTAACGGAACGTAATATTTAGGCCATTATTTTGATATAGATAATATTTTTGAATGGAAATAAGGGGACTCCACTGTCGCATGACTCTCCATGTGCACTATTTAACATCATTATATCATGATGTCATAATAACACAAATGTTGACGGGCAGGAAGATCCGATACGACACATTTTGGCAGACGGCATTTCCATTATGACGTCACAATTAATTGTCCTATCGCGAAATATCTTTCTTTTGCAGTTATGACGTCATTCGATTGTGAAGTCATAATCAAACGAATGTTTGATTGACCATTTAGTTGTGACGTCATAATGGAAATATCTCCCACAGGCTTTTCGCGAAAGGTCAATGACCGATCGCCAAGTGTCTGACACATGGCTGTCCATGTGCTTTATTGATGTCATTCTATTGTGATGTCATAATCACACAAGCGTATGACGGGCCATTTAAATGTGACGTCGTAATTGAAAAGTTTGCCAAAATGTGTCGTGTGGGGCATTTGGCGATAGGTAAATTGTGACGCCATAATGGAAAAGATGTCTGTGATGGGCCTATCGCCAAGTGTCTGACACTTTGCTGTCCATGTGCTTTTTGACGTCATTCGATTGTGATGTCATTATCACACAAGTGATTGACGTGCCACTTAATTGTGACGTCATAATGGAAAATATTGTCAAACGGTCCACTGTCGGGCATATGGCGATAGGTTAATTCAGCAATCTATGAAGGCGACACGCTCTCACTGTTGTTGGACTGTGTATAACTCTATAATTTAAATACTCACATGGAAACATAGGTAGTCTATACTTAAAGGTTCTGTATCAAAGACACTATAGCAGACCTATCCTTGATTAAAATACTAAAATTCTTTGAACATATTCATTTCAGTTTGAATGTATATTATGTCCTTTAATTTTTCCCTATCCAGTGCAAACCAACTTTGAACGATGAGAATGAAAACATGTATCTAAGCCAGTGATAAATAACTGAAGTTGATATTGATCGCACTCGGTATACACAATATTTATTCACCCGGAAATGAAGTGTCTTCTAGGTCTGGATCATTTGAATGATTTCAGTAATGATTTATATATACTGAAATTTTAAGTTTGATTTTAACATTGAAGAACAAATCAGCAAAACAGAAAATATTGACATGGTTTACGTGTCGGAAGGTAAGGCTCATTTACTTGTAAAGTGGCATGAACACCATAAATTAATGTAGTAAACATAAGACTTATAACACAATCAAATAAAACCCGACACAGAAATTTGAGGAAATAAAGTTTGTAAAGAGCGAATAAGGTGTAAGAATGTTCTAGAAAATGGGAAGTGGAGACTACAGAATGACACTAGACCACGGCAGGGGTGTTCCTAGCCTAATGGCCACATAACAAGTAGCTCTCAAAGTATCTTTAAATCGATAGTTTTTCACCCTTGTGCGGGGTGTAATTTTGAAATAAAATTACATTGAAATTGAAACTTTTTGAAACCCATAATACATACTAGAGGACTTTGTCCATAGCTTTGCATAAGAGGACGCTGTAATTATTAGACTTGACTCAATTTGCAGCATTTCTACAATAAAAAGCTAGCTGCGCTCACATATTATATTTGTTACCATGAGCATACATGACTTCAACAATATTGTAAATGTAGGTTATCATCAGAGATTCTGAATGAAAAGTGTATAGATTGTTTCAAGAAAGTGTTACCACTTAATCTGACAAAATATATAAACACCCATTTGTCTCTTAGAATTTTAGCAAAATAACGTTTTAAAATCGATTGCTGAGAATTTTGTCATGCTTGGTAAATAATAAATATTCAGTTCATTTAACGTAAAAAAAACAAACAAAAGAAAAACATTATAAAAATAATTTTGACTTTATTCTAAAATATTATTTTAATATGTCATAATGCTAAATTCTATTTTGGAATGAACTTTAGTGCCCTTGGACGTCTTGGGTAGTATCTGAAGCCCCGCACAGCAACAAACGCTCTCTTAAATCAAATCCATTCTCTATAAATATTCCCTGGTGACCATCTGAATTGCACCACAGTAAGGAAGAAATGCGTGTTAGGTTAAGTGGCACCAAATATATAATGTTCATTATGTAAAAGTCAGGGTCATAAGGTTTTACATATCGCTTGTTTACATGGTGTATTGAGCTCAGAATTAGATAATGCACTGAAGTAGATGACATCACAATAGTACTGTGTATGCCTGTCAGCTAAATAATCCCATTGGAGATAATTTTTTATCATTTCTTAAAGTCATTATATCATGCATTTTTGTTGTTGTAATCCAGACTAAGAATTGAAACCGGGACCTCCTGCAAGCTAGGCAAGCTTTCTAACCATTGGCATTGAGCCACAATTCCGGACTTTAGACTCAATGCCCCAACACTACCTTCATTTTACTACACTCCTCCCTATCTTAATTTTGAGGTCCTTAATGCAGACCTCGATCAGTTTCTTAATTCTCGTTATGACTTATGATACCTATCGCTCATGTGAGTGATCCATGCTTTAGGGCAAGGACAGTCATCACCAGATAGGGCGGAAAAATCTATTTATGGATGACACCAATGTTGTAATCCAAACTGGGAATCAAACCTTAGACTTCCCACATGCTTGGCAGTCTTTTTAATCATTGAGCCAAATGTCCGAACATTAGGCTCAAGGACCTAACACTGCCTGCATTTTACTACATTGTATATACATGTACAACATATATGTTAACTGCACTTCATTCCATCCCAATTGCAACAGGAACATACACATGTATGCCTAAACAAGCTGCTGAGTTAGCCATCAGTAACCTCTTCTTTAGATAGACTGGTTTCACAACCAAAATGTACATGTATTTCATGACAACATAACCATGTCATATTGTACTTTGTTAGCTGTGTTGATTTTAAATACAAATGTACATAATTATATTTAATTAATATATAATACACAATATGATGTTGATGCTGTACCAAAGTTAATTTTAACTTTTTCTTTGCTTTTCAGGAAACGTGGTTGACTCCAAGTCACCATGGAGACTATCTTTCATTCCAGAAATGTTTTGGGGTATAATCAATTTCATTGTCTTGTTGTAAGTATTTTTTTCATGCATGTACATGTACGTCTTATTAACAAAATGACTTAAGTTTAATTTCAAACAAAAATAATTTTCTGAACATTATATAGGGAAAATAATTGTTTAATCTGTACAAAGATATTACTTTATTTCAATTTTTATATTCATACATGTACAGTTAGATTGTGAAGGAAACTGATAATGCAGTTGATGATCTTACAGTGTATGTATACATGTACATTGTTCACTAAACATCATGCTTTTGCTGTTTTTAAAAATCTGTTCTTTATCAGAAAATGTTAAATGAAAAATAACACATTTTCTTTTTTTTATTTCAGCTTTAAAACACTTGTGTCTGTAAGTATTACTTTTTACAACATGCATCACATTTTGAAATTAGTTGAAGGGTCTTTATGAAACAGACATTTCATTTAAAATTTAAGTTTGCCAAGTCCAAATCTTATGAAGTACGTACACAATGCCAAGAACCACAACATGCAGACTGAGTTTTGATATGGACAGTGTGTCATTCACCATTTTAGAGATAAGCCCCTTTAAGTTGAGAACTTGGAAACTTGCAAATATTTTTATTTCATTGAGTCATTTAGTCATCTACATGTATTGCTCTAGCTTTATCATGTATTATAAAGGGGCATTAGCTGTGTTTATTCTTCCAAAAAAATATTTTCCTTTTTTACACGTTCCTAAATCCCTATATATTTTGTGAAAATTACTTGAGAAACCCAGGTTGGGCACTTTATCTCTTGCAATTGATTAACTCAACCTTTCTACATGTATTTGTGTATGAATATCACACTGGACCTGATCTTATTTTCACAAAATATATTGGAATATAAGATATTGTATGCTTGTGTATAGTTCTTATTTGTTATTGTATATCAAGTAAAAGTAGTAAAAGTAGAAAAAAAAGAAATATTTTTGTTTAGCAAACACAGCTAATGCCCCTTTAATAACTACAAGCACTATTAAGATCATAATGCCACCATTTGTTTAGCCAAAATTTGGGATTATTAAGGATTTTGGCGCTAAGGTTAAGGAAACCTTACATGAAATTATAGGGAAAATTGAAAAATAGGACTTTCAAAAACTGTGGCATAAAGCGATTTTGCAAATGAAACAGGGGGGATTATAAATAGGTTTTACTGTATATTTATAATTACATGTACTATCACAGGTAATTCAGCAGTCAAAGTCTAAACTGACACCAGCAATTGTAATCACTATATTTAAATGTTGTGTTAAAATATTATATATAATATACATGTAGATACACACTTGCCTAAAGTCTTTAGAGTTTTCTCCCTTGTTGTGTAAAATTAATATAGATCTTTAGAGTTGTCTCCCTTGTGGTATTTAACTCATTAATTAGTGAATAAATGTTAATAAGAGTCTTGAAGAATTTAAATGAAAGATTAAAGACTTTGGAGTTGTCTCCCTTACTGTGTTAAATTCAACAAATAGAATAATACATCATGTATGTGAGTGGTGAAAAAACTTTGTAATTGCCTCCATTGTTGTATTTAACTCAATATCGAGGGAATAATGGACAGATACCACTAAATATTTCCCCATAGGCCACAATGCTAATTTACAAAACGTCAGGTCATTGTCACTTCCATGTTTATTAAATCTGGGTCAAATCATCAATATTTTAGATGCTTGGTAACAAAATGCAATCTAAAGTATAAGTTGCCGTTGCATTTCTATTTTGAATTTTCACTTGTTTACAACTTGTAGTATTCTGCACCAAAAGAAAATATCTATTCTCATCTGAACCCTCCAGGGGTCAGGAAAAACCGCTCGTAGGACGGGCAAGTGCTTGACAAAAACTACACATCCGAAATGAAAATCTACTCATCTAAAACTTTCAGTTTGTATCCACATACTTAAAAACACAATTTTATTACCACTGCACTATATTTTGAATTGTCTGAACAAACTGAAAATAATCTACTGTACTTTACATTTTAGCCCTATTTTGACTTCCAACTTTGGAAATTCAGCTTATGTTTTCTTAACATTAATTGGATTTTTATATTATAGACTCAGATAAAAATTATATTGAAATGTGATCAGAAATGGCTTCATATTAATTTTTTTTTAAAAATGTGGTTTTATATGAAATATATCGTAAAAATGATAATCTGTGAATACAGCTCTGTATTTCGTTAATTAATCGTATGCTCAGACTTGTGGTTTCAGTTTGTATATAACTGATTATGTTCCGTCTTTGCTTTATCAGATGCACTGGCATTTGTCTTATTTTCTTTTTTTTTTTATATGTGTCTTTTCAACTGCCTACTCCACTTCTATCATTTTGTTACTGATGTAAATAAGATAGGTGGGTCCTGGATGTTATTTTTTGGATTGCATCTATACGTAGATGTATAACAAACAGATAGGTTTTCCCTTTAGGTTAGTTCGTTACTTAAAAATGTAACATTACCACCTTAATTTCACTTATTAATTGCAAAACTGATTTTTTCATTTAATGACCAAATCAGATCGCTGGGCTCATTTTACCCTCCACACAACTTTGGGCGTCCAAAATGTCCTATATTGTAAAAAGAGCTGGTGTTTTTCCTAATATGTGA
The DNA here is from genome assembly GCA_030159075.1 of Atrina japonica. NCBI lineage: Eukaryota > Metazoa > Mollusca > Bivalvia > Pterioida > Pinnidae > Atrina > Atrina japonica. The sequence goes on along the minus strand of BROG01000010.1, from coordinate 2,496,385 downwards.
GTGGTGAGGAATGAAAAATTAGACTTTGTAGTTATCTCCCTTGTTTTACTTGTCTCTTAAGTAATATTTGAGTGATGAAGAAATTAAAATGAAAAATTTTAAACATTGTAGTTGTCTCCCTTGTTGTATTTAATTCAGTATCTATAGTGATATGTGAGTCATGAAGAAATTAAAATGAAAGATTAGAGACTCTGTAGTTGTCTCCCTTGTTGTTGTATTTTGACGTAATAACTAAGAAGAAGGCCAAGTTTTGGTGGTGAAATAATGAAAAGCAACAGAGATGAGACATGGTTTAGGTTGAAAATTGAGTTAAAGATTGATAACTCATTCTTTTTTTTTAGGTGGTACAATTTACTTTTGACTCTTAATCATGTATATTGGTAAAACTATATTATTGTTGTAATAGTGTTTCATCTTTTTTTTCAGCCCAGTATGACAAAACATGGAAATACTCATACATCAGACTACAGAGCCGGCGGTGGAGGAGGGTAAGTACCACATTTTCAGATATTTTTTTTGCAGTGTCATCATTGGCATTACATATCTTGTGAATAATTACACGTTATGAGTTCAAATTATGCCTGAACATATAAAACTCAATTCAGGAAATGATGAGAGTTTGACAAATCCCTAGACACGAAGGGTGCTACTGCAAGGAATTGTTAAATTCATCATTTATATGTAAAGTCATCAACCCCTGGAAAACAATGGACTCTTCCTAAATCACTGCCTTAGACTAGTCCAAATTTGTCTAGGGGTGAATGGGTGAACATGCAGGTCACATCATATTTGGTATATGTACAATATGTAGTTTTTAAATGCCTCTCCACACAAATTTGGTTGTGTCACATTATACATGTAAATGAAAGTCTCAGGTGATTTCACTTTGGATAAGACCTAAAGATGAGATGGTGTATCTTAGTAAGCCTAGCATGTTAAAGAACCAACACAAGGCACAATACCATAGCAAGGGTAAAAATTTGTTGCACCTCACTTAAAGGTGATGTGAAGCAACAAGAAATCAATAGGTCTAAATTACTGGCAAATAACCTCAGATATTGGGATAAGTTCAGCAAGACTAAAACAGACACAAACAAGTTCATTTGTCATACAGTAAAACCCACTTTAGCGACCGCCTATGTATAAAGACCACCTGGTCACTAATTTTGTTTTTTGCTGTCCACAATTGTACCATTTGTATACAAATCAATCTCTATATAAAGACCATTTTTGGTTTTGTTGTGTCCCAAAAGGGGTCTTTATATACAAGTTTTACTGTATTTAATAATTTGTCAATAAGTTACTAGAATAATCTTTTATTATTATTGCAGGCCACCACAGCCCCCAAGGAGACGTATGGGTGGATTCAGAGGAGGTGGAAGTGCTCCAAATGCTCCACCAATGGGAGGAGGTGGATGAGGCCGATAAAGGTCTGACAACTAGTCATGTGACTTTAAGTTCACGTCATGTCTGTTGTTAGATCGTTATTTAATTTTCTCCCTGTGCTCATGTTAAACACAGTTGAATCTTAGATATTTACACCTCTTTTATTTATATCTCCTATATGTTGATGAAGTTATAATGTTGATGAGAGTATGTTTAAGATGTGTGATTTCTGTAATGTTCTTTCTTTGATATTTTAAGGGATTGTTAATTTTTGGTAAGTTCTATTATTGTTATTTGATTTATTAGACTTAATCATATGTCTGGACATCTATCTTTAAGAAAGGACAATTCTTGCTGTTTTTGGTGAATATCTAACACATTGCTATAAAGAACACTAAACATGTATTTGAAGATTATTTCATGACACACAATTTAGATATTAATTTCAGTTTTGTGATTTAAACTGCTCTTTATTTACAAAAAGGTCATGAATATTTTTGTCAAATCTTTTACATTTTTAGATGTCATATTTCACCCAATAAGTGCTTAGGACTCTTAAAAAGGGGAAAAGGGTTGAGCACTTATTGGGACCAATTAAGAGTCACGCTGACTAAATATCACAAGTGAAATCAATACCTTATTCAAGGTATTTTACGTGTCATTTTATATTCAAAATGTATTACAGGTAAGAGACATATTACAGGTATTAAAGACCTTTTTGTCTCCATTGTCTTATGGCATGTTGAATTATTCCCACTATAAGGGGAGGGGAGCTTATAGAGAAATGGGTGTTTATAGAGTAGAATACAGTAATTAGTGTAGGTGTAGGTGCAGGTATAAAGTGATTCTGCAGGGCAGGATACCAATTTCAGATTTTAACTGTCTGTGACATGAGCATCTCTTGAGATGCAGAGCTTTCGCTGACTTTGTGTAAGTAGCATTATGATGAGTCTTTTCACAAACTTGTCCAATCAAGTCGAAAGACTCTGATAAGATGGTCTGTATCCAAGTTAAATAAATTTTGAACTATTTATATTTGTTGTACATACTGTATATAATTACCACAAAAAAATTACAATTGTTGTATAGAATAAATGGTGTTGAATTTGTGTATATAATCCATCATAGTATCATAAATTTATTTCATTTAAATCATCTATCAATTAAAATCTCATGAGAGGCGAATTACCTATCCTAAAAGGCTGTATAGAGTCAAAGTTGCATTAAAAGTCACCTCTGTTTAAAGGGCACCTGCCTGTAATGGCCATTAAAACATAACCATTGTTAACTTTATAAAAGCGACCTGTCTATAACGGCCACTTTTGCATGTTCTCTTAAGTGACCTTTATTGACAAGTTTGACTGTAGTTGCCTGAGGACAGGGAGGCTTTTTAACAAATGTGAATGTGGATAAAACTTAATTGAAAGTGATAAGTATGATTTACATTTTATGTTTCTTTCATCGATCCATAGATTAAAAAACATTGATCTTTTTGCGCAATTTGTTTAACCTTTCAAGGTCACAGAAATGAGATAAACGGGAATGTACATCTTCTGTTAAAATTTGTTTGTTATAGCAATTGTCATAATATTTTTGTTTTGGAAACTTAAGTTTGTCTCACGTTTTACATAACTCAAACATACATGTAGGCTACACATATAAAAAATAGTGTGTAAACATCCAAAATATAATAATTATGTAACTCTTCTTTTTTTGTTGTTGTAATTTTGACCTCAAATACCAAAGATATACAATGGACACATGTATTCTTGTTTTTTTGTTTATTGACTTTTTTTCATGTTTCTGTTAAAGAGGTAATCCTGTGGGTGATTAGGTTTTAAATAAAGCTGAATAAAACCACATATAATGATCTGTATCAATAGTAAATATTGAAGAGATAGTGTGTGTGTGTGTGTGTGTGTGTGTGTGTGTGTGTGTGAGAGAGAGAGAGAGATCTGCATAGCTTCCTAATGTTATCTGAAAATAATTCAATTCATTTGTAAATATGCAATCTGAATTTGTTATTATTTTGACCATAATATTACATTAAAATCATTGAATCATTATAAACTGCCATTTTTAGTTATTTTTCTTTTTCATTTATAGTCTTTTATTCTTCAGTCACAGTTGCTATGGTTGTTCATTCTAACTGTTACAAACTAAACGTTTGCCGCAAAAGTGAGAGACAAACAAATTTGTGGGATTTCTCAAGTTTAGATTTTGGTATCATGTTAGTCCTCACTCCATTGGCGCAGTTCTAAACACATGTATGTGGTACTCCACATTTAACTTGTTCAGTATTATTTGTTGAACATCTTTAACCCGTTGATCCCTATAGCCAAAATAGGGCTCTCCCATTTCAAAGAACGTTAATGTATGCTGTCAGAATTCAGGAGTGTATTTGTAATAATTTCACATGCAATATTAACTTGCTCACTCCCAAATTATGACATTGGATCATGCTATTTATTGATTTATTTGGGTGAGTCTAAATGTGACCACAGGGGTTGATGAGTTTAGGTTATGACTTTTATCTTATCCAATCCATAAGTATAGGTTGCGGGTGGATGTGACTTTAAGCTCATCCCACCATAACATCTGATTCCATATCAGAATTTTCCTGGAATTGTGCTTCTATTAAATTGATCTGTATTTTCTACAAATTTTACTCTTCTGAAGAAAAGAGCTAGCTGTAGTCTTTAATTTTACATATATATATATATATATATATGCGATGTTTTGTCAATTATTAATGACATTTTCATACTTATGTGAACATAAAATATCCCAATATACTAGGAATTAAAGACATCAAAGAAACTAATTATAGCTCATACGCCTCCCATTTCATCATTTTCAGCCCAGTGGTTAGAGCATCATGCTTTAAATCGTGAACTCTCTCACCTCTTTTCAGTGCAGGTTCAAGCATTACTGGAGCCTAAGCTGATTTTGTGTGAAAGTTTGCCAGTTAACTTGGGGAAGGCTTCATCCACCATTAAAAACTGGCTGTCACTTTATACCTGAAAAATTGTTGAGCGTGGCCTAAACACCATTTAAATAAACAAACAAAACATACTGTAGACATGGACTGGAAATTGACAACAAAACAGTATGAAATATGACGTGATCTTGGTTTTCCTATTGTGATTCCCTTTATCACCTGTATATCTCCCAATATGTCAGTCCTTGTTCAACACCCGGTCATTTCATAACAAAGGTAAACTACTTGATGATAAGTTGTCACAAGAATGTGGGGAAATATTATGGTTGATATAATTACAGTACATTGTTTGCAGTTACCATGTTTTATTATGGTTGATATAATTACAGTACATTGTTTGCAGTTACCATGTTTTATTAACAGATGTGGTGAGCTAGCTACCTGTTCGATATTACTTGTTGCAACGAATTGTTCTTCAGATACGTTAATTTAATTCGACTATTGACTTGTGGTTGTTGTAAACGTTCAGCATGGGGTGCTTACAAATCCATGGCACCTGATCCCAACAATCGATTTCCGAAAAGTTTGCTTTTGTTCAATGTTCAACATCTATGAATTCGATCTTCTGGACCTCCTGCCAATTTATTGTTTTTAAAACATCAAACTGAATGTCAACATAAAAAATCAATATCGCTTTAATTTTCAATTACAAAATATTTGAAAGATTACTGGTGAAATTTCAGAAGCTATTTCAGATTTGATATGTAATGAAAAATCCTCCAGTTTCAATCGTCGAAAAAAGAAATGGCAACCACCTGGACATACATCTTTTGTATATACACAAAGTACTGAAATCTTCAAAACTCTCCTTCACAGAATGCCGTGCGAAGACTTTCATTTTTACTTAAAAAATTTGTTTTTGCGTTCGTTACTTGGCTAGTAAAACTTAATTAACATGTCTAAAACAATATAAAATAACTAAATCACTATTTCCCTTAGCTATTTTTTCACTCCTATACGTCTAAAATAAAATTGAGTATAAAGGTATGAAAACAATAAACGATTTTTTGTTTCATTTAATTTAAATATTTCATGAATTAACAAAAGTGAATTATTGTTTGCACCAATTGTGACTAGGATTTATTCCTCACTTATTTCATTTAAATTTGGCTGTGGACTGGCGGGTGATGTGACAAGTCAACAGGGTATGCTTACTCCTCCATGACACCTAATCCCACCTCTAGTTTTCCAGAGGTATTTATTTGTCAAATGCTCACCAGATTTATATATTTGTCCCATCAAATCCTGAAGATTAATATTTTGGTGTCCGTGATTTTGCACAAACAAGAATGTCTTTACCATAAAAGTATGCCTGCTAGCCAAAAAGCACATTTTCATTTTCTACTTATCAAGGTAATACAAGTCAAATTTAAGTGAAAATAATTCATAAACTTTACACCTGATATGGTTTTATCTTTGAATTAAATACCCCTTTCAAAAATTGAAATAAGTTCTGTGGATGACCGGGGACTAAGTCTTTATGTGTAAATTATTGACATTCATAGCAGACTAGAAAAACATTGGTAACTTTTTGTTGTTAAGAGAAGATATATTTTATACTCTTTTGTTAAACTGCACAAAACACCAGCATTATGTACCACAAACAAACTACACTTATCTCGATGGTCGTTACGTAGTAAATACTCCATGGTATTGTCCCAACAGACTGACACCTCCATAGAGTTATTTTTTTGTTTTTACTGTGGATTTTGTCCTTATTAACAAAAGATTTAATTTGAGTATCGATTTGGTATTGTGCCGACTTTTCAATTTTATTTTGAAAAATTGACCTGGATTCTATTGTCGGATAAGGTGAATTTACCATAAGGCAAAGTCTCCTAGCCAATATAATCTTATTTAAAGATTAAATCCTACTTAAGTTTATTGCTCACTGGAAATCGTTTATGAATTGTCGTTTTCATATTTGGTTATTAAACCCACATGGCTAATCCTATTTGATAGTATGCAATGAGTTTTAAACCAGAATTTTGATCGATTTAAAGATACGTTCTAATATCGATGTATGTGTATACCTATCTATCTTACGTAGAGATAACTTACTTTGTCAATAGAATAGAAAATAAGATACCGAATAATATTATATGAATGGTGTAAATCAAAGCCATATTTTGATTGTTCGCAAAAAAAAAAAAATCATTACTGTATCATTTGAAAATTTTTGTCTCAGAAATATTAAAAAATTAGATTGATTGAACAAATGTTTGTGAAATATTATACAAAAGTTGAATAAATATTTAATTTATCTCAAACAAACATTTTTATCTCCGAAAACCCTTCGTTCAGACATTTCTTTTAAAGACTTAAGATTAATCATTTCCAGAACCATGTCGCATGGCAACGGGCCACCACGTGCTGCTTTGCGAATTGACGTATGCTACCCGAATATACACCGATTTACTTTCATACATACGATTTTATTGATTACTTTAATCTATGTACACTACGATTGCATGGTTTTTTCTATTTAGGATATAATTAATTTACTGTCTCAAATGGAGTCGACTCCCAGACCTCGAACTACAGGGTAAGTAAAAAGGCTTTTTTTTCTCTTGTGCTTTTTAATTTGATTGTTATCATCACTTCAATATTTAAAAAGAAAAACAAATCAAAATTACAAATAATTTTATGTTAATGTATCTAAATCCAAATTACCTTCATTGACAACCCATGCTCTACCTCATTAATGATATTAACATAATTTGATATTCAGAGTGAATATTACCCACCGCTTGTCTATAACTCTTGCATAAGCTACACAATTACTTTTCATTTAACTTTAGTTGCCCGGTTACCAAAAACTATCAAAGTGCACTATTGAATAATTTACTTCAAACTGATGATTTATGCATGTAATGTATATTTTTCCCTCGTAAAATTATTCCGTTGTCGTAACGCTTAGTGTGAGGTACATTCGCGGTTAAGAAAAAAAAACCAAAAACGATATTCCGATGTATTAAAACTCACAGGTATTATTACTGAAGAAAGATATCGTATCATTGAGTTATTGAAGTAAGATATAATTCGGTGTATTGATACCTTAGTAAAGTCGTTTACGGTATTGACATTTTGATTTCTAAAAATAAAAATATACATACAATGATATTTTTTTCCTTTTTTCATTTTTGGACTCTTTCATCTTATTACAGTACTTTTAATTTGTGGTCTATATGAATATATAAAATAGATTTAATATATTTTCAACAAAGGAATACGACTCTATCATTGATTAATGTATTAAATTCAGATTTGGGTCACCAAGTTTTTTGGAATTTAAACTTGTATATTTACGTATATTCTGGTGACTTTATTTTGTTATTCAATAAGTAAAAATATTTCCCCTTTTGTTCCTATGTTGACCTACGTGTAAAGTTCACCTTGTCATGAAATTGACATCGATTGTATAAGTATAAAACGAAACACCATGTTCATTTGAAATTCATTCATTTTGTCCCTTTTTGATATGTTATAAGTGATATCATGTCCATCATGTACTCATGTTTTGATTTGTTCAAAATCTGATTGTTCAAAATTTTAGGTAAAAACCCCTGGTCAAATAAAAAGTGAGATAATGGTATCATACCAAACGGTTCTATTTTCCTACAGAAAAAAATATTGGATGTAAAAAACTATGAAACACATTAGTCTTCAAGTGAAGATTTCAGACATTATTGACGGCTACAGGATGCGTACCCGTCGGTCCACTTGTGGAGAGTAAATGTTTATATGATTACGTAAATCGGACATCAGACTTCTCGTAAATGTTTGCTCAAACTTTGCATTAATACCTATAAATGCAATCCATTATCGTTTCGGTAAAAATCTGTATTGACATTTATTACAAATGAATAGTAATATATAACACTTCATATGCACTCTATCTCTCATAAAAACGTAAGAAAGAAATATAAATAAAACTTAACAAACATCTTAAGTACTAAGACTGAAAGCATTAAATAGATTTTTGGTAACAAACAAAAAGTTTTTTCAATAAAGTACAAAATTAATAAATAGCAAAGAATGACAAGATTCCAAGTTGGTCTTCTCTGCTTTTATCTACCCTTGTGCGAATTTACAGAGAATTAAACTCTTATGCTGCAGTTAAACCAGACCCTTACGCTATCACATAACACATATGTTCCTTTTCTTCGACTTTATTGTGCACTAATAAATTTTGATTCGATTTCAATGCGCTGAAATCGCGTTGTTAAGAAATTATTTGCAATCTTTTGTATAGCGGATTCGGGGCTTATCGTGAAAGCTTTTCATACTATTTATATATGATTCAATATTTGGTTTACAAAGCTTGTCAATAATGTATGGTTTATAACGACTAAATGCTGTTCGTTTTGCTTTTCAGACAATTAAAGAATGTCGTTTAATGTTCTGTCACCCGCTTAAGGGTAATTCTCACAAGATTTTAATTTTATGTATTTTCATGTATTACATGGATACTGAACTTGACAGATCTTCTTGACATTGAATATAGCATGTATATGAAACCTCGAGTCGACGAAGTGATATATCTAGAAGACATACAAAGATTGCATTTAAAACACAAAATATTATGCAAATATAAACAAGAATATCTATCTATCTATCTATCTATCTGTCTGTCTCCCTGTCTATCTATTTTGGATATACGTCTACTAATCTTTCAGTCATTCTATCTATCTATCTATCTATCTATTTATCTATCTATCTATCTATCTATCTATCTATCTATCTATCTATCTATCTATCTATCTATCTATTTATTTATTTATCTATCTATCTATCTATCTATCTATCTATCTATCTATCTATCTATCTATCTATCTATCTATCTATCTATCTCTGTCTGTCTGTCTGTCTGTCTGTCTGTCTGTCTGTCTGTCTGTCTGTCTGGCAAAACGATGCAAATTAAAAGATGTGAATTAGCTCTAGCAATCGTCGATGCATGATCAAAGACTGATTATGTACCCCTTAGTATTACATACATCCCAACACTGTGACTACATTTCTACATTTGAGACAGTATACGGGCTAGTATACATCAATTGATATACTTTGTTACGTGTTTAACATAAAATGGCAACCGTATAGAGAATTCCCATTTGTATGAAAAATTGAACACTTAATTAACCATTCCATGAACTCGCAAGGGAAAGACAGCAAAGGTTTCCATTCTTTGAGTACTTTCACTTGTAATTTACGCTATATTACTCTATTTTAATTGGAAGTTAGCGGTATACTTTATAGAGACACTTGTTTATAGAGATTCATTGAAGTCATTGAAGATCTATTGATTGTGTTTATAGCCAGATCACCTTTTTCATCTCAATTATTCAATTATATGTTGCTGTTTGGGGGATATATAAGGAAAGGAGAAAGTCTCAGACGATGTTAATGGCTTCGTATGCAATATTTTTTTTGATATATGCAACATAATATTTTGTCATGTGAATTTTCTGAATTTTGATTTTAATTTATATATTTTCATATATTTTCTAAACTAATGTCAAAATAGCGTAAATTCTGTATTATCAGTCATGTGAGAGAACACTTTTGCCATCTAACAATTCAGTACATGACCCTATGAATTCATGGGTCCACATATATAGGCCTACTTGTTTTGGGGCCTTCACACGTTCAATGTTGTGAATTACAGTAACCGATACCTCAGACGAAATATACACGTATAAAAATTCCAGACTCGTTATACAGTTGTTATTACAGAACAAAGGTAACAACAAATAGAAAACAAATAAAATATTGATTAGATGATCTTAGGTCTCTAATCTGATCTAAGCTGGAGGTACAAATAAAAGTAAAATATGAGACGCTTGTAAACATTCGTGGGAATATCATGCGTAGGCGCAGTTAGAGTAATAGTTAGCGTGTGTAGGCACAGTTATAGTAACAGTAAGCATGTGTATGCGGAATTAGAGTAATAGGTAGCATGTGTAGGTGCAGTTAGAGTAATAGTTAGCAGGTGTAGGCGCAGTTAGAGTAATGGTTATCATGTGTAGGTGCAGTTAGAGTAATAGTTAGCAGGTGTAGGTGCAGTTAGAGTAATAGTTATCATGTGTAGGCGCAGTTAGAGTAATAGTTATCATGTTTAGGCGCAGTTAGAGTAATAGTTATCATGTGTAGGCGCAGTTAGAGTAATAGCTGTCATGTGTAGGCGCAATTAGAGTAATAGTTAGCAGGTGTAGGCGCAGTTAGAGTAATAGTTATCATGTGTAGGTGCAGTTAGAGTAATAGTTAGCAAGTGTAGGTGTAGTTAGAGTAATAGTTATCATGTGTAGGCGCAGTTAGAGTAATAGTTATCATGTGTAGGCACAGTTAGAGTGATAGTTATCATGTGTAGGCGCAGTTAGAGTAATAGCTGTCATGTGTAGGCGCAGTTAGAGTAATAGTTAGCAGGTGTAGGCGCAGTTAGAGTAATAGTTATCATGTGTAGGCGCAGTTAGAGTAATAGTTATCATGTTTAGGCGCAGTTAGAGTAATAGTTATCATGTTTAGGCGCAGTTAGAGTAATAGTTATCATGTGTAGGCACAGTTAGAGTAATAGTTAGCAGGTGTAGGCGCAATTAGAGTAATAGTTATCATGTGTAGGTGCAGTTACAGTAATAGTTACAGAAATAAGACATGCCTGGTTATCGGCTGTGTATTTTTGAGATGTCTGGACGACATGACTCTAACAGAAATTAAAAGAAGTTATCAATGATGTAATACTTATTTTTATGACAGTTTTTGTTAAAATTTAATAGTTATCATGTGTAGGCGCAGTTAGAGTAATAGATATCATGTGTAGGTGCAGTTAGAGTAATAGTTAGCAGGTGTAGGTGCAGTTAGAGTAATAGATATCATGTGTAGGTGCAGTTAGAGTAATAGTTAGCAGGTGTAGGTGCAGTTAGAGTAATAGTTATCATGTGTAGGCGCAGTTAGAGTAATAGTTATCATGTGTTGGTGCAGTTAGAGTAATAGTTATCATGTGTAGGTGCAGTTAGAGTAATAGTTAGCAGGTGTAGGTGCAGTTAGAGTAATAGTTATCATGTGTAGGTGCAGTTACAGTAATAGTTACAGAAATAAGACATACCTGGTTATCGGCTGTGTATTTTTGAGATGTCTGGACGACATGACTCTAACAGAAATTAAAAGAAGTTATCAATGATGTAATACTTATTTTTATGACAGTTTTTGTTAAAATTTAGTTTAGATTGTACCTTTTGGTCATGTGGTCATTGGTTGTAGTTTAGATGTTAAAAAACAACTTACTGTGTCCATTCAGATCAGTACAACCAGTGATCCTATAATATGATTAATTAAGAATGCATATTTCTGTGAAAATGATTTACATACGCATGATTTTGTGTAAATAGCTAACTACATCTGTATGACTCCGTGTAAATAGTTAACTACATGCATATCTGTATGACTCCATGTAAATGGTTAATTACATCTGCATGGCTCCGTGTAAATAGTTAACTATATCTGCATGACTCCGTGTTAATAGTAAGTTACATCTGTATCACTCTGTGCAAAAATTTAACTACATGTACATCTGTATTGCTCCGTGTAAATAGTTAACTACAACTGCATGACTCCGTGTAAATAGTTAACTACATATGCAAAGCTCCGTATAAATAATAAAATACGTATGGGTGATTTTGTGTAAATAAACACCTACACATGCATGTATCCCTATATAGCAATGAATTGTGCATATATTCTTTTTTTTTTACAAACTGTTGCATAATTATTTTCCACCGTCGTCGTAACGTTCCGCTAATGAAATGCAGTTGAAAGAATGGTAAAGGTTGAATTATATCGAATATTAGTAATAAATACATGTTTATGTACATACGTTTTATACGCCTTGCCAATAATGGAGAAAATCCTACTTTTACACACTTTTAACTAATTAATCACAAGAGAACATACAACATGCAAAACAATGTATATGTAGGCCTATTATATAACAATGTATGATATAGAAGCAGAAAACATTAAAATGTTCTCATCATTCTGAACATTTTTGTATATTGTCTCTTGAAACTCCTAACGATTGATTGTTTGGTATTTGGTATTTTTACGTTTATACAACATGGAATTAATTCTTTTTTGGGTTCCCTGAGACACGTTTGTACTGTGTTGATGATTTTCGACATCTTCAGTTATAACTTTAAGTAGTTTGTTCCACCAGCTGACTATGTATTCATCGACATACATGCTTTATCCTGCTATTTCACGCTAGAATGGTATACTGGTGGCGTCCAGGTACAAAGAAAAAAAAACGTTATGAAACGGTGTTCTATATCTAGAGAAAAAATATACATGTAGAGAGAACTTTCTTTCAAGTCACAAACACTATATCAACAAGAAAAGGATGAGAAAACAAGAGGATTACGATGCAGGAACGTATATTTTCTAACCAATTGGATTTCAAAAGCATCAGAAGTCAAATAAAATATTTCTGACCCGGTAATTCTTAAGTTTTAGTTCTGGCGATGTAACAAGAATACAGGCCATTTAAGCATGGAAGATGGCGTCCGTATCCGAGTGATATGTTATCAGTGGAGCGTTTGGCTTGAAACAACATATTTTTGCTCCACCAAATACAATTTGTTGCACGATATATATATATATATATATATATATATATATATATATATATATATATATATATATATATATATATATATATAGATATAGATATATTATTTTTCGTTCTGCACAAATTGTTGTCTTGCAGACTTCAATTAAGTAAGAACAATGAATGTGTCGAGTCGTCACGTAATCGTATATCTCTGCCAAGCCTTTATAGAGTCTCTATTACTTTGATCTGATTACATATCTATGATGATTTTGTTATCTTTGTCAGTCCACATCAATGCTTTTATTCAGTCTCTTGTTACATACAAGACAACTTTGCCAAATTATATTTTTTCTGTAGTCGTTTACTTACAAGATAACTTTGTGCCAATTTATTTTTTTCTGAAGTAGTTGATCAGATGATATTTTGGACAACATTTAACGGAAGTAGCGTAATTCTAGTTTCAGGTATCTGCATTTTCTTTTTATTATTACAATTTTGTTTGATCATTCGCGTTATTATCATCTTTCCTATGTAAAACTGTCGAATTGTATAGTGATATACTAAGTGTTTATTTGACAAAAACTGTCTACTTGTCTACTAACATTTTACTTGTATGAGCACAATTATTCACTCAAAATCTTACAGTATTTGTCATTGGGATGAAAATATCTTTACGAAAATATTTAGATCAACTAGATCTAATGAATAAAATGTACGCATGAAATGATCGACAGCGGATCATGTTTTTATGTATAGTTCAACCTACAACGCATACAGGCAAATTGTCTTCAAGTCCTGATGTCAATTTTCATTGCCATCATCTAAAACATCTGCACTGCACGTGTTAGTTTGTGTTGTGTGCAAAATGTAGCCTTACAAGTTATAAGTCATAATAAGTTTGTTGATATATTGAAATATATGACATCAAATTAACTTTCTTTTCTTGAGATATTTTATGATACGAGATGAATATCTTATTTTACGCAGTATTCAGCGATTAAAACCATGTAAAACAACTCAAGCAATATTACAGAACAATCCACATTCTTTTGAGATTCTTTTTAAATAATGAAATCAGATTAGATATTAAATATTATAAACATAATAGCAGAGTTATAATGCTCCAGACGATCGTTTCTGTCAATGAGACTTCATCAGTTGAGCTCCAATTTAAAAAGTTTTTTTTTTTCTAAAGAGAAATTGGTATCATACAAGACCAGATAATAAATCTAAATGTGTGACCAAAATTCGTCGAAGAGTAACCATTGTAAAAAAGATGACTATCTTAGCATTAGAAGAATTTAGGATTTAAATGGTGTTATCAGTTCGAAATATTATTTTAGTGTAAGATTATCAGCTGGTACAGAATTACCAGGTACATTGTACTAGATTTATGTATATCCTTGGGGACTCAAACGGTCCACCAGCAGTGGCAACAACCTAATGGTTATAAAAACTATAAAAATAATACCAAAGTTATAATGCTCTTGACGATCGTTTAAGTTAATTATACTTCATCAGTTGAGATCCAGTTTAAAATGTTCATTTTCTAAAGTGAAAGTTATGTGAGATAGCAATAGGATAATGACCCATATTTTGTGGAAACATTACACGCATCAATTACTTGTATGTCACATATCATGAAACGTTCTCTTGCATTGTAGAAAAGGTGTCTCTTGCATCATGGTGTCTTATCGGTGGTATAAACAGCATGCCCTGTATACACACTCAGCTATGATGTCCATTACAGGGTTCACTTTCACAAGGAATAATATCCATTTCATATTATACCAGGAATTTGTTCGTTCACTCTCTTTGTTCACACTTCAGATCTAGATTTATGGAAAGTCCAGATCTCAGATCCCTCTATGTGGCAACCCCAGATCTGGACCCTATTATTGAACAAATGGCTAAGTCAAAAGAAAAAGACAGGTAAAACTTCATAGGCGGATCCAGGAAGCAGGCTTTGGAGTTATTTTCATACCTATAGACTATATGAAGAAATAACTTTTGTTATTTTTACATATCACTTCTGATATCCGCCTGTGAACATCTTGATTTGTTGTGCTGTGTATAGATTTAAATTTTATTTATTTGTTTATTTATAATGATTTTAGATAAAATGTTAGATTCTATAAGCGACATTAATGCGTGTGTAAATCTCGTAATAGGCTTTTATTTGCATTTGCTGTGAGCTCGTGCTAATACCACGCTTGGCGTAATAACTTATTTTGTATATATCACATCAATAAATCTTTTCATTTTGTTTTTCAATATAAAATTTATCTTAATTACTTTATATTTTATTTAAACAATGTCATCGTACCATTTGTACATACGGTGCCATTGTTTGATAAATAATGAGTGACATTGTGGTCGGCATCACAATATCATTCCAGGGACCGAAGTCACCAAATTTACGCAGTACTCAAGCTCAACTAACTTTTCACGATTCTAAGGTAAAAACATGCAAGTCAACTTCATTCTATAACTGGACATGTTTGTTTATTGATGGCATACAATTGTAAATTATGATAAAAATTATTGCTCATTTGAAGAAAACTTCAGAAATATTTAAAAAATGTTTGAGTACGTACTCAAATCTTGAGTATCGTACTCAACGTATTTATTCGTTTTTTTACAGAAAAATCATAAGTGTGACGCAAAAATTTCTATGTAAATGATTAAAATTCATAAACAATTTTATAGTTAAAATAATGAAATAAAAGTTGAGTTTGAGTATTGAGTAAAATTGTTGACTTCGGGCCCAGATCTGTAAACCGGATTTTTCAATAAACTGAATGATAGCACATTGTCACATTCCGGAAGTACCCTGTAGCCAAATGATGTTTCCTGGTTTAGCATGCGACCGTAATGGTTTCACGGGAACTGAACAAGCTTTACAGGACATATGATGTGATGCAAGCTTTAAATACCACTACAAATGATAACTGGGTTATTTCCCTTCATAGCGACCGTCAGCATTTGGTTGATGCAATGAAGTGATGTCATAAAGGTCGAGAAACAAATTGTTCTTTTGCTTCATTCATATTGTTATTAAAGAAGTTTTTCCTGCATGGAGATGTCACCATCTTTAAATAAAGTTCCATAAACTCTGTTCTGTGCAACGGAATGATACAGATGTAATGGGGATCATTTATGTGTAACGCCTAGTCTCGCATCTAGGTAGCCTAGATCTAGTAAAAGACTAGTTGTCGTTGAGGACAGGAATGTTTTTGTTGTTGTTGTTGGTTTTTTTTTGGGGGGGGGGGGGGGTTGTTACCGTAATTTATCATTATCGTTACAATATCCTATTCCCGTTAAGGTTACGCCCCGTTTCAGGAACAACGCATGGCCTACAGGCCTACACATTCCTGTCCTTATGTGTGGTCAGACCACAGGAACCTGAAATTTTGTCCGTATATTGATATACAAATCAGTTACATAGCTTGTCCTCTGTAGTAAGGAGGTATACAAGGGAATGATTTGTAGCTTGGGACGTCTTTATCTGCCAGTGTTACTGTTTGTGTGACATTTTCTTACTGTAGTTACTATGCAAAAATTCCGTTTTGTATCTAGAGGTTCACAGAACTGTTTAGTATTCATTAAACAAAGTTAATGTTTTAGAAA
Source organism: Atrina japonica (assembly GCA_030159075.1). Classification (NCBI taxonomy): domain Eukaryota; kingdom Metazoa; phylum Mollusca; class Bivalvia; order Pterioida; family Pinnidae; genus Atrina; species Atrina japonica. The sequence goes on along the minus strand of BROG01000010.1, from coordinate 2,479,766 downwards.
AGTTGCACGGAGTTGGCTATCGGTGAGTCATTCCTATTTTCGTGTCGACTTCCTTTTAAATTCAGCAGAAATGGGAGAAGTATTTATATACCTCATAACCGCCGAATTTTATTCCAGTACTCTTACAAATACCGTCAAAAGACAGGAAACAGCGTTGCTGGGGTCTTGTAAATACATGTGCTTGCAATGTTCACAGTTAAATCAATACGGGAAGTCGACATTTTATAATTATGTTTGTATATCATAAAAATTACAGTTAAAATAAATTTACGCATACGTAAAATACACGTAGCAATTGATCTCGTGTCGTATTCATCAAAAGCATTTGTCAAGGGAAATAATGGCTATGCATATTTGAATACATACATACATATATCACCCTGTTGAAAGAAATACATAAAATGTATCGATTTTTCTGTGTTTTCGAACTATTGTGAATAAATAACTCGCGTTCGATTAGTTTACTTTATCAGTAGCTTTCTTTTACGTCATTGATTTGGCCTCAAGGGAGGGTCTTGGTGTATTCCATTTTTTTAACCAAATGACGAGAAAGGTCAAAGTCAAAATGAATATAAGCCTCCCATGAAAAAACCATGCAAAAAACGGAACATATATTGAGTCGTTTCCAACTAAAAGTTCAAAAATTTACATGAACAGGTGGTTGTTATGAGAGAGAGAGAGAGAGAGAGAGAGAGAGAGAGAGAGAGAGAGAGAGAGAGAGAGAGAGAGAGAGAGAGATTAAACCACATATACCGTCATGTTATCATTAAACATTGGGCCAATTAATACATTGGCGGATCTATAGGGGGTTATGGGGGTTGCAACCCTCCCCCTTTAAATTTGGCATTTTTTTTTTTTTTTTGTGTATTATTAAGCACTGTTGACGTTTCTTTTAACATTGAATTAAATTAATGACGCAATTTAGAAAGTATTATGTCAGTGTGTGGAATGCGGAAAAAGGCCTCCCAGAGCTTCTAAAAATCAAAAATTTTCTAGAACCCTGAGGCATCGCACTTGTAGGATTTATGTTTGCTGACGAAGATATCCTAAACTTACGCCCATAATATTTTAAGTCCCCGTTCTGTCTATGGTTAAGTATGCCATGTATAACGGTTGTACATCAGTTATAATAAAGTATAATTCTATGTCAGCAGCATCACCCCCCCCCTCCACCCCCTGTGACGATTTTTCTAGATCCAGCACCGTTTCAAAACCCAATTTAAATAGATATTTGAATTCATAGCAAATCTTATACACCTAAGTTTTCAATATTCTAGATCCACCCTTTTGTTGACACGTGCAAATGAACAACAATACAAACAGTGACATGTTTATTATATTACCTAACTTAATTTTAAATAATAAATATTTGAATTTGTAGAAGATTTTTTACACCGGTCTGAAATATTCTAGATCCGCCCTATTGTTGTCAATTTACACAAATAGTGACATGTTTATTACTGTACCCTTGTTCAGTTGGTCTTTTAAATACTTAATGGCGTAAAAATGAAATAACCTGACGTCACACTTGTTTGTTTCTGAATTTAAAAAAATATATATTTTGACGATAAGACGATAACCCGTATAACATGTCAACGCTATTGAGTCAGACAAAACGTGTATCGGTGCGTACACGCTTGAATTGACTATAAAAATGATGAGATATCTTCTGTTAGGATCGCATTTCGTTGTGTTTTAAAACAAGAGGATCTGCCTGAACGTATGAGGCTCTAAACGGTAGTTTAACTGTATAATGTGTTTATTGTGTAATGCCGTCTTCGAATGATGGATTCAAGCTATATGCCTGCAATAGGGATCGAGAATTACACAATACATCACTACACTTTATATAATTCTCGACCCTCCAATTTGTAAAAACAAAACTTTATGGCTGTAGTTCAAGTCTATAAAGTTGAATGCGTAAAGAAAAACAACAAATGAATAAGAAAGGAGAATAATTTATCATCACCTTTTCACACCACTGCCATCATCGTCATCATTGAAATATGTTTTGAAGTCACACACGTTTTCAAAGCTGAGATAGATCTACCCGCCCACTTCTGATGAAGTATAAAAACTTCTGCCTTTATACGGAAGCCCGTTTATGCCACACCACAGTAGAAGTATGTTATATCGGTCTGTGGCCATGTAGATTGGGACATACGCATTCCGGCAGAACACATGATTCTTCGTAGGAATATCGAACAAATCCGAGTTTAAAATGATTTTTATTATGGTCGTAATAATATTTTTGCGTAACTTTTTGTTACAGGCTATTCTATCTTTAAGTATAATAATTATCACTGTTTCTACAAAAATGGCGTCTATACGCTGAAAAAGTAGACGAAACACCAATATGGGAACATTAGATTTAAGGAACGCAGTCATCGGGTTGGGTAATGGGTTATCAAATTGAGAAAACCACGTGATGATGACATCAGTATCTCGAAAGCTTTGCTATAGAGATAATATGAGTATCGATGTATGGAGGCCGAAACTATGTCAAGAAAATAAAAATCTAGTGTATAGCCATGTATCTGTATCATTTTTATTATGTGTTATATAATATTAACATGATACGGACAAACGTATATACTAAATTTCGTTTTATGGACATATAGTTTCGGCCTCCTGTGGTATGGACATATCACGCATGTAAAGTTGATTTAGGAATGCTTGTAACGAAACTTCAATATTCTTTCCTTACGAGGTGTAATATCACTTGTATTTAATAGTATCATATTTAAAGAATCAAATGCATTCTGTATTTTAAATGTATTGAGGATATATCAGCCTGAACAGATATAAATTATACTGCGCCATTGTTTCCATTGTGTTTGATGTCTATGTCTGCTAAAACCTACCCATACATACCCTCCCGACCATTATCAGCTGAGTTAAGATAGGAAACTCGTTGTCAATACACAAATCAACTGTCAGAATCGTCACAAAATGAACAGATACGAAACTTACATATAACGATATAAGTACTATTTGATATAGGCTACATGAAACTGACATTTTAGTATTAATTTATACCAATCAATATGGAAACTAGAATTTCAAGGGAAAAGATGCAAAAGTAAGTATTTGTTAGTTAAATTTTATCCCATCTGCACTGATGATTCTTTTTGGGGGTTTTTGTGTGTAAAAAGTACATGTATATATTTCTAATATGTTTACTGCTTAAATGTAAGTGGATTGTAATTAGAAAAAAGTAGGAAAATAGAGTCTTATTAAAATCAATTTCCTGGGAAAATGTACCCAAATGTTTTACTGCTAGAATTATTAATATGTTAATCGTTGACAAATATACCATAACATAGGCGTCGGAACCGGGGGGGGGGGGGGGGGCTTGCAAAGATAGACATAGGTGTTGAAAATTGGGGCTTAGCCCCCAGACGTTTCTGGCGTGTGTGTGTGTGTTTTAAGTTGGTTTAGCCCCCCCCCCCCCCCCCCACTTTCAATTTGCTTCCGACGCCTATGCATAATGTAGGCCTAAATATGTATGTTGACTGAACACGTGCTCTACACGTTTATATAGGGGTACTTTCACGAGATAACGCCTTAAAGTGACAAATATGTATTTTTTCTTTGCAGAGTGACCCTAATAGGCTTCCGAAATATTCAGCACTAGGGTCGGCGTTGTTGTTTCCGATTTTCTCCATACTACGAGGCAGTGATCGTAGTAAAAGGAATATAACGACTGAATTATTCGGGTCATTTTGTGTAATCTTAAAGCAGCAAATTAGAAGAAATAGGCAATATTTAAGCATTTAGTAATTTTATAAAAAGTTTTATAAGATAATTTGTGTTTTTATCCGGTATTTGGTGGCCCTACTCAGTATTTGGGGAAGTTGATCATTAGCTGGTGGTATACGGTGGTGCTGACTATTGTAAACTTGTTCAGAGATTTGACTCAAAATGAAAATTATTTCAAAGAATATATATCGACTTGTTTTTATTTTGTTTGTTTTGACACATGCTGCGTGCAGAATATTGAACTATGTAATTGGTATATCTCGCCTTTCTAGAGAACGGGGTATATAGAATTCGCCTTGTTATTTTTTTATTTTCATTTTTTGTTCTTTTTTGTTTTTTTGTTTTTTACTAATACCTATAGTAAAGCGAATATAAAATAAAATGCTTGGATGTCAGCTTAATTTATGTAATTTTAGTCGTTTTTATCATTATCTTTATTTGGTTAATAGCTCAATCTAAATTTTAAAATATCTATCTCTCATCGCTCCCGTTTTCCTATACCAGAGTACGATAGCGATGAGAGATCATTTTTTAACTCATCAACTCGTGTAGTCACACTTAGACTCACCGAAATTAGAAATCATATTTCAGGAGTGACCAAGTTAATATTGAATGTTAAGTTATTGTAAAATTTGGAAGTTCTAAATCATAATACACCTCTGAATCCTGACTGTAGTGGTGGACTTAACTGTTCTGTGAAATGGTTGAGTTCAAATGTGGCTACCGAGGTCAATGGGTTTAATTAAATTGTTAATAGCTGGTTGTTATAGTAAATTCGATATTCTGGATATATACATTGGTGAACCGAAGTCGAACATTATGAAATCGATTTGTTTTTCCGTTTATCGATTGTTTTTATCTACATAAATAATCTTATATATAACACATATAAGTGAAAAAAAAACCAGAAAAAAAAACAATATTATTTATTCAAGTACATGAACATTGTAGGAAGCAGGTCCTACGTGTAGCATACCCAGTCTCATCATAATACAACGGAACCTCGACTAAAGACCACCTCGCCTAGTAGACCACCTCACATTTCAGAAAACAAATTTTCATTCTCTTGACAAATATTTGATAGGTACAGAACCTCACTTAAGAGACCGCCTAACTAATCATACCACTTTGAGTCAGTCAGTTGGATGGTATTGATAGCGAGATTTCACTGTACAAGTAATTATATCCAATTGTATAATGCTGCATCAATCCCTTCTACAGTTTATTGGACAACTTGAACAAAACACGTGATTATATATATGATATAGTGACGTCATCATGCTTTACGTCACATAGCCTATGATTTTATTGACCCACCTTTTAGTGACCCCGTATCTGGTGGCGTCATAATGCTTTACGACATATAAGGCTGGAAACAGCCTAGTAACACTGTTTACAAGGCCTATAGACGGACGCTCTGTCGGTCTGGTAATTCAGTAATCCTGAAAGCTCCATATTTAAAGGGTTGCATGTGTAGCAGACCATTGGAATGTCAATCAGATTTAATCTTTTGGAGCAAGATTTCCCTGCGGGTTTACCACTCTCTGTCAGGTGAATATGAATGGCAAACACAACTGCAATTTCTGTGAGAAAACTAGCTAAAGGCGATTACATATTTTATACCCGCACAAAAATAAAGCTCCTTACAATAATTTATTTTTCCAGTTTAAATGGATATTAATTTTACACTTTGCGAATGTTATAGTATTTCAAATCATTTATAAGCTCCGATTTATTATTTTAAACTGATTGATATTTTTATAGATATATTTTTATTTCATTTTGTATTTTCTTTTCAGAATGACATTTTGGTCCAGGTATGATCCCATCCGCCAACCAAAGGGAAACACGGATCACTGGGCTAAATACAGACAAGTATGTAAAGTATATCATCAGTAGTTATTTATGTCAGAGTGAGACCAACATTAAAATTTTGGTTTTATCATGTTCCAACTTTTTGATTTACCAGGGGTTTTTACTAAAAAGTGGGAACAAATTATCATGTTCCCACCTTTTGGTAAAACCCCGGGTAAATCAAAAAGTGTGAACATGATAGCTTTTTTTTTGGGGGGGGGGGGGGGTAGGTACCCAAGGTGGGTTGATCGAATCATATTGTCAAGATTAGTTTCAATCTCCACCCAATACCATTTCAGGACAGGGTTATGGTTAGACGACAAAACTTCAATATGTACGGTCATTTGAAGAAACACAAAAAGGCTTATCATTCAACAAGCCTGTGCAAAATATTAGTAAGATACTATGCAGTCACAAAACTGAAATATACAGCCACAAACCTGAAATATGCAGAAGAAAGCTATTATGAAATTTTGAGTTATTTTAAGAAGTAGGTGGAATATGGCATTACCTATGTATGATGTCACGGTACCATTAGAAAGGGCTGATAAGAAGAGTGGTACATTCAAAATATCAAAGCTCTACTCCTCATATTCAGTAGTTATAGCCAAGATAAGTTTACAAAAAAAAGTAGGTCAAACGGTATTATCAATGTCATGAGGTCAAAAGTCATAGAACCATGTGAAAAAGCTTATCATAAGAATTGAACATGTAAATCATACAAGTTACATGTATAATCCATATTGTCAAAAGTTTTAGTCAAGATTGATGTTTTTTTTTAAACATGATATGACTGATCTCGGTCACATGGTCAAAGGTCATGGTGTCATGGATTCATGGTAACATCTGTAAGACTTATTGTGAGGATTACACTTGCTGAATATCAATGTTATACTATGTATACTTCAAAAGTTATTCCCATGTAATGTAATATTTTTAAGTAAGGAAAATTACTTTAACTAGGTCACAAGGTCAAAGGTCATGGTACCATCTGGAAGACTTATCGTGAGGATTACACATGCAGAATATCAATGTTGTACTATGTATGCTTCAAAAGCTATTGCTATGTATTTTTTTAAGTAAGGAGAATGACTTTATCTAGGTCACAAAAGGTCATGGTACCATCTGAAATAACTGACTATAGAAATTCCACATATCAAATATTAATGCTCTGCTCCTAACATTTAAAAGGTTATAACCATGGATATTTCAACATAAGGTCTTAGACCATGGTACCATCTGAAAGGACTGATCATAACAATTGCACTTTTAAATAAAACCTCTTCCCCTTAAATTTTATTAGTTATAGTCAACGGTATTTCCAAAACCTATGCCAAATGGCATTATCTAGGACACAAGGTCAGGTCATAGTACCATCTTAAAGGGCTGATCATAATGATTGCACATATAAAATACCACTGCTCTACTCTTTATGTTTTAAATGTTATACTGATAGCAAGGTTAAGGTTACTGAAATTTGGTCAAATTGCATTATCTACGTCATGAGGTCAAAAGTCATGACACCAACTGAAAGTTATAACCAAGGTTAAAAAACCCACTCTTAGTGTTTATAAAGATATAATCAAGGTTTAGAAAATGTCAAGGCCATTAGGTCAAAAGTCAATGTAACATTGAATACCACTCATCCAAAGAAGTATACCTGTGGAATATCGAATCTCTAACCTATATAGTTAAAAGATAAAGCACATGAACATTTAATATAACGTTAATTAGTGGGTATTTGATACTTAAAGGATTTGATGAATCAGAATTAATGTCAACATTTCGCAAACCTTATGAGTATCATATTGAGTTACAATATGTTAAGAAATGGCGGGCATGCTTCTCAGTATAGAAAAATTAATATCTTTCAAAATGACATTTTGTAAATGTCACATGTTTGTCGGAATCTATCTAGTATAACATTGTATTAAAATTCTGACAAGGTCTGACGTGGATGCATGTTTGTATGTACTTAATATATTCTTTGACACGTAAAGAATTGGGAATCGACAAAATGATATTTACTTGAAAGTTGAAATTAAGTTTATTTCGACAGAAAGCATTTATTTCTAAATTAACATGTTATGTTAGTATTGATTTTCCGAATACAAATGATTCAATTTTTTTTTTCTTTCAAAGATATTTCAGTTATATCATGGCGATATCGAAATATAAAAATGCATGTTTGGTTGTATCCGTGAATCCGAGTGAGTATATCAATTAAAGTATCAGTCAGCACCATTTCACATGAAAGTGACATAGCTTTCTCTTCATCGCCTTCATATAATGTTTTTTTTTTTCAATTCTCAGATGATCCGACATGCTAGATCATGTCCAGCACATGATCATTTAACATAACGTTATGGATATTTGATTCCTCCAGGATATGATGAATCGAATTTAACGTCAACGTTTTGCAAACTTTAAGGTCGTTATAGGCATCTTGTCTTCAATTTTCATGTCTCACTCTCTGAAATGTAGATTTACTTGTTTGACAGTTACGCGTGATATCAAAATTTTGTTTTGTTGTAATAATATTTTACGCCATACTTTTAAACAATGTTTCATTTGCACGGTGACGACAAGTTTTTAATGGCAGAAGATACCTTGTTATAACGTATCACCGATATTTTGCATATAAACTAGAAAAACTCCTAATACAATCGGCCTAGATTCCAGACGGACCAGAAATTTGCACTGAGGTCAAAATATAATAGCGCTATGTTGTTTTGTCTATAGTCTCGGTATGCACAGGTACGATGCTACAGGCGTAATGGCGGCATGAGGTGTACAGTTGTGTTTCACGAATACATATAGGTCTAATGCCTATAAGTGTGCTAAATTATGGACTTGTTATACGAGTACAGAAATACAAAATTACTGGCACCATGTCTTTTGAAAAAAGATATAAAGCACGGTATAGGAACGTACATGTACTTATAAACGAGGTCTGATTGTGAACAATTCTATCCATACGTTTGTCTCTAAAGAAAATTATAATGCCAACAGAGCCATGAACATGAAATACTATCTTCAAATAAGAAACGTTTAATTGCAGTTCGTTGTCATAATTAACAAGACTTTTAAAACACAATGTGTAAACATTGTCCTTCTTAATCCTAGTCCATGATCACTACGGTGTTAAAGGTACTAAAATCACCTGTTTTTATCGTGATAAATCACGTCTTAATAATGTTACCTTTTGTTTTGTTTTTCAGACAGGTAAATAGAGTCAATCCATAGAGTACATAAACCTGTTGTGAGTATTGCAATGATTTGCTTATGCGCTGGTGTCGGTCGGTAAAAAAGTTTTCCCACCCATGGTGTATCATTGGGTTCGTTTTAACAATATTCCTTTGAACACCTGTTTGAGTTGTCAATTTGTGCACTTGGACTTTGCGGGACAAAAGATTTATTTTGAGGAAATGCCAAATACAATGATAAATAGGAAATAGAATAGAATACAATACATATAAGATAAAACTAATGCGCAATTAATTATTCGAATGCATTCCCATTAAGTGAAGTATCCTTGCAAAGTCCCAATCAGTTCCTATCTTAGAGAGGAGGAAAGGAAAGCACTGGAACTGTTAATTATCAAAGATAAATCGTCCCAGATATGTCTAAAACAATGTAAACCATCTCTCCCGGTATCATAATTAATAAGAATTTACATAAATTTGAGAATATTCTCAACTCGGCATTCTTTAGCCAATCAGTTTTCAGAATTAGTCAAATTCAGATTTTAGATTCAAGTAATTATGAAGTTTTATATGAACATTTCATATATAGAGGTAAATTACTCACTGACAAATAATAATTGACACAAAGATATCGAAAACATATTGATGTCAACGTTCTGCAAATTTTATGATCGATATTTAATGCGATTACACTGTTTCGCTAAGTGAAATGTTGAGTTACCTGTTCGATGGCGGTTGTTGAAATGTCTGTACCAATTGTGACGAAGATTCGTTCCTCACGTATTTCATTTTAAGTTGACTATGGACTCACGGCGGGTGTGACCGGTCGACATGGGATGCTTACTCCTCCATGGCACCTGATCCCATCTCTTGATTTCCAGAGGTCTGTGTTAGTACATTTTTACCAGATTTGTACCTATATCCTGGACATCCTATAGATTTATACTTTGGTATCTGAGATTTTGTAATAATTTTATTGTGCCAGGCCCTGACACGTTTTATATGAATGATTTTAAATTTTGATTTATATCTGCCCTTACTTACTAACCTACATGAATGCATTGCCAATATTCTTTCGGAAAGAAATATTTTACTTATTTATATGTTTATTTAATATTCGTTACTTATTTATTTTCCTACTATGCTATTTTTCAGTTCTGTTTCTATTGTGTGTGTTGATATTAATTTCCTTTCTTTACGTATTTTAAGCAAGTCTTGTATATAATTTAATTTTACTTACACTTATCTTAATAAAACACGAATTCTAACATAAAGGTATGGTTCCACGTGCTCAAGACATAAGTATTACTCAAGTATGAGTATTTTACGAAACTTTGGCTAATCCTGGGTTTGGCAACATAATACTTAAGAATTTCTTGAATATAAAAGATTTATTTTGTAAATCTTTACACAGCTATGGTTAATCCTGACATCTGATTGGCTGAGCAGGTCAAGTTGAGAAATATTCTCAGACCTAAGTAAATGATCAATATTTACGGTACCATGCCTTAAAAATTAAGACTGAGATAATTCTCATAATTAGCTACTTATTCAATCAGATTTCATGATTAGTCAGAATTTAGTAAAACTTTTTAGACTTAAGTAATTCTTAAGTTTTATGGTGTCAGGCCCTGAAATTTGACATAAAATATTAAAATTTTCTCACGTTTTGAATAGTGACCAATGGTGCATTATGTACTAGAATATTGTATATTCATTATCAATAATTTATGCAAATTTTATTCGTTTACGATTAAGTCATTCAGTTGATGCAATAGCTCAATTCTATACGCATGCGCAGAATTTTCGATTTTTCAAATAAGATGTATATGTAGTTCTTCACACCGTATAATTTTGCTGACGACAAAAGTCAAAATTACTTAAATTTTTGGATGTTATATCGCGATATCATCATCTAAGGGCGATTTCAAAAGTTCTTTTCACGTGGTCATTAGACTATTTCCTCTATAGTAATAAATGAAGATGTTTAGTATATAAATTATTAAATGTCCTTTGAGAAATATTAATTATTCAAGTATGTATTTGAATCTATTTGCCCTCTTATACATGTGCAACTTAATTTTGCAATTGAAACGACCCGTTATAGAGCTATAGCTAAACTGCATCGGCGACTTTGTAATCGTATGTATTGTTAAAAAAAAGGATCATTTAGAAAGATGTCCGATACTTTATTATTTTATGTTCCTATTTCATGAGAGTGTTCTAATTTCCTGCTGGAATTTGTACTTTTTTATTGCTCTTACATTTCTATCCTTAAATGTTTATTTTTAATTACAATAAGAAAAAATAAAACAAAACCCTAGCTTCCAATGTATATTGCAATGTGTTCGTGATATAAATATGGGTCAGGTAAATGCTTGCAATAAAAATAATGAAAGACCAGAATGGCGAATTGGATTGTGTTTATGGAAACTTGAACAATACTTGTACATTTTAGTATTTTAACCTATTAGTAAATAGTGATTGCACTTTTGCACTTTAGATAGTTTTAGCACAAATTTTGTTTCTTTCCTTTTCCATCATTTTGTCAAGACCATTTATTTTAGTTTTGGAATGATTTTTTTTTACATTAGGAAATGAAATGCGTTCAACCTTTTATTGATACAATGTATAAAGCGATGCACAAAAAGAACATGTATAGTGAATGATTTCGTGAATTTCATCTTATATCAAATGTACAAATTTGACGCAATATTTTCTTCCAAAACGCTTATCTCCAAATTATCTTGAAGCGGTTCTGACCCGTATAGAACAATCATGTTTTAAAGATTCCATTGTTCTATCATTGCCATGTGCGCAATTTGCTTGGTAGTGGGGACAAAATATGCGCCTTTATTGAGCCGTGTCATGTTACAGTTTGTTTGATTTTGTTTGTTTTAATATCATTATTTTTGGCAAATAGCGCTTACTGAACGTTTGAAAGTGTGTGCAGTAATTCAAATAATATGCTTCAAAGAAATTAATTTTTCTTTGTGTGTTGTAGAGTTAGTTTACAGGATATTTAACCTCTGAAAAAGACTTTGTGATGTAGTTTCATACAATTTGTATATATGGAATATTTGAAATGTCATTGACATAAAGTTAATCTGTCAGTCATAAGAAACTTGGAATACACATTTATTTATTCATGGACATTTATTGTGTCTATACTAACTAGAATGCTGATATTAGTCATCATCATCACCAACATCATCATCATCATCATCGTATTGATCATCGTAATTATCATCATCATAATTACAATCATGATCACCATCATTGTAATCATCATCATCATCGTCGTCATCATCATTAACAAAATAAAAAACAACAACAACTATAGTTCTAAGTAAATTGACAACAACGATCTAAATTAAATTTTAGACATTTGACATAAGATTTGTTTTGATGCGTAAATAAAAAAGCATAAATCACATTCTCCCCAGTCGATAATTTCGGGTTCCAGTAAATTGCAATGATACATGAAGTATAAACACGTGTGTACAGCTAAACGATTATAAATATTATTGGATGTCTAAACATATTCATATTATTATCGACAGAACCAGTTTGTAGATTTGAAAATTGCATGTCATTGAAATTTCTTATCATCTGTAACATTTAATTGCTCGCCATATTGCTTCCTGATACCGGGTAACCGGTAGGTGGTGCTCTACATCAAATTAACATATCTTATTACCATATCTCGCGAGCCGAAAGAAAATTCGACTTTTCACTGGAATTCTCTAATAACTTAATTGATACGAAAATTTTATATCTTTTGTTAGGAATGGATATCTGTATTCCTGGAATTTGATTTTAAAAAGACCATTTTTCGAGAGATGTCTCTTTCCGTTCAGTTTTGTCAGAATAGTTTTTACATAGATCACGTGCGTTCAACTGAAAGTTCGGCAAGGTTCATATCGGTTATGTGATATTTCCGTTGACGACATTCTGCGATATCTTATTTCACTTCATCTACAAGAAATTAATTTTGGATAATTTAAGTCTCTTGTAAATATGGAAAATGCCATCATTTTCATGTATGCTGATTTTTTTCCAAATCTGGCACCTATTACTATATGATATTCATATTCCAGGATTCCAGGTCATATATGTGATAAACTGCTTATCCGGAATAACAATTCCCAGTTAAATTACTGCACACTGTTATGGCCAATCGTGACGTAACAGGAAAATGGTCTGTTGACCTGAACGTGGCTTTAGAATAGATATTAATATAATGTTTCAAAACTAATATATGATTAGATAATTCATATTAATATTCATGGGTTTTGATAAAGCATCCCATCACGGCGTGGACTCGTAGAAAGAAACTGCACTTTAATCACTCTATCATTATATAGTAACTGCATGTTAGAATATAGTAAAAACAAAATTCCATCAATATCACTTTAACACTGCATGTTAAATTTAAATGCATGTTACGTAATCTTTGTTGAAAATCTCCATTTTGAGAATTAAGTTGCATGATGTCAAACGAACAACATGACATGGCTCATAATGTGCTTATTTCCAGCACGTTGTAATAGACCGGGAGCTAGGGTTACAGTTCTATACGAACATGGTAGAGTTAAAAAGTTACACCAGAAAAATTTTGATGACTTGGTTTTAGATGGTCTCCATGGCAACCCACCAGGTAGTTACATGGAAATGAGACCAAGGAATTCCGCCAATAAATCACTATATAGGAACCAGTACCACGAAAGAGCGAAAGACAATTTCAGATATTGGCTTATAGAGAGACCAAAACCTACTTCATGTAAGTATAGAGTTTCAACGTAAGTAATGAAATATTTCATTCAAGGAAGTAGCACAATATGCATTGTGGAGATAGATAGAGAGCTAGGAAAGAGGTTAGAGGTAACAGAAGTGGATCATCTGTTTGTCTAAAATTTGAAAGAAATATAGCGTCACGCAAATACTGAACCGGAGTCTAATTCCATGGATTGTAATGTTCAGTTTTTTTCTCTCTCCTGAAACGATAGGTTTTTTAATTCGCAAAGTGCTAGTTATTTTCCCACTGTACATCATTCTGTAATAAAGATCATTTTGGAAAATTACAAATATCTAGCAAATACCATGAAGCACTTAACATACGTATGTGTCTTAAATAAGAATGGTTAAATTTCGTTTTAACAGTATCATAGCAAAAATCTTACAACATTTAGCGGCAATTCCAGGTGGACAGTTAAACTGTCGCACTAATGACAAAGAGAAATAACTCTTAAAAATTGCTATACCATCCTTTACCACGTTCAATGAATTAGTTGTGAAATTCTTAGTTGTAGTTTGGCTTTCGACAATAATTTTCGTAGATAGCAGTGTAGCATTACAGTACGTTGTGTACTTTAGCTTGATGGTGTGGTTTCACATTTTTTAGAGCCAAGAAAATTTTATAAAATTTTATTTCTGATATCCATTGATAATCTATTTGTTCTTGTCTGGTGTTAAGAAAACAAATGTCTCTGACAAAACCATTCACCCCCTTGAACACATTTGGACTGGTCTAAGTCATTGATTAACAGAAGAGTTAATTATTTTCAGGGGTTAAATGAGTCATTATTAATTACACAGTGGAAAATTTATCATAAGCAAGCCGAAATTATTAGTTTTATCGTACAGTTTTGTTGACATGCCCAAGGTTGAATAGTTCGAACTCGTCACAGTAAATTTCATTTGGTAACTTTCAATTAGAATATAACGAAGCAAGTGTTTTATTTGTAAAGAAACCGGATATTGAGTTAAATGTCAAAATCCAGATTTCTAAAGTCAGTTTCCATTCAATACTTTTGATCCGCTTCTGTTGTTCTACACGTTCTATTAACATATATTGACTTAGAAGCATACATGTTGTAAGTCTGTAGTTTAGTGGCAAGGCTGAGTAGAGCGTATTCGATTGGTGTCTCGGTACACAAGAGGCAAACTCGAGTCATTTGCAACCTATACCACCCAGCGGATCAGACTTTGATATCTTCACTAATTTCATATGAACTACATCGCATTTCATAAAGTGTGTTTAGAATTTAAAAACAATGCAGACTGTATGCACGGTAGTTCAATATACATACGATTCTTCACATTAATTACGATTAAATTATCACTTTAAGAGTGTAAACATTGGAGGGTATCCGTCATGTTTTAATTTTTTAATTTACTAGGTGGATAGTAAATGCAAAATTAAAACATAGAAGTAAACTCCTTTTGTTCTTGTCGTGTTATTAAAATCAAATTCAACAGGTACAAGTCAGCACAACACTTTATATAAGCCGGCACCTGTGAAAAAGGTCCATGCAACATAACCAATGAAATGGAAGAATTCTGTCTGAAGTAATATTTCTAATTTTGTAGATTTTTGCGCCTGAAACAAGAGTTGTTCTTGTCTGCACTCATTCTCATATGATATTATACTAAAGTAAAATTGAAGAAGTACCAATCGATAATCATAACACAAGTCCATTATAACACGACGAATTAGATGTGCAAATTGTCTCAACATGAAGAACAATTGCGAATCCCAAACGGGATAAGACCAGGTGTCCGGAAGGAGTCAGCATCTTCTGCTGGCATGCCACACCCATCGCAAACGTTCCATTGTAACGTTTTTAGTCAAATTCGGTGAAAAGGTCAAATTTGGTGATAGGTCAAGTTCGGAGAAAAGCACGATTGGTGAAAGGGAGTCATCGTCTGTGGCCGGTCTCCGGAATACTGTCTAATATTTCTGAGAGGGGACTTCATAATAAAGTTTTTCTAAAGCTAAGATAGACATCTTTTTACAGTGGTTAGTCTTAGACATATTTTGGCTATATTTTTAGATTTATTATTTAGCCTTGTATGATACAACGTTCTCTTTAGAAAATACACATACATTTTAAATTGGAACACAACTGATGAAGTCTAATTGACAAAAACGATCGTCTTGATCATTATAACTTTGGTATTATAATTATAATATTATATTTTTTAAAACCACAAATGTTCAAGATTCTGAAAATATAAAATCACAATTTCCTCCAAAATTGCCCTTAGGACCCTTTTCTCAGCCACTGGCTCCTATAATATTGGTGTTTATAAAGATCAGGTTTCTGGAAAGGTGGGATACGTTGCATTTTGACGGAGTCAATTTTTATATTTCTGCTACTCAAACAGATTGCATTTTTGTTTTCATTGTCGATAATATAATAGATAATTAATTGTTTCGTAAAAAATAACATTTTGTACCAGTAGTGTCATTCTAACAAATTAAGGTGCTTTAAGTTTTTTTTTCTTGAATGATTTCATATCATTCGTGCATGAATAACAAAGATATATGACATACGGTAAAACTATCAGACTTCAAATTCTTTAATAGGTTGTTTTCATTATAACAGCATATGGTCCATCTTTCCTAGTTCAGGTTTTCGGATCCACGCCGTTCATCAAACACCTTGACAGATTGCATTTCATATTTGGCTGTCACTGGTGGCGACATCTAACGCCAATCTAAAATTTCGCTTAGATTGACCCGACACTGACCCTGACCCTGACTATAGCCAATGAAAATACTCGTAGCATAGCCTGCATATCGCCATTATTCTGTGTTTACGTACTTTTCCCTTTATCGTGAAGTCGATGAGTAATCGATCGTTAGACGCGTTTCGATTGGACCAGAAAACGGTTCCTGAAGCCAATGGAAATCGACGCCGTAATATAGAGGCCAAATCTGTCAAGGTGTGCGAGTAACGGAGTGAATCAGAAAAATTTGACTTGGGTAGATGCATATGATCCGAAGATAATCAATAGTAGACGATCTAAATTCAGTTAATTTAATTAACATCTCATGAAATGAGACGGACAATAGTGTATATAAAATTTCGATGACAATTCTGCATTTTAACTGGAATATTCTAGTCTCTTAGAAGTGAAAACAATTCTGAAAACAACGACATTTACAGTTACATTTACATTTGCAATTTATATTGCAATGATGTTTCCATTTTTTATTAATCCTCACGGATGTGAGACTTATTACGCAGTTAAAACAGATATTTCGAAATGATAAATAACAAACCATATCATTTTTCTCATAAAATATAACTTTGGATTCTTTTATCTTTTAAAAATGATTGCAGTTATGAAATATTGTATCTGATCATTCTGATTTTTATTTTGGATTTCACCGATG
This sequence comes from Atrina japonica, assembly GCA_030159075.1. Taxonomy (NCBI): domain Eukaryota; kingdom Metazoa; phylum Mollusca; class Bivalvia; order Pterioida; family Pinnidae; genus Atrina; species Atrina japonica. The sequence goes on along the minus strand of BROG01000010.1, from coordinate 2,462,759 downwards.
CTATTGTAGGTTTAGATGGTTTTAGGTTTACTAAAACATAATAATAATTATATTTAACAATATAATATATGAGGTTGTTAGAATATATGCATAAAATAAATAAATAATATTCAAGAAAAAAAACCGAAAGCACTAATGTTTGTTATTTGAATGTAATCAAGGTATTGCAATTAACAAATTGTCCGTGATTGAATTTATTTGGTTTTAAAGTTGTGTTCTCATTTTCGCTACGTTGTGTTTTAACAGTGAGTCAGTCTCTTTTTGTAGACATTTACAGAGATTCAAGAAAAAACAGATAAGAAACTTGAATCCAGAAAAACTGAATTACTGAAATTTCTGTAACACATACAGGGAATCTACTGTTGGCTTACTTGCTCATTTATCTATATAAATTTCTTTTTACCTTATGATAAAATTAAATAATTACAACCCATTTCTCCCCATCATCTTATTTTATAAAAATTGGCATGGTATCCCACAACAGAGAAAAAAGTAAAGAATTGAATGTTTTATTTCATATCATTATCACACGTCCGATGTTTTAAATTAACTTTGATTTTATATTTTGATAGTATGTGTATGTTCTTGAAAAACAAGTGTAATCTATACTCTACATATCAATAAAAGAGGGCCCCCGTGGCCGAAAGTTTGGAACATCGCTTTTTGAATCATGAAGTCTGTCACTTCTAGTAAGCGCAGGTTCAAGCCCCTCTGGCACCTGAGCTGATTTTTGTGAGAAAGTTTGCCAGTGTACTTATGGAAGGCCGGTAGTCTCTTACATTGTAACCGGGTTATCTCCTCCGCCAATAAAAACTGGCCGATACCATATATTCAAAATCAAAATCAAATAAATAAAAGTGGACACGTGAAAAGGTGAAACGGCCATATTGGCACTCTTTCCGTATAGATGCATCTGTCGATATGGGTTGTTTAATGCAAAGACGATAATAAGAAATTTCATATCAAAATGAAGAAAAACTATTTTTTTGTGATTTTTTCAGTTTTTATGTTTTAAAGTTGTAAGTAAATATTGTGAAATAGCTGTGTTTCGTATGAATAAAATTTGCATGATAACAAAATCAGTAATAAGATAAGGAGTGAGGGGGAAGAGGAAGATTATTTAAACATACTAAGTCTAATCTATCTAATGCTTGTGGCAAGAACATTATCCGACGATCAAGTAACCAGATCAGCATAAACTTGTATCCACTTGTTCGTTATGTTTGCTATTTTAAAAGCATGTAACCTGATATTAACCTACTTCTGAACAACATTCAAGAACCCACAAAATGTGTTTTGATATGTAACAAGTTATATCTTCAGCATCCTATCACGATGTGTGCAATGATACAAGTCGTCTTAACATTGTAAATTGTAATTTATAACTAGAATAAGTTTGCCATGTAAAATAACATTGAATTTGATTAATATCAAATACAGGTAGCACAGGTGACTGAAATATTTACATTGCAATACCCCCCCCCCCAAAAAAAAAAATGTTGTTAAAACTTTAAAAAAAATTAAAACTCAAAAACACATGTCAATCTAACTAGGAGCATTATGCAATTCTAATTTTAAAGAGGAACAATATCAATACCAGGTTATTTCATTTACATACACATGCTCATAGAATAAGGGAGGTAATCCAGTATTCTGTAGCTGATTTTTTTCACCTCTTTATATTTTCTCATACGCAACTGGGCTGCATTACTGGGTGCAATCTATCCACAACAGAGCCTACGTCTTTAACATTTCTCTTTGATTCTTGCACAAAATAGCCACCAGAGTCGCTAAAGCATAGTTAGACAAGGCTGGATACCCGCACAATTATAAACGTGACATTCTGGACCATTCTGGAAATTCATTATGACAGACGTGAAGATCCCGTCATCAGAGATGAAGAGCTTCAATGGAACAACGCTTCTCTAATGTTCTAACTTCTGGGCTTTCTGTTGCTTTTACTAATTAGATAACACATCTCGTTTTTCAGTCGGAAAATATGGATTGGGGTCTTATAAAACAGTATTAGGAATTGGAAACGCTCCTAGGACATGACGTGAGTCACGTACTTGAACGGCGTTATGAAATTGATCAGTCCTACATAGGCGGATCCACATAGAAACTAAAAGATAATATAATACATATATAAATCTCATATACCAAAGTATATTTTTTCGACGTAATCAGTATCCGTAGATCCGCCTATGTTCAGTCATTTATTTATGCTTTATTTTCATTTAGATAGTTAGTAGTGATATTTACTTTCGCATGGTTCTAAGCTTATTCAAATACATGTAATATATTTAATTAATAGAACAATGTGTATATTTGTAAGGATAAATACTTTTTGTAACATTTTTTAAATTACAATCAAAATATCATATAGATATATAGATATATATTTAAGTGATACAATACATATACTCTATTTTGCTTTTCTTTCTTATACAAGTTTGTTCAACTTAAAAAAAGACTTTTGAAAGTAAACTGAAATTGAACATCTTAATATGTAGAAATGTCAGTCATTATATTTTTTGTTGCTCTTTTTCAGTTGGAAAATATAGTACCGGCGCTTATAAAGCTATTTTAGGACTTTGTATGGCTCCAAGGACGTAAAAAAAGAGTATTGTACATGAAAATATACATTGGACAGTTATTCAGTCATAGTATTCAATTTTTGCTGATGTGAAACATACAATGTGTTACACAGATCAAGCTCTCTTACTCACAATACCGCCATCAGTATTTCTATATATTAAACTTTTAGTATATGTACGGAATATATCATTCGATACCTTTCCGGATTAGATCCATTTTTACCGGTATGGTGGTGGAGACTTATAATGAAAGATATTTATTTGTCTATTTTTTGCATCTCTAAGTATGTTTTCTTGTCACAAGTAGATTGTAATTTTAATCAGCATTTTAGCTAGACTAATTTCCTACTTCAGATTAAAGTACAATAAGATTTGAAAACTGTGATATGAAATAATCAAACTGGGCCAGAGGGTTCCTGTTCGGAAGAGAAACATTCATCCGTAATTTAATATTTATTTCCTGTTTTAAAATATTTGTCCATGGCATTTCATAGCTGTTTTCATTCTAACCAATTTTATCTTTTGTCATTGTAGCGAAATTGTAGCATTATTTTGTATATTAAAATATGTACATTGGCGTAAATTATAAACGTGTTTTGTAATTAAATAAATGTATATAATGCATTTTACGACTTAATTGTTTTAATTATATATATTATTATTTCACTGACGTTTACTTTTGTATCTTTACAACTACATAATCACTCAGAGCTGGCTGAATCCTATAATTATGATCCATTTAAAACAGTCTGAATTATTTGTGAGAGATAGCTACATTTATACATATTTTAAAGGGGCATTAGCTGTGGGGTTTTTTCAAGAATTCCCCCCCCCCCTATTTTACTAAATGAACTTGTATTGATAAACAATTGCAAGAAAGAGATATACACAGACATACCTGTATATTATGTGAAAATCGCTTGAGAAACCCAGGATGGGCACTTTTTCAATTGCAATTGATAAACTCATCTTACTATATTTGTAAATGAATACCACACTGGACTTGACCTTATTTTCACAAAATATATAAATATATAAGACTATAAGATTGATTACGCCTGTGTGTAGCTCTTATTTGTTATTGTATATTAAGTACAAGTAGTAAAAGTATAAAGAACAAAATCTAAATATTTTGGGTAAACACAGCTAAAGACCCTTTAATATATTCTGAATAGCTCTCTTATTTCTTAGGAGAAATGTATAGGCCTCTGCATATATAATCTCCATATAACATTTTATGTGTAATGACCCGATGCCATCAAATACAGGGAATCCTGAACTTCAACTCTTTGTTAATGGTTTCCATGTTAAAACATACAGCATCAATTATGCTGTATCTGAATATCGCTTAAATTATGAAAAGTGTTAAAAATGGTAGCTAACCTAAAAAAAAAACCTTCAAAAATATCCAAAAATAGTTTGAGGTTTTACTCAGGTTTTTAAATATCATCTCGATGTTATTTGTCTGTTTTATAATATTTAAAATAGGCTTACTCTTTCAACCACATCCGGAACATTTACTAACAACAAACGAAAATTTGATCTTGTCAAAAGTATTTATAGAATTTGGTGGCGTCAGGCTGGTCTCGTATTTTCCACAAGAGATTATTACAAAACCATGGTAGCATCAATCCCTCTAAAGGAAAAACACCAGCTTTGTTTAAAACATGGGCGCAGACATTTTGGAGACATTTTGGACACCCAAAGTTGTGCGGAGGGTAAAATGAGCCCAGCGATCTGATTGGTCATTAAATGAAAAAATTAGTTTGGCCATTAATAAGTGAAATAAAGGTGATAAAAAAGATACATGAATATTGGTAGTACTTTGGAGATTACAGGGTTGACGGTTGAAAATTGAAAGGGAGGGGTCATATGAGAATAGATATTTTCCTTTGGTGCGGAATACTACGAGTTGTAAACAAGTGAAAATTTGAAGTAAAAATGCAACGGCAACCTATACTTTTGATTGCAAATTTTGTTATCAAAAATATTGATCTTTCACCACAGGGTACTTATTTGACCCAGATATAATAAACATGGGAGTGACAGTGACCTGAAGTTTTGTAAATTAGCATTGAGGCCTATGGGAAAATATTTGGTGGTGTCTGTCCTAAAACATCAAATAAACACAGGATTCATGTAACACTGATATGGCTTGTTAGTTAATTCCCAATACACTGATAATGACAAAAGTTCAAGATCAGAAGTACAGATGCCACAGTTATGTGAATCAGAAGAAAAAAACACATCTTGATTTAGTGTTCTTACAAGCGTTAAATGCGTTGGCTATATTTATCGTCTGTAACTTAAAGCTGATCTTTTCTTTGGTCAGTGTTTGGAACTTCCATGTACTTTTATGTTTTTTTTCAGGGGCCTCCGTGGCCGAGTGGCTAGAGCATCGTGCTTTAAACAAGTTTGTTGGAGACGGCCATGCTCAGTCGGTAGCGCGCTCGACTCTTGATCGTGAGGTCGTGAGTTCGAGTCCAGCCGGCGGCAGGTTGGTTCCCTGTCCTTCGGATGAGACAGTAAAATCCGAGGTCCCGTGTCACAGTAGGTGTCGGCACGTTAAAGAACCCTCACTGCTCAATGGCCGTAAGTGCCGAGCATAGGCCATAATTTGAAGTCCTTCACCGGTATTTGGTGAAGTCTCCATATGAATGAAATAACAATAAACAAAAAAAACATTTCACCTCTAATCAGCGAGTGCTTGAGTCTCGCTGTAACCTCAGCTGATTTTGTGAGAAAGTGCGCAAGATTACTTGTGAAAGGCAAGAGATCTATTCCTGGGTACATTAATTGAAACCTCGTTCTCTCCCTCTGCCATTACAGAATGGCCGCCACCATTTAACTGAAAAAATTTTCATTGTGGTGTAAAACACGTTCAAACATCATTGTCTGTTGTTTCTATACACAAAATATAATTTATTACAAACTAATAAAATGCATATAGACTTATCTCAATGTCAATTAACAGCTTACATAAATCAAATTGAGTAACACAATAGATAGTATACATTGAAATGATAACATGATTATATGTACTTCCAGTATCAAAATGCAATTGAAGGACCGCACAATGAATACATTATGGTGTAAAGCAAGCATCATTGAGAGAGAGAGAGAGAGAGTGTGTGTGTGTGTGTGTGTGTGTAATACATACACTCTTCAGTCGTCACCATGTACGCCAAACTAACTGATCATTCAAATTGTTGCAGTTACTGTAGCCATTCATGAACTGGAGTCAATAAAAAATTAATAACATTGGATTCTGGATTTCAGATTTTAGTAATAAACAGATGTTTTGAAGAAAAAAATCAACGATCGCCAACTTTCAACCTGAATTTGCAGTAAGCTGCACAGGGGTAAATCTCGTATCAAATATCAGTGGATTGAAGTTCTCTTTCATGCTCCAATGAGAGATACACGTACATGTTGTAGTTTGTAGTATTCAATATATTCAAGAAACTGATAAATTGAAAAACTGAAGTAATTCCAAAATAGCCATTTTGAAATGGATGCTATCTAAACGAAGTGACTTACGTCACCTTGTAAAAAATGTATTTTAACGCTCACACACGACTTTGTGTCTATAAGTAGTTTATCAAAATGTTTGTTGTTCATTGTAAAGATCGCCACATATTCACAACACAGGGGATATTGGAAATGATTTTATTTCAACACTCCAATTACATAAAGTTTTATTTGGGTAATCAAACTTGATTATGAAATGCCATCAATCACTCTCGAGTTTGAATCCCAAATGTGTTAGAACTTGGTATGACCTCTGCTGATTAAGTATTTATATTAATATAGCTTTTATATCTAAGCAGATAAATAATCCATTTACTTGGACAGACATTTGTCTAACCCTAGATATGTACATGGAATGTTCTTTTTCTACTGTAAGATCATTCTACTATATGTCATGTCAAGTTGTATGGGTTAAACATTAATGCAACATACAAACAAGAATTGATTAACAATATCACTACTTTGATTTTGAATAGTGTTTTAATGCACACTCTTACAACAATTTTTCATTTATATGACGGCGGTCAGCTTTTTTACGGTGGAGGAGATAGCCCGGTGAAAATGCCGCCGGTCTCCCGCAAATAAACTGGCAAACTATCTCGCAAACATAAGCTTAGGTTCGAGTGGGGCTCGAACCGGTGGTGATATGAAGTGAGAGACCTAATGGTTCAATCGCTCGGCCACGGAGGCCCCATGTGGACAGTTACAAATATATGTTAATACCTTCATTTATAACTGTCCTCATGCATAAATTCTTGAAAATAAAAAAATCATTATTAGATAGAAAATATCGACCCTATAGACATAGATAAGTAACCATGATCATACGGATCAAATTATCTTTAATTTACCGGGTGGATATAATTTAAAACTTTGATGATGACAATAAGTATTTTCATAAATTTGGAAATTGGCCCTGTATGACACCACTTTATCGTTAGAAAAAAACACATACTTTTCAAATTGGAGCTCCACTGATGAAGTCTAATTGACAGAAACGATATCGTCTTGAGCATTATAACTTTGGTATTATGTTTATAATACTTATAACCACTAGGTCGTTGCCACTGCTGGTGGACCGTTTGAGTACCCGAGGGTATATATAAACCTAGTACCTGGTATTTCGGTACCAGTTGTTCATCTTATACTAGAGGAATATTTGGCACTGTTAACGCCATTTAAATTCGAACATTTTCTAAAGCTAAGATAGTCATTTTTTACAGTGGTTACTCTTAGACGGATTTCGGCTATACTTTTAGATACATTATTTGGCCCTGTATGACACCACTTTATCTTTAGGAAAAAACACATACTTTTCAAATTGGAGCTCAACTGATGAAGTCTAATTGACAGAAACGATATCGTCTAGAGCATTATAACTTTGGTATTATGTTTATAATATTCATAACCACTAGGTCGTTGTCACTGCTGGTGGACCGTTTGAGTCCCCGAGGGTATACATAAACCTAGTACCTGGTATTTCGGTACCAGTTGTTCATCTTATACTAAAGGAATATTTGGCACTGTTAACACTGTTATCGTCTTGAGCATTATAACTTTGGTATTATGTTTATGATATGTAATCAAGAAGCGATAACTGAATGAAATGTAAAGCAAAACAACCACTGTCAACCAAGATTTGCGCAGAAATGGTCACAAGCATCACAGTGAAGTGGTCAATGGACGGTACAACCGTAAATGAATTATATTAATTTCCGGTCCAAGAATCATTTCTCGGACGACGCACGACTCTACGGATTTCTTCTCTTCGGCGGAGGCCTTCTCCGTGTCATCTCGCTATCCCCCCCTCCCCCCCCCCGGAGCGGCAACTCTTTTAAACCTGTGTGGAGTTACATCAATTTCAATACTCTAAAAGGAGAGAATAAATATACTTACTTAATCCTCTTAATATCCGGATATAAGGACGTTACCAGAGATTTCATCGTTGTACTTGTCCCCACGTCCATCTGCTTCTTTCATTTCCGTTTTGACCGACCGCCCCCTTTCCTTTTGTCTTCCTCTTGCCTGATTGCTACTCTTGTGATGAAATCCGAGTGCATCCTGCGGACGTGTCCAATCCACACAAAATTCCCTTCGCTTTATTCTCTGTGAAAGTGGTACTGGGCCTGTCCTGTTATATAATACTGCATTGTAAATAAAAAATTCTTTGAAGACATCTCGTCTGGGAGACATCCAGATTGTTGGTGATTCTGTTGGTTATATTCCATGACTCTGTAGCATAAAGAAGGACGTTCCTTGTGGTACTGATCTTTGTTGATCTCCAGATGTCAATCAGTGATGCAAACGATCCTCTGACCTTTGCAGCGCGGGTTTGCACCTCTTACTCGGGATTTTCCACCCGACGCTATCGTGCTTCCAAGGTACACAAATTCACCAACCTCCTCTATGCTGGTGGGATCAAATTGGACGGGTTGACATTAAAAATCTTGGTTTTGTTGGTATTGATTTTCAGTCTAATCTATTTTCCTGTTGTGGTCTTGTCGCTAGTCTTGTCTTGGGTGTCACGATGGCGGTGTGACAGCAGCACTATAACGTCAGCGAAATCTAGCATCTCCGTCATAATCCATTCCAATCCATTGACCCCTTCCTTGTTGCTCCATGTGGTTTCTGTCATGACCAAGTCTATACAAAGGGTGAAGAGGAGAGGAGAAAGCAAACGCCCCTGTTTCACTCCTGTCTCTAGTCTGATCTCATTTGTCAAGCTGGACACTAAAATGACTGGAGTCTACGTACAACATCCTGATGATGGAGATGACTTTCACTGGTATGCCGTAGTGACTAACGATTCTCCACATGACTAACTGGCTTCTCTCCACCGTGAAAAAGCTGACCACCATCATCGACACTTTCGAACGCCTTAGTGAAGTCGGTGAAATTGACATAGACGTACGAGTTCCAATCATTGGTCTGCTCTACTACTAGTATTTGTCGTAAAGTGAATATCTGGTCACTGGATGGTCTCCCATTCCTAATGTCAGCTTGTTCTTCACGTAGCAGATAGACTTAAACTTACCTGCCAGAGTCTTTGTCAGCCGGTAGCAAGTCTGCATATCTTACTTTGAAGCTGCTGTTTCTGCTTAATCTGCCAGCCTCTCTGTGTATGCTTAAGTTTCAGTTTTGCCAGCACCATAGAGTGATCACTCCCCTCATCTTCACCATGTCTAGCTTCTACATCAATCGGGCTCCCTTTCCATCTCTTATCGATGATGACATGGTCAATTTGGTTCTTACTATGGCTATCTGTAGAGTTTCAAGTTGTTTTGTGGATATCCCTGTTTATAAAGATGGTACTATAACCACATAAAATTTGTGATTATAAGAATAATGAACATAATAATACAGATGATCAATATAACTTTTAATACTTTCGCACTGACGGTTGGTGGATCCCGGATTTTCCGTTATCACACCAGTGTGTTCCGTACACAGGCCTAAAACACAACTCTCTGTGTTAAACAGGAAAATATACAAAAGATATAGCACTGATATAATCCATTAAGTGTGTTAATTATAGTCCTTAATTGATAGGTAATCCTTTAAAAGTTATAGAACAATTGACTGACTGAGACGTCTCACATGTCCAGACAATTGAGTCTGTGACAGGTGGCACTTAAGGTAGAGCCTAATTAATAAGTATTAAACTTGTACTGCAATTATAGAAATTAATAAAAATATGTTTACAATAATATGTACAATTAATAACATTATTGAAATTACAGAAACTGAATAATTAAAGTTCAATGTCCAAATTGTCAAATTCTGAATTTAAATATAAGAACTAAAATGTCCAAAAATTAAAGCATAATTTTGCTCGATCACATTTCTCCCTCCCCGGGGAATACACGTCCTCTGTCTTAGAATCGATGTGGATTTCCGAGGTGGGTTTACAAATTTCCGCTGATTCTGGGGCGGAAGTCTCTACCTCAAAATTAAAATTTCTCTGTCTATTTCGGAGTTCATTTTTGTGTAATGATCCAGTTCTTTAAGGTGTGAAACATAATTTGAGTCGATAATTTCCTGTGAATCTAAATTCCGCTGAGAGGATTCATGTTTCTGTAATTCTAAATTTTGAACTGTAGATTCCAGACGGTATATTTTTCCTATCAACATTTCCCTCTGGTGACTAAGGTCAGTTAGTTACTCTGAAGATTTTCTAATTTTTCTGCTCACCGCTTTCTTTAAATCTTTGCACCGTTTATCCAAATTTTGAATTTGTTGTTTTAATTCCGTTTCTAATTTCACTTTCTTCTCTAAATTTCCCATCAGAATCTGATCCGTCCTAAATAATTCATCGCACTTATGGTTTGCCATTTCATATTGAGACTGAAACCACTCCTTTTTAAATGTTAAATTTTGATTTTTCAAGATCAAATCCTTTAATTGTTGTCCTTTGATCTCAACACTGCAGATGCTGACCAATTCTTCGTTGGATAGCCCATGATATGGCAAAATTGCAATAGATTTCTTAGTTTGGTCTTTTGATTTCTGTTTACTGTCCACTGCTAATTCTGTTTGAATCGCTGGACTTTTTGTAACGCAGACTCTCGCAAAATGACCAAGTTTTCCACACTTGAAACAAACAGCTTGCCTTGCTCTACAGGAGGCATTTTGGTTATTCCACAAATCCACTACTCCACACCTGTGGCATCTCCTTGAACAATCATGGAAGCTGCTGTCTCTTTGCATTCCTGGCGCATTCCAGAAATTGGAAGGATATTGTTGATATCTCCAGTGTCAGTACTACCGATCACCAGGTTGTTTTCCTGGCAAAAAAAAACAAAACAAAAACAAAAAAAACAAAAAATAACCCCACTAAGCCTCTCCCATTATGCTCTCTTTTCCTTGGTTGTTTTTCATATTTTGACTTTCAGGTTAAACATGAGGAGTGGAACGTCATGTGATGGTCTTTTGACTACTGTCTTTTGTAGGCTGTCATAAAATGTATCTTTTTCATCTTCCTCAGCATCTCCTGTCGGTGCAATGTATACCATGGTGGTGAATTTGGCAAAAGCTGAGTTGTATCCTGCTTTGATGATCTTTTCATTCACCGTTTTCCATTCAAGTAAGCTCTTGTATACTCCCCTGGATGTTACGATGGCAACTCCTTTACTTTGATGGTCACCCGCTCTTCCTGAGTAAAACATGTGACGTCCTGGTGCTAACTGCATTTGCCCACATCCTGTCCATCTAGTTTCGTTGATACCAAGTAGGTCGATCTTGTAGCGGTCTATCTTTCTCACAACTTGGTCCAACTTTCCCGTCTAGTAGAACATTCCACTCTACGAGTGTTAGCTCCAAGCACAACCCCCTTGACCTGGAGGGTCGGTGGTTTCTGCCGATGTTCCCTTCCCTTAGCCACGGATTCCAGATATTGGAACGCTGTGGAGACTCGCCATTCGACACTGCCACTCATCTACTGAAGCATTTCCAGTGTCACCGCGAGGAGGGGTGGCATGTGACTTGCTGGCAGAACCTGTCCGAGACTGTGAGCATATTCATGAGTTTTAGAGAGATACTTATAGTGATGTTGGTATCACCGCTCAACACCCGCACCAGCTTTTGACTTCAGAGAATAAAAATAAATAAATATAATTAAGAACGGACAACTGAATGAAATGTACAATAAAACCAGCATTATCAACTAATATTTACGCAGAGATGTTCACAAGAATTGTAGTGAAGCGTCAAATGGACGATACAGTCGTAATACCATTCCCCGCCTAAGAAACAACTCCGGTAAGGAGCCTGACCGTCTAAGGATTTCGCCCCTTCTAGAAATATATGAGAATGTGGTGGGTCAAGGTCAGATGTCAGATCTTGTGTTTTGTTCTCCACAAGAAAAGTCAAATTGTTCTTTAATTACTGGAAAGCCGGTTGTGATTTTCAGCCTAATTGTACTTTTCTAAGGAAATGTCACCTTAAAATTAACAAGACCAAAGGAGATTTTGTGCTTTTGTGAAATTAAGTTTGGAGATATTGTCTTAGACACCCAAGGTTGAGTGACAAACTCAGTGTTATTTTCAAGGTGGGTTTACCTGTATATTTGATTACTGATTTGGAAAATTTCTGTGTTGATTTCTGAAAATGGCCTTATCCTCTAACCACAGGAATAAAAAATTCTGTCCGCATATTTACATAGCATGCCCTCCCTTATTTATCTCCTCATTACCGAGAGGGCCGGCCGACAGAATTTCAGGTTCCAATGTTCTAACAAACCTAACACTTCCCTAACAAAAACATTTGTTCAAGTAGCAACACTTACACGATATTTCCTCAAATATATATATAGTCTGCCCAAGTCCGTTGATGTAAATGTACCAAAGTAATATTTTACAATATAAATGCAGTGCAAAGCATTTGTGTGTCAACAAACTAATGAAACACCATTTAAACACTGAAACATTGCATAAATTACAATATAAATGCAACAAAACATCATCTGTGTGGGAAAGCCAACAAACAAATGAAACACATCATAAATACACAGAAAAATTGCATAAATTATACAATATAAATGCAATACAAAGCGCTTAACTTTGTGTGGACAAAATTATTTTGTGTAAGTACATGTATTTTGTATTAGAACTTTTGACACATGTTGCGGTGTGCACATCTGAGAGAGAGAGAGAGAGAGAGAGAGAGAGAGAGAGAGAGAGAGAGAGAGAGAGAGAGAGAGAGAGAGAGAGAGAGAGAGAGAGAGAGAGAGAGAGAGAGAGATGAGGGAGAGGTGAGGGGGGGGGGGGGGGGAAGAGGAGGAGGGGGAGGGGGGGGGAGAAGCCCCCCCCCCCCCCCCCCCCCCCCCCCCCCCCCCCGGGGGGAGGGGAGAAGGGGAGGAGAGGGACTTCGGGGGGGGGAGAGGGGGGGTGGAGGGGGCGAAGAGGAGGGGGGGGGAGGAGAGGGTGGGATGGGATTGGGGGGGGGAGAGAGGAGTGGGAGAGGAGCGTGGAGGGAGGAGGGGGGAGAGATTGGAGGAGAGAGAGAAAGAGGGGGGGGGGATGGAGAAGGTTGGGGAGGAGGAGGGGGAGGAGAGGGGGGAGGAGGGAGGGAAGAGAGGAAGAGAGAAGGGGGGAGGGGGAAAGGAGGGTAGGAGAGAGAGGGAAGGGGGTACATTAAGAGGGGGGAGATGAAGGGAGAGGGTGAAGGGGGAGGGGAGGAGGGAGGGGGGGGGGGGGGGAGGGAGACGGGGGGGGGGACGGAGAGGTAGACAGGAGACGGGGAAGAGGGGTGGGGGGGTGGGTGCGGGAGAGAGAGAAGAGAGAGAGACGGGGGAGAGAGTGGCGAGAGAGGGTGGGGGGGGACGGGGGAGGAGAGAGTGAATGGTGTCGGGGCAGGAGAGAGGGGGGGTGGGCAGATGAGTAGGGAGGAGACGGCGGGGGCGGGGAGTGGGGGGGGGGGGAGAGGGAGAGAGAGAGAGAGAGAGAGAGAGAGAGAGAGAGAGAGAGAGAGAGAGAGAGAGAGAGAGAGAGAGAGAGAGAGAGAGAGAGAGATATGTTAAATTTAGTGATAGCTGATGATTATATTTTCCCAAGAACACGTGATGATTTTAAGTGCCTCATAACGACAATCCGAATTTATTTTCGTCCGAGTTAAATCAGTCGCTTCCGTGTGCTCAGATTGTTCGGGTTCGGCATTAACTTACACGCCTCATTCAACACATGAACAGACGCAACTTACTGTTGACATCTGACTGGACACGAACACCTGGTCTGTTAATAGCCTACTGATCATTGCTTCCAGTTTTGTAACGATGACTGAGCGGGCTGAAAGTGAAAAATTCTTCACTAATGCAGACGGACAAAAAATATACTGTCGATACTGGAACGAAGACGCCGAAAACGAATCGGCAAGAGCAACCGAGGGTGGCAAACCACGGACGACACGGTGAGTATTTTGGGGGTGTTTTTGACATTTTACAGATGTCGATGTGAAAAGTTTGGAGGCTTGAAAGTTCGCAATCCCACCACAGAAATTAGATGTTTGTCCGGCGATCGGTCGTTTGACTCTCGATTTTAACTTACCGATAATATTTCAGATTCCTGTGATCCCACCAACCTGATTATAATAGTTCCATCTGAAAAACTTGTCATTGACACAGAAATGATACAGTGAAACCTGTTTTTATAGACCACCCCATCTGCCACTGAAATGTGGTCTCTCAAACCAGATGTAAGATGATCACAAATTTCAAAGAGATTTTATTCATAAATAATTAAATGATTATAATTTAACTAAGTGCCTAGTGGTTTTCAGAATGTGCAGGTCTCAGAAGACAGATGGTCTTTCATAAGATAGGTCTTTTAAGTTAGGTTTCACTTTAATTTCTGTGGAAAAGCTGGGTAAAATCAGGAGAATTTTATATGTCCTGGAGTATATAAAATTCTCTTATTTTACCCAGCGATTCCACAGAAATTAGGCCTAGTTTCAATATAGTATCATTGTGTTACACCAATCTTCTACATGTAGGTTTTAATTAGCACCTAACAAAAGTAGGCAAATTTTACAGGTCAATATAATTCTTAGGATAAACAGGTCTTTTTCTATACATTATTTAGATTACACAGGGCCGAAATTCAGCCCCATTCCCATTTCCCAATGCAAAATACATGATAAAAAAATTTCCCAGGTTGGTGTTGAGGTAACCACCAAAAAAAATTATTTTTTTTGTTTTTGTTTCATTGTTGTTTAATGTCCCACTCAAGAATCTTTCCCTCATATGGAGACGTCACCAAATGCCAATGAAAGGCTTCAAATTTTGGCCTATACTCGGCACTTACGGCCATTGAGCCATGAGGGTTCTTAAACGCGCTGACCCCTACTGTGACACAGGACCTCTGTTTTTACTGTCTCAGTCCGAAGGACAGGAAACCAACCTGCCGCCGGCTGGACTCAATCTCATGATCTCACGATCAAAAGTCGAGTGCGCCATTGGTATTTTCCCAAAATTGACAGAAAAAGGTCTGATAAACTAAATGACGCCACAAGAAATTATGTATTCACGAAAAAAAAAAAAAAAAAAAAAAAAAAAACATGTCAAAGCTGATCTGTTAAACATGTAATGTTGTTAAAGGGAGGTAATTGGGGAATAGACACGATAGAAATAAAATGATATGATAAACTACATGTACATGTGAATAAAAGATATGATCAGAGAGTCTATATACATGTACAGTGTACATGTATCATCTGACCATCTATATTCATGCACATCAATAATCGAGCATTCTGGTATCCTGTTCCAGATGTTCTTCATTATTTTTGCTATTTCTTGATGATTATTAAACTAGCAAAAACTTACACATAAACTTAACTCTTAAGTGCACGAAGAATAAGTATGCGAAAAATGGTGTCTCGAGGATACATGTACATGTAGATCTACCACACATGTATAATACCTAAACAATCACACACACACCTATAGGCAGTATAGCACAAGTAGCAGTAATTTGACTATTTTTACTTGCTAATTTAACTAGATTACAGATCATGAACAAGTTAACAGTTTTTTTTAGTTTAGAAAAACACCCAGAGCTAAAATGACAATTTTGACTTGAGAAAAATACATGTCCATTGTACATGTACATGTATTAATACAGATGGTAGGTGTAAGTATATTACAATGTAGATATTATTATAGATATCGATATAAAGCCCAAGGCAAGATAAGATATAATTCATTTAATTTCATATGTGCGGTATACAATTTGTATACATGTATATAGACATGCATTTATGTACATGACTCATGTACAATGTTGTAAGATCAAAGTAACTTGAGGATTTAAGTAAGATAAAAATAGCTAGCTAAACTGTCACCCTTTAAACCATGAAATCTGTCACCTCTGGTCAACTCAAGTTCGAGCCCCACTGGAACCTTAGATGATTTTGTAAGAAAGTTTGTCATTTTAATTGCAGGATGTCAGTTGCGTGAATCTTCTCGGATACATGTAAACTGTTACTAGGTTCTCTACTTAACTATTAAAAACTGGCTGCAACCACATAACTGAAAAATTGTTGAGTATGGCATAAAACAGGTTGAACTCATCAAACCCCTGAGAAATAATGAAGTCTTCTAAAAATCAATGATTTAAGCCAGTCCAAATATGTCTTAAGGGGTGAGTTAGTTAAAACAAATAAACAAATTGTGTTCAGTGACACATGTATCAGATCATATTTCAGTTAGACATTCATACATGTTTACAAATCAATAACAGAGCTTGGCATGAAAATTGAAATTTAAATTCAACTGCTTATGAATAAAAAAATAACCTATGTACAGTAAAACCTGTTTTAGCAACCAGCTGCGTATAAAGACCACCTGATCACAAAGACCGTTTTTGCTATCCCTTATATTACCATTTGTGTACAAATTAACCTCTGTATAAAGATCACCTCCCTATAAAGACTGGTTTTCTTGTGTCCATAAGGAGGTTGTTACATGTATATACAAGTTTCACTGTAACTACGTTACATGTACATCATTGCTGGTAAAACTACATGTAAAAGAAATGATATAATCTAAATATTACATGTATCTCTATAGAATGACGTAAAATATGTGTAACATATATGTATAAAAGATTCAAAAAGTTTAGTTTCATTGGATCTCCACATCCTCAAGTTTGATATAAAATGCAAAAAATTTAATTTTTTTTAGCTCACCTGAGCTGAAGGCTCAAGTGAGCTATTGTGATCATTCCCTGTCTGGCGTCCATCCGTAAACTTTTCATATTTTCGATTTCTTCTTTAAAACCAGTGAAGGGATTTTGACGAAACTACAGGAAGCAAGTGCTCAAGGTCCTTTACCAAGTTTGTAGTTTTCAAATCTGGGGCAGGGCAAAACAGGTCACATAAGGTACCCCTCTTTAAAAATCTTATTCTCCAGAACTGCTGCATGAATTGAAAAATGTATTTTTTTCGAGTGATCTACATGAATCCATGATTTGAGTTTGTATTTTTTTAGGTCTTTTCAGACTATGTCATTTTCATTCATTTTTGCACGATTTTATCAATCATCGCCCCTTGCATTCACTTTGATGCATTCATTTAATTTGTTTTACTTGTAATTAGGTGTAGAAATGTTTTTGTACAAAAAATTATGCCTAAATTTAATTTCTAGAATTTTTTATGAACTATTTAAAACTGCAACAAAAAAAGAGGACGGGGGAGGGTGGTGCATTTTTCTATCTATCTGTTTTTGTTTCAAAACCACAGGAGGAATTTTGATGAAACTTTACAGAAAGCAAGTGCTCAAGATCCTCTACCAATTGTGTATTTTTCAGGGGTGGATCCAGGGTGGGACAAAATAGGTCACATCAGGTACCCCTCTTTGAAAATCTTCTCCAGAACTGCTACATGAATTGAAAAACAGATTGTTTTTTGGGTGATTTACATGAATGCATGATTCAAGTTTGTGTTATTCATAGAAATTGAAATATTAATTTTTGACATGTTTTTGAAGTCTTTTCTGACTTTGTCATTTTCATTCATTTTGACATGATTTCCTCAATTGTCTCCTCTTGCATTCTCTATGATGCATTCTTTTTATGTGTTTGTATGTGTTTTAAGGGGTTTAGATTTATAATTTTTTTTTTATATTTTTATTTTTTAAGTATGGATAAATTTTTAATTATTATTTTATTATTATATTGTATTGTTTTTGTATAGATTTTTTTATTTTTATTATTTTTTATTTTATTTCATTTTTTATTTTTTGATTTTATTACTTTTATTTTTATCTTTTATTTATATTTATCTTTTTTAATATTTTTTTTTTTTTTCAATTTTTATTTATTTTTTTTTTATAATATTATTTTTAATTTATTATTTTTTTTTTGTTGTATATTATTAATTTTATTATATATATTTATTTTAATATTTATTATATTTTTTTTTTTTTTTTGTTATATTTTTTTATTTTATTATTTATTTTTTATTAATATTTTATGAATTTTATTTTTATATTTTATTTTTTTATTTTTTTATTTTATGGATTTTTTTTTTTTTTATAAAATATTTATATAATTTTATGTAATTATATTTTATTTTTTTTTTATTATATTTATTATTTTTTTTACTAGATATTTTTTATTCTTTTTTTTTTATTTATTTTTATTTTTTTTAATTAATTAATGATTTTAGTATTTGTTTTTTTTTTTTTTTTTATTTATTTTATGAAATTATTATTTTATTATTTATTATCTGAATTTTTAAGTTTGATATTTTTATTTATATTTGATTTTCTATAATATTTTTTTTTTATATTTTTTATTTATTCAGTATTTTTATTTTAATTACTTTTATTTTATTTTTTTATATTATGTTTTATTATTATATTTTTAATAATTGTAGCTATATTTATATGTGTAATGATATTTTTTATTTTTTCATTGAATTATTATGATTTATATTTTTTATTTTTTTATAATATTTTAATTTTAGATTATTTATTTTATTTTATTTAATTTTTTAGACTTAATTATAAATTTATCTTACTTTGATATTATTTTTTTTTTTATTGATATATTTTTTATTATTTTTATGATTTAGAGAATTTTTTTTTTTATTATTTTTTTTTTTGATAATTGTAGATGATATTTATTTTAAGTATTTATTTTTTTATTATAATTATTTTAATTTTTTAAGTATTCAATTATATTTAATTCATTAATTTAATAATTAATTTTACTTTTACTATATATTTATTTAATTTAATTTATTGTAATTTATATTTATATTGTTCATTTTTTTTTTTTAATTCTTTGATATAATATCTTTTTGTTAATATTTATTTATTTTTTTATATTTTTATTTATTTATTATATTGATTATATATTATATTTTTTTTATTTTTTAATATTGATTTTAATTTATTTTATTAACATACATCTATATTTTATATTTTTCTTATTTTATATTTTTTTTTTATTTTTTGATATGTTATTTTATTATATTTTATATTTATTTTTTTTATTTATTTATTTCTAGAGGATTAATATTATATTTCTAGGATGAATTTTTATTTTACTTTATTTTATTTTGATGATTTTGTGTAGATGTAATAAATTTATTTTATTTATTTCTTTTTTTTTTTTTTAATGTTATTTATTTTTTTTTTATTTTTTTAAATTTTTTTTTATTTTAATTTTTTTTTGGATATTTTTCTGTATTATAACTTCTATTTCTTCTCATTTTTTAAGTGATTTTTTTAAATGATTTATATTTTTATATATGTTATTAGATTTTTACTAATTTATTTATTTTTATATAGAATGATTTTTTTTTTATTTTTTATATTTAATAATTATTATATTTATATATTTATTGATATTATTAATTTTTATTATTAATGTTTTTTTAATTTTTATTATTATTGATATTATTGTTTTTTTTTTTTAATGATTGATTTTGTTTATTATCTTTAAATATTATTTTATATGTTATATGATTATTTTATATTATTAATTTGGATTATGTTATTTATTTTTTTATATATTAGGTTTTTTATATTTTTTTTTATGATTTTTTATTTATTATAATTTTTTTTTTTATTTATTATTTTTTTTTTATATATTATGTATCTTTAACTTTTTATTATTTTTTTGATTTATTTTTTATTATATATATTTTTTTATATGTGATTTTCTAGATTCTTATATATATTATTTATATTTTTTTTTTTATTTTATTTTATTTTTTATTTTTTTTTGTAATTATTATTTTATTTATATATTATTATTTATTATTATGTATTATTTTTAGATTTGATAATTATTTTAATAATTATTTATATATTTTTATTTTTTTTATTTATTTTTTTTATTTTTATATTTTATATTATAATTTTTATATTTTAATTTTTTTTTTTTTTTTTTATTATTATTATTTGTTAATATTTGATTATATTATTGTTTTGTATTATTTTTGGATTGTATTTTTTTTTTTTAATTTTTATTATTTATTTTTATTTTTATATTTTATGATGATATTTATTCTATTTTTATTATTTTTATATATATTTTTTTTTATTAATAGTATTTATTCTCTTTTATTCATATTTCTTTTGTATTTATATATTTTAGATATCTTTTTTTCTTTATTTTATATAAATTGAATTAGATTATATTTTATTATTTATATTTTTATTAATTTTATTTTAATTTTTTATGTATATTAATTATTATTTATTTTGATATTTGTTTATTTTTTCTTATTAATATTTTTTTTTATCATAATATTATTTTTTTTGATTATTTTTTAGATTTATTCTTTTTTGATTTTTTTAATTATTTATTATAATTATTATATTTATATTTATTTTTATATTATTTTACTTTATTATGATTATTTTTTTATTTATTTATTTATTTTATATTTATAATATTTTTAGTTATTTTATATATTTTATTATTATATTTTTTTTATATTATTATTGATTTTGATCTATTATTATTTTATTGTTATTTATTTTATTTTATTTATTTTATTTAATTTTTTATTATAAAGATTTTTTATTTTTTTTTTATTAATTATTTGATTTTTTATTTGATTTTAATATTTTATATTTATATTATCTTTATTTTTTATTTTTATTTTTTTTAATATTTTTAATCTTTATTTTATTTATTTTTTTCATTATTATATTTTTAATTTTTTTAATTTAATTATATAATTATTAAATATTTTAATAGTTTTTATTTTTTTTATTTATTTTTTTATTAAATTAATAGTATTTTTTATTACTTTTATTTTTTTTTATTTTTAATAATTAATTGTGATTTTTATTTCTTTTTATATGTTTATTAATCTTTATTGTTTTTACTTTTTTAATTTTATTTTTTTTTTTTTTTATATATATATATTTTTATTTAAATTTTTATATATTTATTTTTCTTTTTGTATATTTTATTTTTTTGATATTATTGTATTAACTTTTTATGGGAATTATTTTTTATATGATATTTTATTTTTTTTTATGATTTTCTAGATTTATATATTTTTTATTTTATTTATATTGTTTGAGAGATTTATTATATTTATTTTATATTTTTTTTATATTTTTAATATTATTATTGATTATTCTATTTTTTTTTATTTTTTTATTTTTTTTATACTATATAATATATTTTTTATTTTTAATCTACTTTATTTATTATATATTATATTTAATTTTATTTTTTATTTTATTTATTATTTTTTTATTTAATTAATTAATTTTTTTTATATTTATATTAATATAATATTTTGTTTTTTAATATTTTTTTATATTTTATTTTTTTTATTTATTTTTTAATTTTTTTATTTATTGCTTTATTTATATTTTTATTTAGATTATATTTGATTTTTTTTTTATTATTTTTTAATTTTTTATTTTAATATTTATTTTTTTATTTTTAATTATTATTATTGTTTTATTTTTTATTTTTTTTATTTATTTTAATTTTTTTTATGATAGTTATTATTATATTAGTATTAAATTTGATTTATTTATATATTATTATTTATTTTTATATTATTTTCCTTTATAATTGATTATTATTAATTTTTTTTATATCTTTTTATATATATTTTTTTATATTTTTAAAATTTTTTAATTATTATATTATGATTATTAATACTGTTTTTATTTTTCTTTTTTTTATTGTTTGATTTTATTAGTTTAGTTTATTTTTTAATTTTTATATTTTTATTTTTTTTGTTTATTTACTGTTTTGTAATTTTTGATATAATTTTGAGATTTTTTTTTTTCTTTAATGTCTTTTCTACATTTATTTTTTTTTTTTTATTATTAGTATTTTTAATTTTTTTTTTATTTATTATTTATTATTTTTATTTATTTATTATTTTTATTTTATTTTTATATTTTTATATTATTTATTATTTTGTATTTTTTCTTAATTTTTATTATATTATTTTTCATATAATATTTATAATATTATTTTGTGATTATTATTTTTATGTTTTTTTTATTTAGGAATTTTTTTTATTATATATTTTATTTTTTATATTTTATTTTTTTATATATTATAGATTAATTTTTTATATTTTTTAACTTATTATTTATTAATTTTATTTATTTTTTTTGAGGATTTTAGGATTATTATATTATATGAATGCTTATTTTTATTTTATATTTATTTATTACTTTTTATTTTTTATTATATCTATGTTAGTTTTATTTTTATTGATTTGATTTTTATATTTTTTTTTTCTATTTTACTTTATATTTTTATATTTTTTTTTTATTTTTTTTTTTTTTGATTTATTATTAATTTTATTTTTTTTTATTTTATTAAATATTTTTTTTTTCTTTTTTTTTATATTTCTATTTATGTTTTTTTTTTTTTTTTATATTTATTTATTTTTTAATTATTTATATTCTTTTAGGATTATTTTATTATTTTTTTTTTTTTTTTTTTTTTTATTTTTTTATTATTATTATTAATTTTATATTTGTTATTTCAGTTTTTATATTTTGGTCTTTTATTTTTATTATATTTTGTTTATTTTTTTAATATATTTTTTAATTGTTTTTTATTTTTTTATGTATTTTTAATCACATTGATTGTTTTTTTATTTTTTTTTTTTTGATTATTTTTTTATTATTTTTTTTTATAATTATATACTTGGGATTTTTATGATTTAATTATTTTTTTGTTTATATTTAAATTTTATTTTTTTTGACTTGTGATTATTTTTTGGATTATTTATTATTTATTTTTATTTTTTTTTTTATTTTCTTAATTTTTATATTTATTTTATTTTAATTATTATTTTTATATTTATATTTTAGATTTTATTTTGTTAGTTTTTTGAGATATTTGATTTACTTATTTATATAAAGTATTTATTTAGATTTTTTTTGCTATATTTGATTATTTTTTGATATAATTATTATTTATTAATCTATTTTATTTTTTTATATTTTTTATTTATTTCTGTATATAATTATTTTTGATTTTATTATTTTTATTTATTTATATATTGGATATAGATTATTTTATTTTATTTTTTTATTTTTTTACTTTTTTATGTGTTTTACTTGTATATAGGTGAAGAAATGTTTTTGTACAAGAATTTTGCTGAAATTAAGGGTTTAGATATTTTTATGTATTTCTCAAAACTGCAATATTGTTTCTTGGCCAGATCAGCCTACATGTACATATTATTCTTGGTCTTCTTTCCACATTTGTAGATGGTTCTCAGGTGAGCGATTGAGGCCCTCTTGTTTTCAGGATCAGTAATACCAGTAAATGTCAGTTATTTTGATGTACATGTTCTGATGTAAGATTAATGTATCTCATAATTTTTTCAGAGGACTTGTATTCCTTTGTCATGGACTTGGAGAGCATACTCTATGGTACAATGAGATCGCAGATATTCTTGTAAGGCAGGGATTTTATACCTTTGGTCATGATCACTGTAAGTATATAATGTGATACATATAAAATATGATAAATTTAACATGTTTCACTCATGTTCAACCCCTGAAGTCACATTTTGACCTGCCTATTTCAAAGAATGGCTTAGTCCACCACCAAAATTCAGGGGTGTTTGATTTAGAATTATAATTTTATAAAAATTCTACATGCAATGTGAATTTGTTCATTCCTATATTATGACAGTAGTGTGAGTAGACCATACTATTTATTGATTTGGCGAGTCTAAATGTGACCACGGGGGTTGATGTATTGAGCTAATTGGAACTATGATGTCTCTCACTTATGGTCAACATAGGTTTGCATCTCGCTGGAACTTAATAAGTTAATTAAGATTTTTATTTTGTGTTTAAACGAAAATACATGTAAGATTTTTTATTGACTATCAATTTTTGTCTTCAACAATTTCACTTGTCCTTTGGACAAGCGGAAAGTAACATTTTGTCCAGACAAAACTTAACGTTGAACCCTGCATTAATACATGTAGACTCAATAAAGATATATCATTGATGCAAAATGATTCGGTACGATAATTGATACATTTTATTTAATATTGATACATTTCATAATGCATTTCAAAGGATATATTTTTTAAACTATTTTCTAAATTTTCACTTCCATTTTTGTCTTTTTTTTCTGTTTCAAAGGGCACCTTTAACTTATATACATGTACATGTATACTGTACATAAATTAACATTTTTTTTTGTCTTTATAATTGTGGCACATTAATTAAATAAATTACAAAATGACAATTAGAATTTCTCATCAATGACAGCCATAACTTCCTGCAATGTACATGTACATCATGTACCTGATGTACTTAGTACTTGTATTTCAATAAGGTTTGATGTACATTTTTAATTTTTTTTTTAATATATGCATGTTGTATGATAAAAATAGCAATGTGTATATATAGTTCTTAAACATGTAAAACAAGAAAGCAAAAATTTTAGAAACATGAGCACATTTATACTTTGACCAGGAAGTGTATCAACAGTAATTAACCCACATTCAAATTACACAATCATGACCATTTAAAAAAAAAAAGAGTTACATCTTTACATCCTTTATATAAAATAGATGATATACAATGTACATATAAGTACAAGGAAGATTATAACCGACCCTGTAACACGAGCACTTTTTTTTTTTTTTTAATTTTTTTTTTCAGGTGGATTTTTTTTCTGATTTAAAACATTGAGTCCAAGAGAAAATTAGGAAATATCGTCATTTTCTGTTTAGTATATTGTGACGTATCTGTATTTTTGCTTCACCAAAATATCATGATGACTGATGTAACTGATTTTATTCATCATTATAGAATTTGGATCTAAGTCAAGTAAGCCAAAACTAGGCCTAATTTATGGATGCGAGGGATTTTCTCTCTTCATGGGGTACACAACTTCAGTTTCAGGTAGAACCTATGATAATTATTAATAATAATATTATGCAGGTATCCTGAAGTTAATCAATTAAATTTTCTAACTGAAAAATACTTCGTATATCCATACAAGAATAAATTAAAAAGTTGGCTACTTATCATTAAAAAAACCTCGCATGGATCTAATAAATTAATATATGTAGTCACCCGGATTATCAATGTTCTTTGCCTTTAAAATGTTGTTACATGTAATTCTTACTTGTCTTATCAAAACAGAATGTCAGGAAGGGTCGCTTGGTTGAGATGGCCTGGTAGGATTCATGCATGGGTGATTTTTATTGTTTTGGGGAATGTCATTCAAATTGAAGATTAAAGTTAATACACTGTCTCTAATTCCCCAAGTCCAACCAGCTTGTTGATGCAACTAAGACATGTATGAGTTACATGCATTTCCAAATTAAATTATTATTAATCTATTGTTACAGTAATTAATTCCAAATTAAATTTGCTTCCTATAACCCCTAAATAGATAAATAAAATAGCAAGTTAAGAACAGATACATAAAACATGAAATCATTAATTAAGCAACAGAGACTGGCGATACAATGTAATTTAAAAATATATATATTTTTAATTTTCCTTCCTACAACCTCCCCTACATTTTATGTATATTATTGTTGCTATTTTGCAACATGTACCTGTATATTTAAAATAAATTAGAGGACTGTTTCAAGCAATATTTGTTTTTCTATATATTTGTAACGATAGAGTTTTGGAAACAAAATTCAAAATAAAATAAAATAATAGAAATGAACAACAGCAACAAGTAAACAATAGTATAAATCAACTGTATTAAGACTGACATCTTTCTATTATGATATACCATATTTCAGATACTTTGTGTTAATTGTTCTTCAGCAGAACTGCACAGATTATTATTAATTTTATTTAATTCTGAGCTAGTGGATTATTAAGATTTAGGAGGTTAAAGTTCAGGATATGTACATGTAAATATAACTAAATTTTGTAAAGAATTTTGAATTAATTATAATTTATTTATTAGATTTAATCAGAGACAGATTACATGTCTGCGATTTAATATAAATTTTAAAGATTACGAACTAAAATTTGACTGTAAAATAAGCTAAAACATCACCATCAAACATGTCAAACCCCTTTAATACATTTGAGAAAAATACTGATTTACATTGAAAGAAAAGTGTAATAGTTACATGTAGCATCTCTGAGTGAGTGAGTGCTGTTCCTCAGGTAAATTGCCTGTAGAATGGGATGACATGAATAAACAATGAATCACACCAGGGGGGTATACCTGTACCTTGAAGGTGTGAACATTTACACAGAAAACCACTTGGATTCCCATAGTGTTTTCAGGTGATATGCCCACTGTGTTTTTGTGTAAAATCTACAAAACACCTGAGCTGTACTGTACATGTACATACAGCACATGTACCTTTTACTTTGAACTGTACTCAAAGTTTCATTGATTTGAACCTTAACCCCACAAGTGTTTGATCTGAGTTCATGGATGGAAGATCATTCCTTAGACATTTTAACAGTATGAACACTGGTATAGTGACTGTTCTATCCGATACTAAAGGCTTCAGGTATGGTATAAGATCTAGAATTACATGTAGACATACATGTACATGTCGTTCTTTCTGATGAGACATGAAATTCGCATCCTGTATCACAATTGACATAGCATATATGTATATTGTATATGTACATGTAGAATCTAAAACTGGATTGGCACAGATCTACATGTACATTGTAATTTCAAGCAATCTCATACTTGCTGGGAGCCTCCGTGGCCAAGTGGTTAGAGCATTGCGTCTGGTTCGAATCCCGCTAAGGTCATTTCGAATTAAGTGGGAAAGTTTGCCAGTTTTCTTGTGGAAGGTTGGTGGTCTTTACCCGGGTAACCGGGGTTTCTCCGCCACCAATAAAAACTGGACGCCATCATGTGACTTGAAAGATCGTTGAGTATGGCGTAAAACAAAAAATCAAATCAAATCAAACTCTATTTAAGTAAAAAAAATTCTTTGTGTGACATAAAAAAACTTTAGTACAGACTAACAAACAAACAACTGGCCATTAATTGGTTATTGTATAATATATTTGCTACTTAAAAATAATTGTAGTTCTTTTTGAATCCCCCTTTGTTAATCATAATGCCCCTTGTGTTGTAAGGTCTTAAAGAAATACATTCAGAAAAAAACTTGTAATCAAAGTACTGAAAGTACTGATACGAGTTGATGGCAATCGTAAATTTTAATGAGGTATAATACACTCAGTATACTGAATACATTTTACGAAAAAAGTAACTAAAAATCGGGTCAGACACATAGTTTAAGGAACTGGGGACGAGGGGGTCCGCCTCCCCCCACCCCCACTTTTTTCACATACAAATTGTATTTTATATTAACATTACATCTGGAATCCAGAAAAAGGCTTCACAGAGCTTTTAAATTAGGCCTACCAAAATTTTCGCGCCTTGCTACACTCAGCGAAAAGAATTATATACTCTACCTTTCCTCTAACTCAAAATCCTGGATCTAACCAGGCTTTGTCTGTATGTCTGGAATTTTATGGACTTGGACATTGTATTATGTGTTGTGTTTGCCGTACATAGTGGTAAAAATATTATCATTTTACGGTTTTCTCAGCAAGTAGGGGCTGATTGGTCAGAGCATTGTGCTTTAAATAAGTCTCTCACTTCCTGTCAGGGCAAGTTCGAGCCTGCTGGAATCTAAGCTTATTTTTGGAGAAAGTTTCCCAGTTTACTTGTGGAAGGCTGGTGATCTCTTGCTGGGTACATTGTAACCGGGTTCACTCACTTGTACGGGCTCCCAAATAAGAGAAAAAATATAGTTTTTATTAGATGCATAAAACATGACCCCTAATGAATATTGCCTGACAGTTAACCCATCAATTAAAATTATGTGAAGTAACCAAGGAAACCTGTCCCTAAAGTTTATAAAACAGTTGTGAAACCCTTAATTTTCTATAAAAAGTCAGAAAATTAAAAACAAATTTCCCAAAATTTTTTGCGCCTCGCTCCGCTCAGCGAATCAATTTCTTTACACCTACTCCCAACTTTGAATCCTCAGTCTGCTTTTGATGATATATGCATTGTATCACAAATAGGTGTAATTTTATGTCACCATCCTAAAAACACCCACCTTTTAAAATGTTTCTACATCCAACACTGTTGTATGTATTGATTGCATACTAGTACTAACTTGTGCATTTTAATTACCTTCATCAGATTGTACAAGTGTACATGTAGTAGCACTTAAAAAGCCATTGAAAATTTGGAAATACGGACCACAGAAGAAGAACACAAACACACACACACACACACAAAACATCTCTCCTTGCCTCACTGGGATAAGCGGCAACACCAAACCAATTCCTGTTTTTATGTTGTTAGGACTTTTAGAAATCAGATTTACACATAATTGTGTACATACTTGCACGTACATGTACACTTGTAATGATAATGCCTTTATACATACTACATACATGTGTAAGTAAAATGTATATGTTTGCTGTAAATTGTTATGATTGTTATGTCCCCATTGTTATGAAAGTGTCCACATAAAATATTATCAAGGAGACATAATGACCCCAGATCATTTACTTCTGGTTGGATCACTTGTGTGTACATATATATATATATATATATATACATGTATATACATATGTGTGTGTGTGTGTGTGTGTGTGTGTGTGTGTGTGTGTGTACAAATATACATTGTATTGTTTACTCTATATTTTAGTGGGTCATGGACAAAGTGAAGGTCCCAGAGTCCATGTAGATGATTTTAATTATTATGTCCGAGATGTCTTTCAACACATTGATGAAGTCAAAAAGAGATTTTCGGGGAACACACCAGTATTCATATTGGGACATTCAATGGTACGTATAAAATAGGATGAACGGTTAAACTTTCAGTGTGCAATAAGAACATAGATACCGGATTTTATTGTTAAAATTTGATAAAAATTAGACATGTTTGACAATCAGTAAATCAAGTTTGCATTTACACATCCTTTTGAAATTTTTGTATAATGTTTGGTCCCCTGAAGCTTAAGTACCTTTTGATTTAGACTTTTGCCATTACTAAGTTATGGGTCATTATTAGTAAATTTGTTTTTGATAAAAAAAATTTAATGTTTTATCATAACATGAATAAGTAATTTTCTTTTACAAATCCTTACTAAATTTTCACACAATGTAAACGTAGTTTCATGAAGACTAGTTACCTTTCGATTCTTGCAATTTTGACTTTTGTCGTTACAGAGTTATGAGACTTATTCATTAAAATTTGATAAAAAATTGAATTGTTTGACAATAAATCAAGTTTGTTTTCATGAATCCTTACAAAATATTTACTCAATGTTTGGTTCCATAAATACTACGGTACATGTACTAGTTACCTTTCGATTCTTACTATTTTGACTTTTGCCATTACAGAGTTATAGGACTTTAATAGTTGTTTATAGTTATTAAAATTCAGTAAACAAATTGATACAACAGGTGTATCTTGTGCCATTGCAGACATTTTGAAATAATAATAAAAAATACTGGTCAACCAGAATTTCATTGGTCAAAGAAATTTTTTACTGGTCTGTATATATACACAGTTGAGATGAAATGGAAAATTACTGGTCATTTGAACCAGTTATCAGATAGATTTCACTGGAATTTTGTAAAATTTACTGGTTTTTCTGGTAAGACCGATGAATTTCAAAAACTCTGCCATTGGCACATCTGTTTATTCACTTCTGGTTTATGTTGGCAGCTAGTTTTTAATGGTTAAGTAGAAAACCCTATTACAAATTACATGTACTTGGGAGACAACACCGACCTTCTACATGTAAACTGGCAAACTTTCTCACAAAATCAGCTGAGGTTCCAATGGGGTTTTAACCTGCACTGACTAGAAGTGACAGATCTAGACTTAATGATTTAAAGGGTGTTGCTCTAAACACTTAGCCGTAGAGCGATGCCACATGGGCTTCAAGAACATTTAAATTTTACTTTGATATGTAAAATACTTTTTGTAATATCTTTAAAAAATGATTTTGAGATGCTCCCTACAATGTTTCTTTTAGTCCTTCCCCCCGAGACTGAAGATTGTCTGTCTTTGCATAATTAAAACTTTCCCTAAAAATTTCTCAACAGATAGCACTTAAGATGTCAGATGGATAACAATCAAGTTATTGGTAATTTTCAGCAAACGTCCAATGTATATAATTAACATCAGAGTTGGTAACATACATCGTTCATGTACAGGGCTTCTTTCCTTTAAGTTTATAGATGATATTGGGCTATATTCTCAATCCCAAATCATGTCTTTTTTCCCAAGTTTTTTGCCAAAAATTCCCAATCAGGTACATAACATAACATGCATAACATCTTTTCATTATTTCTCATTTTTTTACTGATATTTTCAATCATTGCTTTTTTGAAAGTTGAAATACATGTACGACAGCTTGACAATATAAAAGATTTTAAAAAGTTGAAAAAGCTAAATAAATGAAACTAAAAATAGAAAAATTCCCAATTTTGAACCAATATGCTGCAAAATTCCCAATTCCAGCACCATGGACCATGTTCCCAAAAAAGTAAGGAAAGCCTTGATGTATCTTTTACAAGTACATTATATTTTCATGTCAGATCCATTTTCTCGTTTTATCACTTTTTTTTTTGGGGGGGGGCTTTGTGTTTTTGTTTTAATAACAAAAATGCATGTATATCCCATGAAAAGACCTATACTATGATATATATATATATAATCACTTGAAAGTTTTAACTTGTCAAATTTTATCAAATTTTGACAATGAAAGTACCATTACTCTGTAATGGCCAAAGTCAAAAGCTGCCTAGTTTTCATTGAATCAAACATTACATTGTCTCAAAAATTTTTATTTTGATAAACACATTTTGTTTTATGCGTTAAACATGACCTTTGTACACCTATGCATTACCTGGTGATGAATCTCTGATTTCTTTTTATTCTATCAGGGAGGTGCAATATCCATTCTTAGTGCCATGGAGAAACCTGAGTATTTTACAGGTGTGATTTTATCGGGACCAGCAGTAGTTGCAAGTCCAGAACTTGCTTCACCTGTTAAGGTAATTATAAGGAAACTTGATGAAAGCTTTCATTTGCCTTACTACAATCTGTTGATAGGCATCTTGTGGATTTTAACCAAAAATTTAAAAATCAGACTTTTCCACTGACTATTATAGATTCTTGTACTGAGTAAAGTTTACTGATCACCTTCATGTCAATCACTTTCTTTATATAGTGGAACCTGTCTTGTGAGACCACTCTCATAAAAAGTCACCTGTCTTTTTAAAGACCATGTTTTGAAAACTGCTTGGTTGAATTTTCCTTGAAATAAAACCTGTTTTAAAATACCACTTGTCTTGTACATGTTTAATACTACATTTCAGTGGCAGATGGGGTGGTCTTTCAAGACAGGTTCTACTATACATGGTAGTCTCCCGTTGACCCAGTGTCAATTTAGATTTGGTTGTCAGTGTTTATAACAGATTATGACCTACATGTATATACTTAGAATGCCAAATAACAGGCCATAATTTACGATTTATAACTTTGAACGCCACAGCCAGTGGTATTACAAGTTGGTTGATTAGTAGACATATTTATTTTCAAAATTTTTATACTTAAAGACATAGTATCTACGATTTCCTCAAATATTTCAATCTCAATTGTTTGGGTCAAATATGTTAATATTTGGAGATACGAAAAATTTTATTAAAAACATAGAAGTATAGTTTTATTGTATTTCACAACTTTCCACATTTTTTGTCGGTACGACAAAAATTCGTTTGCAAGCCCGGTTCATATACCTTAGCGTGACTGTATTTGCGCATGCGCATTTCCATTGTTTAGTGAAAAGCATTTCCAAAAAATCGTTTTATAAATTGACAGATTCAGCTAGAAAAAGAAATCGGAAAGATTTTGGCGAAATACAAAAGACCAAGAAAATATTGGAAACGATAAGCCTCAAGGACCGTCTAAATTAGGAAAAAATGATCAAATGCTTACCTCAGCATCCATTGATTGATATCGATTTCTAGCCATTAGGTCATTGCGTGTGTAATTGTTTCTGTGCTAATTAATGATTTTGATTCTTACAGACGACGACAACAAATCAGCATTTATCCGTTAATTACGCTTACAAAAAAGTGTCGACGTGGAAGATCATTATTCAGTCATATCTTCGATATTTCCGCAAAATTGCCGACTAAAAAAAATAACCATTTTCGTAGATACTATGTCTTTAAACCAGACAAAATTTTAGATTTTCAAAAGAAAAAGAAAACGTCAAAAATTAAAGAAATGATTAATGGGATTGTCACTTTTTAAGATTGCTTAGTAAGGTTCTTAAATTTTTTTTTTCAATTTTTGGCTTCATGTACATAAACAGTGAAATCTGCTTAAGGGAACACCTTTGTATAAAGACCATTTTTTGCTATCTCAAATAGTGACATTTATGTGGAAATCTACCTCTTTATAAAAACCACCTCCCTATAGAGACCAATCTTCTTGTGTCATTTTATACAAGTTTCATTGTATTATATTTATCTTGGTTTTACTGTCAAGATATTTGAGTTCATCTATCTATTCAGATTTGTAAACATTTAATATACATGATGGACAGAAATTGGTGAATATCATTTTTTTTCAGATTTTCTTTGGAAAGATTATTGCAAGAATAATACCACAACTTGTTATTGAGAGATTGAAGGTTGATAATGCAACACGAAATCAAGAAGCTGTAAGTTGTCGTAAAATTTTGATTGGAAATATTTCAAAATGAATCATGTTATAGAGTTTGATATCCCCCACTCAGCTTGGAAATTAAAACAAAATTTTGATGGTTAGATAGATTCCAACCTTCTCATAGATATTAATCATATTTGCTGGATAATTTTATGTGCCATTAAAAAATATCTACAATGAAAAAATTATCAATCGCTTTACACGTATGTCACTGAGATCACAGATGAATGCGACGATATGGCCAACACTGGGTAAAATTTGTCCAAGTTATGCATGTTACATGACTTTAAAATTTGCATCAATGACTTGACTGTCAGTAAATTAATGTGTTTTAAACACATTTTGTTTATTTTTTCAATCACTGTGTTAAATAGTGTATACCTGGAAATTTTTACTCCTGGTTGTTTCCACCTTTTTACAACAGAAACATTCTCACACCGTCTTAAATTCTCCTTAAATCCTCATAGGCTCATTGATCCATTTTCAATTATTTAGCCTGATCCATTTTCAATTATTTAGCCTGAAAAATTCCCTTTCATTTTAAATTTGCCCTCTCATGTAAGGGTGAAATCAGCAAAAATTAAATGGTAGCAAAAAAAAAATTTTTAAAAATGCAGGTATACAGTACTTAGTATAATTGTAGCTGATGTTTTTGAAGTAAAAATTATGTTGTTTTCTTTTTCCAGATAAAGAAATACCTGAATGATCCAATGTATCATGGCCTTATCAAAGCAAAGTAAGCTGAAAACATTAAATGATGCTTGTATAGCTGGGAAAGAAACAAAATATACACGAGGCATTTATTTTACCCCCTTTGTTGCTCATCTCACAGAAGTTGAGGAGAGCTTAGGCTATTGCCCTGGTGGTGGCATCGGCAACAGTACTCTCAGAATCAGGGCGAGAAAAAATTTGAAAAATCGCTCGTCCTATGGAGTGAGTGATTTAGAAAACCACTCGACCCTCGACACCTTCAGCTTGTCCCAATTTTTAATAAACTTTTATGGAACCGTAAAGACTAACTTTTCTTTGATTTCTCTGATATAGGACTTATAATTAATCAAACATGAAGTGGCAGTAAAGGATTTTCAAAGTGTTGTGTTCATGGAAAGTTTTAGAGGCTAAAATGTAAGATGTTTTACATCTATTAGAAAAATTACTTGTCACTGGCTACAAGTACCCACTCCTACTGCTTGTCACCAAGCCATTTTCATTCGTCCAAGACCAGTGGACGGGTACATTTTTCTCAGCCTGCTTGAAATTCGTTGTAATTGAGTTTTACTGTATTATTAATTTTTCTTGTACACTTTAAGTAACTTAATACTGAGGATAATTTTTCTTTTCTGTTATAGATGGGGTTTGTCAGCTTTGACCGCTACTCAATACATACAGTCAAAACTGGACACGATTGAGTGGACTTTTCTTGTGCTGCATGGAGATACTGATTTACTGACCGATGTTTCGGGATCACAACTTATGTATGATAAAGCCCTCAGCAAAGATAAAACAATTAAGGTGAATAAAAAGAGGTCATTATTGTAGCAAAACTCAGAAATGAGTAATTTAATGCCTTAGTTGAATTCTTTTTTTTTTTTTTGGTTGTTATATATGCATTGTTCTGGCCTTGAATGTCCTTGAATTCTTGTGTAGTCCTAGAGAATTATCATTTAAATTTTATAGGATAATATCCTTGATTTGTACCGGTAAGTCCCTAAGGAAAACTTTATGCAGTATTGTCCAAACTTTGATTAACATATTTTTTAACATTGTAACTGAAACTTTTTCTCACAAAAATCAGCTTAGGTTTCAGCAAGACTCAAACCTGTACTGACCATAAGTGAGACACTTCATGGTTCTAAGCGTGATGCTCTAACCACTCACCCATGGAGGCCCCAGTTTTTAAAAGGATCGGTTTTCAGAAGTTGCACAGTGTATATATATGTATATATATATGTGTGTGTGTGTGTGTGTATATATATATATATATATATATATATATATATATATATATATATATATATATATATATATATATATATATATATATATATATATATATATATGTGTGTGTGTGTGTGTATGTGTGTGTGTGTGTAAATATATATCTTATAATCTTGTCTACCTTTCAGATCTACAAAGGTTATTATCATGCTTTGCTGCAGGAGCCAATAGAAGATCGTGAAGTAGTACAGAAAGATATTGTCGAGTGGCTGTTGAAGCATTCTTAGGCTGTGATAGTTAGATTAACTTTTAGAACAAAAAAAATTTCACATTATTGAAAAAAGATAAAATAATGAGGATTAGTATCTTAAAGTCTAGGTAAACAAGAGAAACAAACATTTTATTTTAATCATAACACTGTTGGTTTATTGGCAAGAATTATTTCACCATCTTTTGACAGAAATTATACATCTAAATTTTTAAACTTGTTTGATAGAAATTATACATCTAAATTTTTAAACTTGACCTTTAGATCTCAAAACCCCTATAAAGCAACAAAACAAAATTACATTTTCAAAAACAAGATCAAATTTATGTATACATAAATTCATGTGATCTAATGAAAAAAGAATCGGAAAAAGTATCTGAAAGGGATGTAGAGGTTGTTATTTCATTTTATCATGTTACCCGTTAGTCTTGGGGCACTTTTTCCGATGATCTTGTCAGCAAACTGTTTATTTATTTCTATTTGTCCTTAACCCTTAACTCATCAACCCTCTAAAACAGTGGACTCTTCTGTAAATCAATGACTTAGGACAGTCCAATTGTGTCTTTAGGGGTAACTGAGTTT
Source organism: Atrina japonica (assembly GCA_030159075.1). Lineage (NCBI taxonomy): Eukaryota > Metazoa > Mollusca > Bivalvia > Pterioida > Pinnidae > Atrina > Atrina japonica. The sequence continues at coordinate 2,427,158 of BROG01000010.1, read as the reverse complement.
ATTTTGTTTTATATTTTACATTTTTAGCAAGAGTATTTGAAGAATATGCCTTTTATTGTATCAGTAGTATCGAATGTGGTGGGATTGGCATCTTGTCTTGGTTGACCTATTTTTGGGGTAGTTGTTTTTGAATAAGTTTTCCATTCAGATGCCAATATCTTATAATCATGCATACCCTTCCATTAAACATTGATGTTGTTTATTCAGAGTGCAAAATTAATTTATAATTTTTCATATTTTTTGGACATTACTGTTTTTGCCATTGATTTCCATGTTTAATTTGTGGGTGACATTAAAGTAAAATCCATATAATCTTGCGGGGTAGAGTCTTATGAAACCTTTTGATGAGTTTAAATTTAAGGTAATAAAACATAACATTAAAATTACATTGACTGGAGTAAATGTTCCAACTTGTCACCATACATAAAAGAGTATCAAGTGAGGAATAAAATGTTTTCCCACCAAAAAGTGAATAAAATCTTCTGTATGATGATCAAAAGGTTACACTGCCCCGCCATCTTATATGAATCGGACAATAGCTAGTTATAATATTCTGAAACAGCAATTAAGAAGGTTACATGATAAATGGTGCTATGTTTCGCACATGTACACTGTGCGTGGAACTAAAAATGAATTTGTTTGATGTTCCTTGTCACTTAGCCAAAAATATCTGACCCAAGATATTTATTTGATAGCATTTTTAATTTTTTTTTCTCAGATAATTCTGTATTTGTTTTTTGAATTGTCATTCTAAGACGTAAATAAAAGTGTAATGAAGAAAACTGTCTTCCAAACATACTTCATACCTGAAACACAGGGAACATCAAACAAACACATATAGTATCTAAATGGCGACCTGGCTCCGTATGTGTTAACAAAAAAACAGCAGATATATGGTAATTTTGCTGAAAGTTTATTTTTATATTTTCTTAGCTATTGATGTGCCAATCAAAATGCTGATGCATTCTAGTATTGAGTGTTATTGTTGTTGATCTACTGATGTTTTAGCTGTGAATTAACATATCATTATAAAGTGAAATTGATTACTTTTTTTAACAGTTTTTTGTAATTTTTTATAGCCACTTATAAACATGCACATACATCAGTCTGTGAAATGTAGTTTATTTCCGTATCCATTATGATGTCAATAGAAGAAAATACCTGCCTCACCTGCGAAGCACGCCTTGAAATTCATTAGTCCATCTTGAGCCGACCTGGCTTAGTCGGTAGCGCGCTCGACTCTTGATCGTGAGGTCATGAGCTTGAGTCCAGCTGGCGGCAGGTCGGTTTCCTGTCCTTTGGATGAGACAGTAAAAAACTGAGGTTCTGTGTCACAGTAGGTGTTGGCACGTTAAAGAACCCTCACTGCTCAATGGTCATAAGTGCCAATCATAGGCCAGAATTGGAAGCCCTTTACCAGCATTTGGTGAAGTCTCCATATGAGTGAAAGATTCTTGAGTGAGACGTTAAACAACAATAAACAAAACAAACAAACAAACAAAGCATCTGTCCGTCTTTCTGTCATTTTTTTGTCTGTTACTTATAATCTATAAAATGTAAAGATCTGACATTATTGGACTCCAGTACCTTTAAATGATAATCGCCAGGGTTTATGTCTGGTACCTTATCAGTAATGCTAACTTGAACTCTTTCTACCCTACAGAGAATAATAAATTGGTCTGAGCAATAGTAAAGAACATAACAATTTGGTATTCAGAATGTTCAGGGGGAATTGGGTTAAGATGATATTCATCCAAGGTGAATGATTCAAGGTTTTAAAGTGGTATTTTATGTTTTCTGACAAGAAGAATATTTACCATAAAAACATCAGATCATGAGTAGCAGCATAATTTCAAGATTTATCTTCAGTTACATTCAGACATTGACAATATGTTTTTAAAATTTGTTTTTATATTTCAAATTTTATTTTGATGTATGTATTGTGATAGCAATATTGAAGTTGGAAACAAGAAGTAATAATTCTTAGAACATAAGCGTTTTTTTAGACATGTTTTTTAAATGTTTTAACCAAAATGTTTGTTTTAAGACTTTTTTTTTTTAAATCTACTGTAATGTGTTTAACTCTTGTCTCTTAGATCTGCTGTGTTCATTTTAATCAGAATTAAGCCAATCTATGTTGATCTTTAATGCATCAATCCCTGAGAAACAATGGACTCTTCTATTAATCAATTAATTAGGTCAGTCCAAATGCATCTTTAAGGTTCAATTAATTAAATACGAATTCTCTATGTAATTGTATAGTTATCACACTGTTCAAGATCTTTTGTAATCTGTATTTTAATTATGTTATACTGTTTTGTATATATTATATTTGTTATACTCGATTCATAACTTTTAAATATGTTATATCTTCTTTCCAAGATCTGCCATATTCTGTGATTCAGTTGTTGCAATAATATACAATCTGTTCAATGCCTGTATTTTTTGTCATATTGCAAAGCGTGTATCGATCTTTAAACTTAGGATGGTTGTCTTCCTACATCAACAATTGGTTTAACTGCAGTTTTTAGTTCTGTTGTGATAAAACCACTTAGAGTATCACATTGTAATTCCATTATGATGATACCAATTTTACCTTGACCTAAACCTTTGACCTTGAAATTCAAATTCCAGCTGCATTTACATTATAAGATTGCTTTGAAATATACAGCGCTTTGCAATTCAGCCATACTTTCTTAGGCAGTTTCCTGATTATGTTTCTTAAAAAAATTATATTTTTCAGATTTGTAAATTTTTATCATAAGTATCATTGTTCAAAATCTTATAAACTGCAGAGTGATATTTTGCAACATATGTGTTGTGTTGATTTTTATTCATTACAAAACCTCTCATTGAAATCAAAGGAATCATAATTTTATCCATGTTGTGAGTTGCTTTAAAATCTTATTTAGTTTTCAATGATGAAGTATTTTAGATACAGACTATATATTATTGATATATACAGTGGGATGCGTTGAAATTCCGGTTATGTCAAAATTGCTGATCCAAAGTTTTTAATGAATAGAAAAGAATGTTCATTAAAATTTTTGGATATCACAAATTAATGGGGGATGGTCATGTGAATTTCAAGATAACAATATTCCTTTATATGTATGTTTTCATGCACTTTGTTTAATTTCCATGTTAGAAATACTTACTAAAATGCACTTAATATCATGATATTCAGATGATTGGATTCTCAACTGAGATCTGGGTCACCCATGCACTTTTTTTGTCCGTCTTTCAGATAAGATAGTGGGGAATATGTTTTGGATGTCTTTCAGATGAGACAGTTTATAATATGCCAAGCTGTATGTTATTCCAGGAAATGCTTGTCTTCAAAAATAGAGTGGCAGAGTAGTTAGACAATTGCTCTTTTCAAGCCCCACTGGAACCTCAGCTGGTTTTGTTGGAAAGTTTGCCAGTTTACTTGAGGAGGGTCAGTGGTCTCTCCCCGGATACATTGAAACCAGATTCTCTCCTCCACATTAAACATGGCTGTCCGTCATATAACTGAAAGTTTGCCAGTTTACTTGAGGAGGGTCAGTGGTCTCTCCCCGGATACATTGAAACCAGATTCTCTCCTCCACCATTAAAACTGGCTGCCGTCATATAACTGAAAAATTGTTGACTGTGGTGTAAAACATATACAACGTTTAAACAAACAAACACACAATCCAAAGGAGACGATATTGATAATATGTTTGCCAGACCATCTTTCAGGTAATGAAGTAGACATATGACCAGTTGTCTTGTTACCAAGACAATAAAGTGATATAGCTTTTTTTTTGTTTTAGATTTTATTTTAAATAGGTACATCTGAATGTCTTTCAATTAAGACAGTTTAAGATTATAACTGTCTTTTAGATGACTAAATAAGACAGTTAAGAGAAATAACTGTCTTAGATTTTATTTTAATACAATGAATGTCTTTCAAATGAGACCGTAAACAATTCCTGTCTGTCTTTTAGTGTTTTAAATAAAATGATGTACCTGATTGATTACTTGATTCACCTGTGCCAAGTTTAGTTTTGACTTTGATATTAGATAAATTGTAGTTGCTTGTATACAATGTATATACAGTAGTCAATATGGTAGAAGAGGAACAATAAGGGAAAGGTATAGGGAAGGTTGTGATATGACTGTATGCCAGGCTCAGCTTGTACAGTTGAACCCCTTCTGAGAGACCACTCTATCTGCCACTGAAATGTCTCTCAAGACAGATGGTCTATCATAAGATGTTTATATAAAGGATTTGTTGCTTTCAAAATGTGGTCTCACTAGACAGGTGGTCTTTGATGACAGGTTTCACTGTATTAAGATACAGTGTAGATGTGTGGTAGAGAATGTACATGTCAAACAATGTTAGATTCAAGTAGAACAGTTGTCAAGGAAATTGAATTGCCGGGTAATTAAAGGTCCAAAAACATGGTCATTCAAATTAAGTTCAACTGAAAATTATACAGATAATTCTAACTATACCTGCTGTACTACACTTTTCATGGAAATATTCAGTTTTTTTGTTGGTAGTGTAGAGTTTGTTCTTTTGCAGGAAATGATATTGTTGCAATAAATCAAAATCCATGTTTTAATTCTCCAATTCATCAATATAAAAATTGAAATCCATTATAGTTATAATTATAAATATGTGTTACTCAACAACAAGTATAATAGCAATGCCAGATATGATGCTTAGTTTTACTGTATCAATTTGATGTAGTTTTATATATACATGTATTAAACATGTTAAGGTGAAATATGGGTATTTAGCATAATATATGATGCACGTGTATATGTTATAGTTTTTACAGGAAATTAGACAAAGTTATCAATGCAAAATATATGATATACATTGTATATAAATGTAAATTTAAAATGCATTTTAAAGATTAAGTTTTTAATTTGTATTTTTGAAATCGGAATAACCTATTGTGAGAAATAATTTTAATGAATTCATTGTATTCAATGTTGGTTGAAGTAGTCATTTAGAATTTGAAGAGTTTAATTATAAAATCTTCCTGTTTAATACTGAAAAGTTAAAGTACCAATATGAAACTGATTATCAGCTTGAGTGTGTTCTCAAGCTATTTTTAGATACATTATACAACTTAGTATGGTAATAGATATGATATTAATTTGTAGTCTCCACTGCAAAATTTTGTTGAAAGTAGTTGCCATATGTGATACAATTTATCTTAATATTTAACTTAAAGTTATTGTAATTTGGTACAGTTTTGTTAAAGTTGGTATAGGTTAACTAAGGTAAACTGACAAATTTGGGTTCTGTCCAAAACCAAACAATACTATTTTTCAAAAGTAGGAATGAAAGTAAAAAGTGACTTCCTGAAGACTGTAGGTCTAATTTTGTGTTGTTTCAGAAAACAAATTTGACTGTCACCCCTGTTATGATTTAATTTAGACTCATCGTGTTTGTAAACGTGACAATTTACCTTAGTAGACCTATAGCAGTGTATACTTTATAAAACTATATCTTTTATAAAGTGGCATAGTTTAGTTTTGAGGTACACATATATGGACGCTGTAAACTGTATATTTAGATCATATACAATGTATAAAAGGTGGGGAGTTTTTACACACACACACACACACTAACATATTTTACTTGTTTGCAAAACTTCATTTAACTCTATTTCAGGTGTGTGTGTGTGTGTGTGTGTATGTGTGTACAAGGTATATGTAACAAACATGGAATTGATTCTTCTCACATCATACATGTGTATTTTGTTTTTAGAAGGTGTACAAATTATTTTTCAGTTTTTAACAACTGCTTATTCAATAAACAGTTACACAAAATCGAATTCTGTCTGTTGAATCAATTTAAGAGTGACAAAGTTTTCTTTCTAGCTTTCTAGGTGGGAGCTATATTTTGTATTAGATTTACTTCATGCACATTTAAGAACACTGACTGTTTGTGGTGGTATCCTCCCTGTGAAATTTTATATTTTATTTTAGAAAAAAAAATTGTTTTATGACTATTTGGCCAGATGAATCACGAAATACTCTGGAAGAATATTATCAACATAATACCAAAGTTAAAGTGCTCAAGACGATTGTTTCTGTTGAGCTCCAATTTTACAAAAAGTTTTTCTATAGGATAAGTGGTATAAGACAAGGCCAAAAATTACATCTAAATGCGTAGCTAAATCCTTCTAAGAGTAAACCACTGTAAAAACAAATATGTCCTCTACCGGTATCATTTGGTTATATGGGTGACCCACAGGAGATAAGCTGTATCCAAAGCGAGTCTGATACAGAAGCAGATGAGATTAGAATTAATCAGTTACAATCAGAATATTCAGATTTTCGAAATATATATTAATATCTCAAAAACAAAACACTGCCTTAACGACATAAAAACTAGATATATCACTGTGCAGAAGCCAAAACATTATATTTTAATAGATGACATTTTATATCATTGGTTTTAAAACAGGCCAAAACAGCTCTTTACCAGAAGTATTACTGGCCACGACTGTATCAGGATATAGTTTGCTTTGTGAAATCATGTGACCGATTTTAAAGGGCAAAACAAGATTACAGCTCTATATATTCACTATGCAACCACTGCCTACAAAAAACTGTTCGAGTGGTGACACATTGACATTCAAGGTCCACTATACACTGGACGGATATGAATATAAATTATGTTCTTGTGTGTAGAGGCTTGCATGAGATGGACGAAGGCTTTCCCTTTGCGGACACAATCTGCAGAAGAGACAGCAAAGCTCTTGCATCGAGAGTTTATTCACGGTGTGCTGCACCCAAAGTGTTATTTTCAGATAAAAACAGAAATTTCAAAATCAGGCTACTGCACAAAACAAAGACAAAAATGGACATTCAAGAAATTTCTTAGAGGAAGGTTCGCAATGGAAGACGAGAAATTGGAGTTGAGTGGGATGATCGCTCTTGGTCATGGAAGCCAGACAGCTCCTTTGAGAGAAACATGCTTTAAGAGAGAAAAAAACAAAAAAGTATAGTTTGCATAAATATATTATAAAATTAAAATTAAATAATTTATATGCATAATAAATGTATATTTATACATTTTATATACAAATGACTAAAGTAAGATTTCATTGTCAAAATTAAAAACGATAAATACATTCTGTGTTATTAACAATACGTAAGTAACAAAGATTCCAGAATTAATGCCTAAGACGATCATTTCTGTCAATAACACTTCATCACTTGAAATCGAAAAAATGTCAAATTATCGAACTAAATGTGTTGCCAAAACTGTCTAAGAGAACCCAATGTTAAAAATGAATATCTTAACTTTTGAGAAGTTTTGAATCTAAATTGTGGCATCTAAGCGAAATATAACTCTAGTATAAAATAATCGACTGGTACCGAAATACCAGGTATTGGGTTTATATATTCCCTCCGGTCCACCAGCAGTGGCAACGACTCAGTGGTTATAGATATTATTAACAATACCAAAGTTACAGTTTTACAAATGAGTCCAAGACTTCATCGATTGGGTCTCCTATATCAGTATACCTTTGTATACGCTTCGCAATTTACTATGGTTTAGCATGTTTTTTTTTCTTGTAAACGTTTTTCTTTAAAAAAAAATAGATGAGGTGTAACAAAAATGTTTGTGGTTCATTCTACAGTAAATAGTGCTAGTTGTTCTGGTTGACGACACACATTTTTGGATGGGTTTAGTTATTACAATACCATAACAATCAAAAGTATCAAACTTACAGTTCCACATTTATCTATCTCAACTACAAAGAGACAGGTAAGGACATTATTATCGTATATAGGTGATTGTCAACAAGTTTCTTTGATGCTACCACATTGGAAGATGTAAATTTACTAGCATCCCATATTTATGTCCTAACAATACAAACAATGGATGCTTTAGTGCAACAGGCTTCTCATTTACCTTCATTTATCTCGTTAGCAGATGCGAGAGCCACCACAAGTTTAGATAATTCCATTATACATTTGACAATTTTGAAGCTGCTATCACAAATGTAACGGAAGTTATGTTTAAACAAGTTCAAAAAGTAACTTTATTCAAAACCAAATTACATAAACTAGGAAATGCTGTCTAAACATTAGTAGAAGGAAAGATAACACATTTTCTTATACCAGAGAGGAAGCTCTTCAGCATACATAATTGCACATCAAAGATGTATTGTGTAAACCCTATAAAGGACTCCATTTAGTACAGACAAACCCATCTTATTTTAGCTCAGTTACTAACTTCCTGTATACGTTGCATGGGTCAACAATTTTTGTTACCATAAAATTTCCTATATATTTATATAAAACTCAGCAACGTTGTTTGATGTTATTTCTATGCCGGTACCAATTTCCAAAAATGAATCGTCTACGTGTGCAACACAACTGTTGTTTTTACCAGAATATTTTGCCACAACATATCGTCATGACAAATACGTCAAACTAAATACCAAAGACTTAGAAAACTGTATAAATGGTTCGCCAGTTACACTCTGTTAATTTAGCACTACTCCTCCAAAAATTTCGTGAAGAAACAAAATTGTCTCATATTATGGAAAATAGTACTTTTCTGCAACCAGTTAATTTTTAGATACCAGGATACCACATTTATAAGCATTCATTTAATCAAGTTTTGGCGGTTGATCAAAAGGAACATCTCAGTTTGAGAAAAATGGCTAAAGCAGTAAAAAACGATGTGAAAGTTTTCCAGCATTTAGCGCAACTTCTCATAGATGGTAAAAATGCTCGAAAAATGTGCGTAGAGTTACTAGTTAACTAATATAATAGGAGTAGTAGTACTCATAATATTAGGTATAATAGTCTTGATATTGTTTAGACATTCATCGGCATGTAAATGTACGTTCTTAACTTTGGAACTCATTTTCATTGTGTCATTGTACCAATGTTTGATTTCAACGTTCCGCAAATTTTACGGTCGGTATTATAATCTTGTTTGCGATTACTCTGTTTCGCTAAATAAAATATTGAGTTACCTTTTCGGTTGTTGAGTCGTCTGTACTAATGGTGGCGATGATTTATTTCCTCGCCTATTTAATTTAAATTTTAGTGCGAACATACGGTGAGTATGACTGGTCAACAGGGGGGGATGCTTACTCCTCCGTGGCACCTGATCCCACCTCTGGATTTCCATAGGTCCATGTTTGTCCAATATCACCAGGTTTGTATATGCGGGACATACTGTAGATTTATACTTTGGTTTCTGAGACTTTATATTGGCAAAATACATGGAAAATGGTCGTCATTTAAAGTAACCGATAAACGAACAAAAATATACCCATGCCTCAAACTATTGATGTAAATGTTTTGATACTTTGTAAAGTACGCAAACTTTTAAAATAACTATTCAGTGCATATATTATTTTGGTACATAAAAGCAACATTTCCCATCTAAATGTTAAAGCCGTTTCCAACAGAGAAACGTGATAATTTGGCATAATACCTTTCCCCTGCACTCTCATTGGCTACGATAGTTTCTACAAATGTAATTGTAATTTCAAATCGCAGAACTCAACTGCTGAACGATTTATTGTAAATATGTTGACATCCATGTTTTTACAGTAGGCCTATTTAGAGCGTCATTTATGAAATATATCAGATTTTGTTTTAATCGGTACAAGTTTAACATGAATGAATTTTGCTGTTTGCTATTGTATTTATATGTTTTGTATATGATTTATTTGTCCAAGAGTATGTAATTTTAAAATTTGATCTTTCGGAATGGAAAGGTTTTTGCAATAGGAGCGGGGTGGGGGAGGGGGGGGGGGGTAGTTATATTGTCCTCCTAACAAAATTTTATTATTTTATTTCAGAACATAATTTTGTATTTTTTATCTAAATAGTCATAATGCAAAATTTTATTCTGAAATAAAATAATAAAAAAATTGTTAGGAGAATAGATGTTTTACTTTTTATATTCACTGTTACTATGTTGTCAAACTATGTTATTCAAATCATATTCAGCTAGTCAAGGTTAATTTAAAATATTATTAAAAAATTTTATATTGATAGTGACAATATAAAATATTCAACGTCGGAAATAAAAAGAAGTTTTTCCTAGAGAAAGGGATTGCGTAAGCCCAAATTTTTAATTACTTACACGATTGTGTCAGACACTCAAATTCAGAATTATGTTACATAAAAGATTTGCAAAGGAAATTAGGGCTGTAATTAAACACCTCTGTTGTAATTCCCTAAATTCAGACCAATCAGACAGTCATCGTGGCAAATTTTCATGATCTGTTACGCTCAGATCACGGTCAGTTGATTAATACCAAATTTGGAAAAATTAATTCTGATTGGTAAATACCTGCAATCCTCAGGCATCGGGGTTGTACTGACAAAGATCCATAACATAGGTCCAAATTTCTGGTACTTTGTTGGTAGCTATAGTTACATCAATTGGTAACATGGACATAAACCAATATCAAAACGGTGAATAGGCCTATACTGTTCTTAATGTTATGACTAAATATAGCCGACTATAAACATGGAAAATTTTGCCGGGGTGTTTAATTTTCGTTCTTAGATGAATGGACAATTTTTTCACCCTGTTTAATTTTCCTTGTGTTATAGATGAGATCATGGGAAAATTTGGGGATTTTTTTCTCCTTGGATTAGAGTGCAAATTTAAAATGAAGGCCAAACTTTAATATTTTGATTCGGGGCCTACATATGCAATTTCCAATGAATTTACAAAAAATCATGTATACAGTGACATCTCATCAAATATAGAACATTACATTTTTAATTCAAAAAGTAAACACAGGGGCGATTATCACGACCACTAAGAGACCTGTACGACCTGTATGTAACACATGTCAAGTTGGCACCTCAACAAACATTGGATTTTACAGAAACTATTCGATCGGGATCGGTGTTCAACTTTGACATTTATTATGTTGTGTCATTTTCAAGATGGAAGACAAATCACCAACTGATGCCAACAAGTCGGATCAGAATTTAGAAACTAAGTGTATCTTTGCAGTTTTCAAAGCCAAGGTACAAAGACAGTTATCCTTTATGTGAAGTTATCATTCATTTAATATCCATATGCACATAAGTCAAATGAATGTATACATTTATTCAAAACTCTGACCAATTAGAAAACACCCCAGCCCAGTTTTTCAGTCAATCAATGTTCTGTCAAATAAATGTACTTGATTTAAATTTTTTCCTGCGATATTACAGCAGACTCGGGGGTTAATAGACCCTTTTTGGGACAGGGTCAAGTACCTTTCTAATTGGGAATTTCACAAGTTACGGTGAAGCGATCTTTCGCAAAATGCAAATTGATACAATTTATGATAGATTTTCAAAATCACATGATAAGAGTCTGATCCTTATAAAATTAGCTAATACAGGGCTCTACATTGAGTTTTTTTTTTTCATTTGTCCAAACAGACAAGTAATATCAAAAAGTAACTTGTCCAAATCACATATCCACTTGTCCATAATTTACAAAGAAAATTTCATAGAATTAAAATTAAAAAAATCTTTACTAAAAAAGATTTAAAATACTAAAAAACAAACAGGCCTACTGAATAGGGTAATATTCATCAGATGATGAAAAAATATAATCAACAACAACCATGGAGAAATTACCAAAAAGAAAACAGAATTTACAGATACATGTGTGTGTAGTCACACACTTCGATAATGACCAGATTATTCTCTTTTCAAATTTTACTTTTAAAACAAAACCTTATCGTTGGTAGCTTGATCCTGGGAAATTGATTGACTGCCAAATGTTTTTAAACTACTTTTAATTTCAGTGTGGTTTTCATTATTTCTTTTGTTTGTATACAATTCACCTTTCAGTATTATTTTGTTTATGATTTGTATTCATCAGCCGTAAATTCAATAACTTGTCAAACCCATGTTTAGGATGATAGGTCAAATCTGTAATCTGTTTAAACAGAGATTTGTGTTATATAATACAATTTAGTACATTTTTTAGTGAATTTATCAATTAAATAAAAGCTTTATGATATTTTTCACTAAGCCAATCAAAATACAGTGCCAGGTCACTAATGAAAATCTGATTAATTAATCCCATCTATAATATAATGATATTGTTTGATTATAAACTGATCACATTTGCTAGCAAATGCCAATAAATGGTGATGCCGTGGTAAAAACTTAACACGTACTGTAGATACATTCATGACATATCAAGAAGGGATTTTCATGTGAGCTATTTATAATGCCGTATCGAAGCTAAACAAAATGGCTCTGCACACACTTGTTCTGTCTCGACTGAAAAGCAGGCGATATTATGTTTTGATGGAGTGGGTTTATGTGATCGAAAGGCAGTGGAAATGTTTAATGTATCCACTATTTAGGTCAACAGATCAACAGTTTTAAAATGATTCAGTGACACTGGAGATACAGTCAGAAATTGAATACCAGATAAGGCTAACTTTGAAGAGAGTTTGCTGTCCAGTTCTATCGATAACTTTGGCATGATCTTTGAGGCATCAAGTGGTGTATTTCAATCTAAACAGGGGCGTGGAAATCTTTTTTAGAGCGTAATATTTTCCTCCATTTTTCATTAAGCATATTACGCTTTAAAAAGATTTCCAAGCCCCTGTGTCTGAACGTGGTTTGTTTACATTTCACAAGCGGTAGACTAGCATAGCCTACATGTACAGAACATCGGTTAAATCAAGGCCTAACGAAACTTAACTGCAAAATATAATTAATAGAATATTTGACAATTGTTATTGAATAACATGTTTATTACATCTCGTGAGACAGGAGAATACATATTTAACACCCGTTCTACGCACTCATGTTAAATATGTATTCTCCTGTCTCGATGTAATTAACATGTTATTCAAAAACAATTGTCCAATATCCTGTATAGATTTTATATTTAGTATTCTATATGAGTACATGTATACTCAGTATCCACTGATGATGCATACAAAGATACAGATAGTAAATGTCCATTAAGTGATGTCATAATACAAGTGTAGCATGATGCATGTATAAGATTACAGACTGTTGCATTTATTAAGAAGATTCTCAGTTATATGTTGGAAGCCAGTATTTATCGCACATGTACAGGTATTGTACATGTACATGTAGGAAAAACAAAAAAATAAATTACATTTTACCCCGGAAAAGAATATAGCAAGTTAGCAATTATTCTCCATCATCAGCGAATAATCATGTAAGGCTTAAGCATTCCATGACAATGAAAGCTGAAAAGCTTGATAAATATACATGTATACTTGTATACAGTGGAATCTTGTTATTTTGAAGTTCACACGATCGCCTCTATTACTGCGAACTATTTAGAATTCAAGATAACATAAATTTTCATGAACATATTTTTCTATTTATAAATATCTGGACCAGCTGTTCAACTTTTGATCACATGTCCGGAATTTTGACTCATCTGATTTGGACATAACAATATTCTACTCATGACTGTATATGCACATTGTTGTTTAAGATGCTCTTTCATTGATTGTAATGTGTAGGATCAAAATGTTATTATTATGTTATTGTTGTGTCTCTCCATCCATCCTCCTGTCTTTCCATCCTTTTGCTTTGTCTGGGCCATATCTTTACTGAATTCTTCAACTAGACACCCCATACTTCATAAAGGTATACATCTTTAGGAATTTAAAAAAAAAATCACTCTTACCACCATTATTTTCAGAGTTATTACCCTTTGTTGAATTTGATTTTTCTGGGTAATATCCAAGTTATTACTCACCAAGGATTTCCACATCTGGGGCAGGTGTACATGTAGACAGAGTCTCTAAGTGTCACATGCACTGTGATAAACATGTACAGATTGTGCTCCTGCCACATGCAGAGTTATTACCCCAGACTTTTGTACATTGTAGTTTTATTTGTCAAGGTTAAATCTATAAAATTTCATTTCTTCACCTACAATCTATGTTGCATATATACATCTTCAGAAGTTGGAGTGATTTTGTGTATCAATATATCTTGGTGAAATGCCTTAGTGGAAGAGAACTATTATACTGTTGTACATGTAATTCATTGAAGTAGTCTTGTTTAGCCCATCAATGCTTTTAACAAGCAATGGATTCTTCTGTAGATCAATGACTTTGGCCAGTCTAAATGTGTGTTTTGGAGTGTATGAGTTTATACATGTATACATATTTTTTTAATTACAGGTAGAGGAAGCTATAAGATTGGTAGATAAAATTCCTTCAGAACAGAAAGCAGAAGTATGGCAGTTCTGGGATCTTGTATCCAAGACCATCCAAAAACTAACTCAAACTTGTGCTGAAGTGTCAGTTACAAGTGAGAAAGAAAGAAAAAATATTTCAAAATGTGTAAATAAACTAAAAAAACAAAATAATACACAGAAGAAAAACCAAAGAGGCAAAAGAACTGCAAAAACGAAATCTAGCAGTAAGCAACAAGCACTTGACAGAATTCAGTCTGAGAGTAGAGATAATAAGGACTGCACGACCAATATCTCCGAAGGTGAAGTGGTAGTAGAAACTGTTCAAGACAAAAACAAACTGAATTTGGATGAAATAGTGATACATTCTTTAGATTTTTCAGATTTGATATCATTTCCGGGAAGTGCTCAGTCTGACATTCATTATCACGATAGTCAGGCAACCCCTGACATCATTATGTCTAAAGAAGATAACCACATGAACACACCCAATCACATGCCTGATGAAGATCATGGACATGATCGATTGTCAAACAGTAATCCTGGTGAAGTTGGCAAAAGTGAAGTTGGCAAAAGAGAAGGTGGTGATCAGCACCTACAGGTTGTTGCTGTACAAAATGTAGAAAGCAAAGACTTAAAACTCCGAGATGTTGAAGAAAAAGAAAACACCAGCCCTTCAGAGGAGAAGAAATGTAATACCAAAAAGAGTCCTTATCAGGAATCTAAATCGGATAATTCTAGTTCAATAGGAAATGTTAAGGATTTAGATGGTGTCAGTGATGAGAAAAACACTGATAATGCTTGTAAACGTACACAACGAAAAAGAAAAGTAAGAAAGGATGAAAGTTACGTATATGAGCGACCCAGTTGTAATAAGAATCAGGTCGAGAATGTGACTGAAGTGGATAATGAAGATCGGGATGACGGTGATGGTGATGATGATTCGATAGAAACTTTATTATGTGAGGATATTAAACCAAAGAAAAGGAGAAAGCGACTGAACAAAAACGATACCGATAGGCTGGAACTTACATGTTGTATATGTCAAAGTCAGCTCTCAAGTGTGGCAGCTTTAGAAGGTAAGTTTTATGTGTACATGTCAGGGTTACGTGTAGCATATTTGCTGCCGACAGTTTTGTCTTGCTATGTATCAGGTTTAAGTATCGACAGCAAAAGTCTGCAGCCATGCTGTGAAAGGCAATTTGGATTAAGAACATGTCTTGCATCATGATCAATGCACATTGCATTTAATACATGTACAAATGTGGATTTTGAAGACTTTGATGAAATTTAGGGACAGTACAATGTATATCAAATTTATATAAAACAATACACAAGGCTAAGGACATTCTCTATGACACACACACAAACACACACACACATATATATATATATATATATATATATATATATATATATATATATATATATATATATATATACATATATCCTTGTTCTTACAATCACTTAAGGTTAAAAGTTATGGTTTTTTTTCCATATTGCCTTCTTAACTGGAAAAAGCTTAATGCATTAATTAAGGTACATGAATATAATATAAATCTGTACATTTTCAGCAATATTAGTTTTGAATATGGGTACTTCCAGAAGTATAAATTAAAGAAGGGATACCAAACCCGACTTTCATTTGAATTATGGAAATTAAAAAATAATAATGAAAGTACTAATGATGGTTATATAAAATGATTTATTTACACAAATGTTTATGTAAATCTTACATATGATAAAGTACTTTAATACTTGAAATGGATAAAATAGATATAGTTTTCAAATAAATAAATTTGAGGCATCAATTAGTAGGCTACATGTATTTAGTAACTTTTCAGTTTTGCATCTATATTTCTAAAAACATGTAATTGTATTACAATTTATAGATTTTTGATATAAAATTTCCATATGATTTCAAATATAGTTAAAACAACTATATTTTATTTAATTTCATGTTTATAGGTTTATAGGGATGTCTGTAATTATAACCAAAAGTGCACATTTGACATTCAGTTTAATTCTGATCGAATTGAAGTGGACTGCAAATGGACTCCTAAATTACAAAATGGACTCCTAATTTTGTAGTTGTGGGAGTCCATGGACTCCTCATTTGAAAATCCCGGGGAAAACCCTGGTTAACTGTAAAAAAAACTCTGAAACCACTGAGGCATTTGTTTTTTATTATTTTCTTTTTCCTCCACTACAGTTCACATGCGAAAACACACTGGTGATCGGCCTTTTGCTTGTAAGCAATGCGGGAAATCATTTACTACAAATGGAAACCTACAGCGACATGAACGATCTCACATAGGAGATAGGCCCTTCCAGTGTGATGTGTGTAAAAAAACGTTCACAGAATCCAAAAGTCTGAAGGTTCACATGCGATCCCACACTGGAGAAAGACCATTTAAGTAAGATAGTAGTATAATAGTACATATCCAGTACCGTATTTGACCCAATACGCACCCGGGGCACTATAAAAAAAAAATAAGAAAGAAGCAATGGCCACTTATTCATTGGAATCAATTAGTAGTCAAACTGACGTAAAGCAGTTAATTTTTTTATAAGGCTTGGTGGTAATATATAAAGTTGTACAATATAGTTTATTACCAAGGACACCTACCTATCAGTCCAGGGTATAAGGGTAACCCTATAGAGTTATTACAGAAAATAACAGATGTGTGTTGTTGTGAAAATGTACAGAAGTTATATCTTGAGAAAGTGTAACGTGTAATAACATATGTAAGTTACTGTAGAGAGCTTTTCATTTTGTTAGGAAGTTAAACCTTAGCATTTTTTTTTCAGTGCAAACTTAATTATGGCTAACATTCCATGGACATTCAAGTGCATGCTCCAGTAAAAATATTTTATGAGCAAAAGCTTTAAGTTTCTCTATCAACAGTCTGAAAGATGTGGTTTCATCTTTTGTAATAAGAGAGCATAGTTATTACAGAATGGTCTTAACTTCCTGTAATAACAAACATGTGTTATATTCATTTTAATAAACTTTACATGGGTTTAAATTTTTTTGCTCATAAGGCTTAAAATAAAATTAAGTTTCTTTGCTGTTGTACAATATATCAAATCTTAAATGTCTTTGTATATTTTATTTTACTTTTAATAATGTTCTAGTGCATACATGTACAAATAATCACGAAATGATACTCCTACTTACATGCGAGAGAAAAATATATTGTTTCCCAACTCGATGCCAGAAAAATTTCAAATAAAATAAGATAATTTACCTACCTACCTACCTACCTATAGGTAAGAGGGTTAAGTCGGTAAACAGCAAACAGAGAATATTTTATGTCTGGCCTAAAATTTTTGCTCTTGCTATGAAAATACATTAATGGCAAGAAAAAGAAATATTAAATTTTTGAATGTCTTCATAGTGAAAACTACATTGTACACGATAACATCCACATGTTATTGTATGCCACACATTTTCCTGATATAACAGATAGTTTGATAAGGAAAGGGGAGATTACCCATGTTTGTCCCACAATAACACACATCTGTTATTTTTCTGTAATAACTGTATAGGGTTATACCCTGGACTGCCTATTGACATTCTTAATGTTACTGCAGGGCTAAAGGTAAGCTGTTACTAACGTTTTTCTAATACACATCTCCTTGTCAACTCACTATAAAAGATACTTGAGCATGTGTGAAAAAAGGAGAATAAATCTGAATGATAGGGTGAGGGGTGTTACAGGGACATGGGTGCTTATTGGGTCAAATACGGTATTTCACAAAAGGTTAAAATCTAAAGTATGACGTGTGAACTGTTACATGTGTTATATTTTATTACATTGCTTGTATAATCGTACAGTTATAATACAGATTTCAATACACCTCTGCATTACTTAACACTATTGCACTGCAGTTGACACAGAAATTCCAAAGGTACTACTTTTCTGAGTGGATCTTCATTCAGCAAAAATATTTGATGATGTTTAAAGAGGAATGAATTAGTGTACATATTAAATCAATTAAATAGATAAGGGGCATATAATACATGTACATGTACATACAAAACCACACAAGTGTTTTTATCTGTATCATCAAACTCTAGCTACGTGATCGTTGTACATATGTAGTGGAAGGATTCAACTTGAGCTACGTTCTAGTTGACTCCTTCTGCTACAATGATCTCGTGCAGTCTGATGATACCACTTCAGAGTTTGATGAGTTAATTAGCTACTTGATATGTACAGATCACTCAGTTTAAATCTAACATGTAAAAAATGTTTTCAACTGTTGGAGCCCTAAATACATTGTGTATTTACCTTGCCAAATTAAATTTTTCATGTCTTATCTTGATATTTTGTTATGAAGTGGGGCCATCCTTAAAAAATTGTTAGTTTGCTATAACACAAATCAGATTTTTTACTGCGAGTAGGGAGATATCAGATAGGATTTTTTGTTGCTTCTTGGAAAACTGTAAACTATATATATATATATATATATATATATATATATATATATATATATATATATATATATATATACCATATATATATATATATATATATATATATATATATATATATATATATATATATATATACACACATACAGTCGAACCCAAATAAATTGAAATTAAATCAAAATAATTTTTCTTTGAAATAAGCAGGGTTTTCAAAATAACTGGGTTATAATTGTTACACACAGTTTAGCTGAGGAATAAGAATCATTTCAAGTAAAACAGGATTTCAGTGTAACAGGGTTCAATATAAATGGGTTCGACTGTAAGTACAATATTAGCTATGTAAACATACCAGAAGTCCAGTTAAAAATTCTGGTATGGCAATAGAAATAATTGAGTCACAGGGTTTTTAGTTAGTCTGTCAGGTTAGAGCAAGCCAACAATTTTTTATGGATGGCCTGGGTATAAGTTCTTTGTTATTACATATACATTGTCATCTGACTGATGATTATCTCCCATTTTACAGATGTCAGTACTGTGATAAGTCATTCACACAGAGCGGAGTCCTACAGTCACACGTGGCATTACACACAGGTGTCAAAAAGCATCTGTGTGATCTTTGCGGAAAGGAGTTTATACAACGTTCCAACTTACAGATTCATGTCAAACGCCATCAAAATAATCGACAGTTTAAATGTCAGACATGTAGCATGTCATTCTTTACCAAAAGTAAGTTTTTTTTTCTATTTTTATGCCCCTGAGATCAAAGGTCGTTCAGGGTTGGACATATTAGTTTTTGTTCATCCAGTTTTTCATTTGTCTTCAACATTTTGCAGCTTTTGGTTTCTATCAAATTTGATGAGTCTCTTTCCTTAGATTTTATATACCAGTAAATTTGATATGTAGCCAGAGATTTTCCAAGGCCATGTTTGGGTCTGGTTACAGGACCCATTCCCAATGCATTGTATATTTGCTCATAAAGTTAAAATTTTCTGTTTTCAAGATTTATTAATTTTAACAGAAACATAAATTCTTTTTGTCACAACTCCCCATTTGTACATATTAAAAAGATACATTAGAATTATGTGTCTTTCAAAAACTATCAGTACTATAAAACTAAAACAATGGAAATTCATACCACTTTTCCTTTCGAAAACCTTTTTTGTAAAATTGGAGCTTAACTGATGATATCTAATTGACAGAAACGATCGTCTTGAGCATTATAACTTTGGTATTATGTTATTATAATTATAATATTTTTGATTTTGGAATATTTGTATGGGGTTGCTGACTACTTCTGGACACCTGGTCCCATCAATTTTGTGATTCGCAATTGTTCTTTTTGTGTAGACCATTCTGATATCTAATTTGTTGCATTCTAATGAACTTTGAGTTTGGAATATCCATTGGTACTTCTTCATTATATTTAAAAGTAAGATTTTTTTTTCTTTTCATAGCTGATCTTGATCGACACTCTCAGAAGCATACTGGCTATCGTCCTTTCCTGTGTTCTTGTTGTCCAAAGACTTTTTCACGTATGCAGTACTTAAAAGAGCACATGAACCAGCACCTGGGAAATCGGCCTTACAGCTGTAAAATGTGCGATAAGAAGTTTTTTGACCAGCCAGCTCTCCACAGACATAGAAAAAAACATAAACTAGAGGAGGAAAAGAACATGGAAGCAAGAGTTATTTTTCAAAACAGTCAACAAAAAGACGAAAACGGAGAAAATTTTTCAGCTAATATTGACAACGAATCAGATACAGAGGAAACAGCAGTTGATCACATTATAATGACAACAGATGAAGTACTGTCAAATGAAACGCTACAGCAACTTAAAGCTGTTATAAGTCAAGAAGCAGAAAGAATGCAAGTTCAAGGTGACCATGAACAGATGGAGATAATTTTGACCCCTGACCCCTCTAGTGTTCCTAGTGATACCATTTCAAAGTCTAGTCTAGGACAAAAATCAACAGATTTGGGACAACAAGAGGTCTACATCACCATTAATCCCTCTGATTTCAGTCCTGATAACTCTTCAGTTGTGGCTGCCGTTGATTTCTCTGCCATTAATTTACTAGCAAATGCTACAACAGGTCAGATAAGCTTCTCCTAGTTTTTTTTTACTGTATTTATACAGTTGTATTCATACACAGTTTACATGTACAATTTGTGCATGGGTCATGTAGTTAACCAACTATTATGAATTTACACCTTTCTGTGAAATCGCTCAAAAGACTTTAATTTGAATTTACCTTCAACCAAAAATCTTCCACAGAATAGCTTCGCAATTTTAAAATATCGAGTATCATTAACAGGGACCACCTTATGAGTGTTGCACTTCTGTGATGGTTTGAAAAAATCAACACATCGTGTGTTTACACAGCAATTATCACACGTTAAGAAATAATTATGAGTAGATGATGTTTATAGACTTAAATTGGCCTGTCAAAGAGTAATTTTAAACAAAAACAATGAAAGTTACATTAGAAATGTTTCCAGGATAATGTCAAAAACATCTAGATTTTCTGGCCATCGAACATGTACTGCTACATATTTTGGATGGTTTAATTTTGGCCATTTTAATAGGATGGCCAAATTGTCAAAACTTAAACAATAGACAAAATATCTGACTGTACGATTGTTAGTTGTAAACAGGATATGTTTTACAACAGGGATTAAAGACATGTCATGATGACAATGACGACACCTCGAAAAAAGTAAACATTGATATATTGCCAAACCTGTTATGCCACCAAAATTCAGGGGAAAAAAGGTGGCGGTATATCAGGGGTGAACTGTATATATATATATATAGGTTGATGGAATTCAAGATCTAATTTATATAAAATCTACTATAATATTTGACGATACTTTACGTTAGTCCTCAGTATGTGTGTATTCTGCAAATATTCTCAGGAATGATAAACTAGGAATCAAAATTTAAAATCAAAATGAGAATTAAAATTTAAAAATGTGAATTTTTATTTCTATTTGAAATTAAGGCTTTTGTTATTATACATAAGCAATTTCCCCATTCAAGATCTAGTAGATATAGTAACTGGGACAACATTCACAGTTTTGACCATGTATATTGTCTGATGCACTTAACTTTGGAGGGGGAGTAACCTATAATACGGTCGGTTCAACTCACTTTCCGGTTGAGGCATGCTTATCGGGAAAAGCGTCTTGTTACCAACTTGCTAACCATAGGTATGATAACAAGTAGGAATGATTACTCTTGTCAGTGTAATTTTAATGTATTACCTAAAATTTAAATTCATACAGGTCAAGAAAGGGTTCACAAGACTCCGCCCCACCAGGTCATTTAGATTTGACTATAACTGAAGATGATCTTTCCCTCTGATCATCTTCCAAGTCTAAATTTCTGATAACAGATAGGTAATTCTAAGTTTTTGGTTGATCAACTTTCCACTTGTGCTCATGCGTACATGTATGAACCGTTTGTGTTTATATGTCTCTAACCTGATCGAAGACAATCCAATTATCTCTCCTTATTGACTCATTCACCTCTAATTAACACATTTGGACTTGCCTAAGTCATTGGTTTATAGAAGAGTCAATTGTTTTCCAGGGGTTGATGAGTTAAATTGTAAAGTATATAATTAGTTTCACATAACTGCACTATATTTATTGAACATTATTTATCATGAATCACTACGTTTAAATATTGAAATTTATTTTTTAATTGAAGAATGGTTGTATGTTTGTTGTTCATGAAGTAAAGAGAGATTTTTATACAAAGTTTTGATTAAAGAATTTTTACCATTGAAGTTAATGTTTCTGTTATTTTTTTTATCTAACACTATACTGAAATAAATCAACTGAGAACTTCATACATCTAGACATAAATGAATTATAAATGAATATGCATTTATTTCTGAGATAGGTAACTGTATTATTGATTCCTGTTCATCAGATCTTGTTCAAGGGAACAAAACCAGGCTAAAGGTTCTTGTGTGCATCAAGAAATCATTCCCTTAAACTTGATTCAAATAAATGTGACTGGAAAGTTTTATCGCAAACCACGTTTCTCGGTAAAATTTTGCCTTTACCTAGAAATGTATCCCTCATGCTTTGATATTTTCTAAACATTTCATCCAGAATACTTCGCATTTAGCACTCCTGCCTTGGGGAACGACAATCACTTTCTGTTTAACGACATGTTAGGTTTGTCCAGGAGTATAATTAAACGCCATTTGCCAGTTGAATTGTTGGTTTGCCACCACATAAACACATTATGGTTAAAGTAAATATAGTGATGGTACACATACAACTGATTGATGAATTGACGAAGCTGATTTAGTCAATATGAGGAACCTGTGAGTTAACTTATCTGGCCCCGCTTGTATAAAACATCTCAACTCTTGCGTTTTCCTCAAATTTGAGATTTTCCTCAAATAATTTGAGATTTTTCAGTTTGGCTTGTATAAACACAATTTGAGGGGAAGTATTGAGATTTTTCTCTAATTTGAGTTTTTCCTCAATTTGGCCTATATAAAAGTTTTCACCCACCTATTTTGCAAAAAAAAATTTGATATTTTCCTAAAAAAATTGAGGCTACTGTTATGCTCCCTCAAATAGTTGAGGAAGGACCAACACATCGTAAAAATTTGAGTTGTTTTATACAAGCGGGGCCTGGTCTCCTTATCTGGATAAATTGTTACTGTGTTTTAAGTACATCTCATCTCAACCATCAAAAACTGGCAGCCACTGTATAACATTCAATGTTGTTACCATTTAAAACAACAAAAACGGAACCCACTGAAATTTGAAAACCTTTTTTTCTACTTTCAAAATGTCTAAAGTTTTCCATAATTTATTTCCCGTCAACCTCATAAATTGATACAAAAACCACAGACACCAATGTATTGATATTCAGGATGTCCAGGAGACATCTGGTGAATACTGAACAAACACAGTCCTCTGGAAAACCAGAGATGGGATCAGGTGCCATGGATTGATGAAGTCTATAAGGAATTAGCGACTTTGAAATAACTAATTTGTATTTTGGAATTACAAAGACATTTCTTATCAGTCTTATTAATATTAAAATAGATGAAGTGTATATATATATATATATAAATATATATATATATATATATGTGTGTGTGTGTGTGTGTGTATGTGTGTGTGTGTGTGGTTAAGTTAGCATAATTTGACCAGTTGCGATTCAAAATCTCACTTAAGAGTCTGTATTCGCACATGGAATGGTCGTAAGCAAAACATGTCTTGATATAATAAATAATGGTGTAATATCTTTTCAAATAATTTGAAAATGAGGAAATAGTAGATACTCTTGTTAAGCAGATTTAAAGTGGCAAATTAAAAAAAGACAACAATCCGCCTGTTTGGCTGCAGGTAAAATTGCCCATGACGATTATTTCTGCCTTTAAAATTTCATTACTAGAGAAGGAATTTAAACAAGAGGAATTAGTCCGAACCAAAGAGTGGTGTGGGACCAGCATCTTAACCTTAATATAATATCTAAATCATTTGAGCATAATTAGTGTAAAAATTAGTTTCTTGGTTTTGGAAAGCTAAGTCTGAAACAACAGTACTACCAAAACGAAAGATGGCCTTAGCATAACAAATCAACTGGTACCGGAATACCAGTTATGTATGCCCATTTTCAATTAGTCCACTAACAGCAGCAACCAAACGTAATATAATGCTTAAATATACATCATGACTACATTTTGTAGTCATGATGCATATTTGAATATTTTATTTAATATTTGAAATATGTCATATGGCACTAGGATAAGGTCGAAATATTAGCAATCGTTTCTGTCATCAACACTTCATCTGTTGAGCTCGAATATTATAAGAGGAATTAATCCGAATGAGCAAAAATGTTGTATCGCACATTACCTTAAAACCAAACTGTTTGTATCAGATCTCTTAGACTACATCTGTCTTAAATTCGAGCTCAGCTGATGAAGTCTTATTGAACTAGAACTAGAACTATTTCAAAATTGACTGATCAAGAAGTTTCTGCTTGTAGCATGATATAAAATCGCAATGACATCATGTGTAACAAAATAAGCTTAATATTCACTTCCATCATTTGAATTTACTTAATATTAGAAAACAAATTAAAAAGAACTCCTATTATAGTTACATAAGGTTTAAATTTGATTTTTATTGCCTTCATGTTTTTATATCGGAAATTGGTATGTGGGCATTTTTAATGAAGCACGGTAGACCTTCGTGTTGAAAATGATCCTATACCAGTATCAGATATGAAAACATAAAGGCAATAAAATGCAATTCAAACCTTATATTTACATGTATTCGACGTATTTTGCAGGGACATTTAGTCCATGTTGCTATGGTGGATAGCAACGACTTACGGTATCTTCATGACAAATAATAAAATAGTCCACAACATTAATTTTTTATTTAAATTCAAAATAAATAATACATTAAAATACATTTTCGAATAAACATATTTCGACATTTGCTGTTAATTATTAAAGGCTTTCAACATACTTATAAGAGGTAAAAGTCCCACAAGTAGTTTCATTTCATGTATATGAAACAAGGGGGGAGTTAGTTACTAGTCGTTGATTAATGATAACAATGCCACTGCTGGGTTTGATTATATATTGATGAACTGGTAACCAAAAAAGTCCTACAAAACACAAAAATAATAAATACACATAAATAAATAAAAGAATTTACAAAATGAAAATATTTAACCAACGGAGTAGTTGATATAACACTTTGCATCCTTTGAGCAAATTATATGAAATACTAAATCACATGATTGTAAGAAAAATGAATTATTCAAACATGACAATTTACCATTAACAAATATAACAACACATTTTTCGTATCGGTATAATACAATATATAATCTTAACCTCAGTATCACAGTATAATATCAAAAACAATACGCAACGCAACAGATATAAAATAATAATATGTACCCATTTTCGAAATGAAACCTTGGATCCTGTATTGAATACGTATGATAATTTAATACAAAGAGTTGGTTTGGTTTTTATTCTGAAAATTGTATATCTATAAATCATTAACAAACATTTGATTAGATAAATCTGTAATGTATTTATAATAGTTACGTATACACGTGGGTGTGTTTACAGTAAACACGTGTTATGTTGTTTCTATTGTTGTTTATCGCAAGGCGATTGGTCAGTAATTGTTTATTAGGGGTAGCGGCGTTTAAAAGCATGAAAATTGTGACCAGGTAATGTTACCTGAGTTATTAGTAAGAATATAAGGTATTCGAAGCTTCGCCGCCTTGTGCAACAGACGCATTATTCCCCACCCACCCGCCCGTTGTTTTTCACTATATTGTAATATTGTACATGATATTAATTACCTTTTCATTTTTTGTAGAAAATGGTTTGAGTGTGATGTTTTACAAGACTTACGCAGATATTTATGTAATTTATATGTAATAAAGTCTGTTGCACTCGCACATGCGAGCTTATCCTATTTATGTGTTGAGTTTATTTATAAATAATTTATGTTCGGTTGAGACTGGCGAATTAGAACATAAACATTATAATGTTTGATAGACGTACTGAAAATACAGAGTTATCGTTCATAGTATACAAACACTTGCAATGAATAAAATAATAAATAAATCAGGCAGTCAATCATTTAATTAACAATTAACAAACAAGTTAATAAAATATCATAGACTTCATTCACCTATGAATAATTAATTATTACTTTATATGATTAAAAATGAAAATGAAAATCAAGATTAATTAATACACACCATGAAAAAATAAATATGTATACAACTATTGAGAAAAGTACTAAGAACATATAGATAAAGTGTTTACTTACATGATAACAACAAATTAATGACAGGACTTGATGTGGCACTATAAGACCGCTATTATAAAGTCATATATCGTCTTGAGCATTATAACTTTGGTAGTATGTTTATAATATTTATAACCACTAGGTCGTTGTCACTGCTGGTGGACCGTTTGAGTCCCCGAGGGTATACATAAACCTAGTACCTGGTATCTCGGTACCAGCTGTCTATCTTATACTAAAGTAATATTTGGCACTGTTAACATCATTTAAATTCAAACTTTTTTCTAAAGCTAAGATAGTCATTTTTTTTACAGTGGTTACTCTTAGACGGATTTCGGCTATATTTTTAGAGATATTATTTGGCCTTGTATAATACCACTTTCTCTTTAGAAAATAACTTTTAAATTGGAGCTCAACTGATGAAGTCTAATTGACAGAAACGATATCGTCTTGAGCATTATAACTTTGGTAGTATGTTTATAATATTGAATTAATAACAAAACATACCTGCATCGAACACTAAAGTAAATTTCTCGTACAAAACAAAACTCTACAGAAAACCCGGGTAAACGAAAAGTGCTGAATAGGCACTTACTTATGTAATCGTAAGCAATAGACCGTGAACAAATACTTACAATGCAAAATGCTAAGTTGACATTCATACCAGTTAGGCGCACGCTGTTTTAAGGCGGTCACGCGGCGGCAAAATAAACATGTGAAACCGACGCATAAAATCATGACTGACTGTATAGGCGAGTGAGCTCAGTTTAAATATAAAATTCATGTTTTCAATTTCTATCTTTTTCAGAAAGAAAATTGCAACAAAAATGCAATGCAGAATAATTACTTCAATCCAGTAATCCAAATATTGAATAGCTGAATGTTATTTGATCATCTTTTAATAATTAGAATATAAAAATCTCAGATACCAAAGTATACCAAAGAATCCACTGAAAATAAGCGGTACAATCTGTCAATCATGATGCCGATCATCGATGAGACTGAGGCAATAAACTGGACCGGGCACAAAACAAATAAACAAAACTAGCAATTAAACTACATTGCAACATTTTTATTTTTCTTTTTTATTATTTACTAGTAAAACTAGGCCGAGGTCTTTTCATATACACTTAGCTGGCTCACACAGAGAAATTTTTATTTTCACGTGAGAACATTATGCCCTTTTCAGTTGTCCGCCATGTTTAATGTAGTCGCACCGATGTGCACCACCACAGAGAAACCGGCGCGACCGGCTTACCCCGTCGGCGCAAGTTGGTCAAAATCAAGTGTATCAGCCGGTCCCAAAAGTGAATACAATATGCCAGTTTTACAAAAGAATACTACAGTCAAACAAATCAGTACCCAGTACAAATTATGTCCCTAGTGTGTATATATATATATATATATATATATATATATATATATATATATATATATATTATATATATATATATATATATATATATATATATATATATATATATATATATTGAAAATGTTCTTTTGCTCAATATCCGGTAGAATATATATAAAATATAAAATAAACACTTGAGCTCTACTTAAGCATTAGCGCTTTCATGTTTAATCTTCAGATGCGTAACTACATATTAACTACATATTATATATGTAGTTAAGCATCTGAAGATTAAACATGAAAGCGCTAATGCTTAAGTAGAGCTCAAGTTTATTTTATATTTTATATATATATATATATATATATATATATATATATATATATATATATATATATATATATATATATAGGCGGATCACGAGGCAAATCAATTTCCGACGTCTTTACATAGAGTGTATAGTAGAGCATGTAAATTTAATGATATGTATTCAATAAGTCAGCATTTATTGTTGCTTAAATAACATGTTATTGAATGATAAATATTATAAACATAATACCAAAGTTATAGTTTTGAAAAAAGTCAAACAAAGGCTCAATGCGATCGTTTCTGTCAAAAAGACTCCAACATTCGAGCTCCAATTTAAAATAGATGCATATTTCTAAAGAAAAACTGGTATCATACAAAGCCAACTATTAAATCTAAATGTATAGCCAAATCCGTCTAAGAGTAACCAGTCTAAAAGATGATATTAGCTTTTAAATAATTTACAATTTAAATGGTGTTATCTGTGCGAAATATTGCTTAAGTATAATATTATCAGCTGGTACTGAAATACCAGGTACTACTAGTAGGTTTTGCACACCCTCGGGGACTCAAACGGTCCACCAGCAGTGGCAACGACCTAGAGGTAATAAATATTATAAACATAATACCAAAGTTATAATTATTCTAACACCATTTTCAGCAGCCCTAATAAAATCAATGTCTATTGTTAAACACCCTCTCTCTGTATCATTGTTCTGTGGTAATAATAATATATAATTTCAAATCAAAACTATAGATCCATTTAAATAGTTCATATATAATAATAATACTTATTATCATGCTAATATATTACTTTAAAGGTATACAGGCTGCCATTTTGATATTAATAAATATTCCTGGATTAGGCCAACACTTTCATTTATTCATTTATTTTTTGTTTTTTTATAATGTTTTACATTAAAACCAATATGGTAGAGGACTGTGGTATTTGTTTCCTGTATAGTTTCGCCTTAACCTCTTCAGTGGTTACCAAGAACAAGCTGACCATGTGAAAAAATTATCCCCTCTCTCGTTTTTCAGTTTAAAGAAATTCATTAAAAATTCTAGAAATTTGATTTCGACAAACTATTTGCACAAAATCATTTCTTCACCTTATTACAAGTAAAACACAATTAATGAATACATGAAAGTGAAAACAAAAGGTAGATAATCCAAACAAAGTTTTGTTCTTCATTGGTGAATGTATTCATATATAATAAATCTGAAGTAAAAAACAATAAAAATAATTTATATAACAATTATTAACAAACAAGTTTATGGCACTTAATTCTCTCTCCCTCTCTCTCTCTCTGGCGCTGCATGTTGGGATAATATGGAAAGCATTCGAGGTAACCCGTGTACATCTTTGGTACATACTTTAAATAACCTATGACATGATATATTTCACAGTGATGAAAATAAATGTACATCTTTAACTGTTCAATTAAGAGATATGCTCCATACCCCCTATATGTTTCTTTTTGTTTGCTTGATTTATGAAATCCGTCCGCGGACGCTAAACAAAAAAGGAAAATGGCCTGACTGATTTTAATCCTAGCATCTGTTTACAATTTAGGTTTGCTTCTTATTTGTATACTAAGAGGAACTATATGGAACAGAAGTCCAGAAATCAAAGTACATGCTCCAGCTGAGAAGAACGTGTTGTTATACGATCCGGAAATATCAAACAACCAACCTGGAATTAGAAAAAATAAAATGTTGTGCGAATGACGGTCGTTCTTAAACTGTTAAGCTCGAATTAACATACATTATACAAGGTGCAGAAAAACAACTGGAACATTTTAAAAATACAAGTAATGTTATTATCACTTTAAGTTTGGAATAATGGAATAATTAAAATAAAAACAAAATCAAATACTAAGTATCTAGACAATTTATTAACCTACAAGGATTATAACATCAAACGAGTGATTGATGACGACTGTAATTATAGGGATTGGTCAATAGTTACCGACAAATAATAAAACATTTACTTACAATCTGGTATAGACCCAAAAAGATATCATTTTAACTCCATTAACATGAGGAGTCTGCATAATAGGATTTAAGACAGCAAAAACAATAAAACATCAACAACAATATCAACAACAACAACAACACAACAAGAAGTTATAAATGAAAGAAAATGCGGATTGTAACTGCTTCATTCATGCATTAACGGTTATACAAGAACTCATAAACATTAGGATAATTTTATCACAATAGATTCGACCCCAGGTAAGATGGATCCATCAATGTCCGTATACACCATTGTCTGAGTCACATAACCTGGTGGTGCGTAGTAACCTTTTTATTATCCTACGGATGATTCTACTCACTTTTCGGTTATGACTGGCTTCGCGAGAAAACGTTTCATTTTACAAAAGATACTCGCATGATGAGAAGTAGAAACGATCACTCTTATCAGTGTAATCATGATGTATAATTACCTAAAACTTTAACTTGCTTTGGCCAAGAAAGGATCACAAGACTCCACCCTTCTATGTTAGATGGCTTTTATTACCGGTGTATTCGAAGCGTAATTGGTAAACTCTGTACTGATGTATCATTGCACACCAATTACAATGAAGACTAAAGCTATAAAAAGGCGACTTCGCTTCATACTGCATAGCCAATTGGCCGCAAAAGAGGAGTAAAACTCCTTCATCATCGGTTGATATAAATCTAATGTGAATTCTTGCAAAATATTTCATTGCAGAACATACATTGTAAAATATTGCAATCGCTTCACTATTTACAGAAACTTCCAACGAACTTTCACTCATCAACATTATTACCACTGTAAACCTGGTAATTTTCCTGTCGTTTAATTTTCGCCTTTTTCATCCTTATGTGAGAAGGGGAATTGATTTAAACATTTTATTGAAAAAATGATCAATTTGATTGGGCACAAGTTCTTGCAACTTACCAGGCCTTTTCCAGTTAATACATTATACAGTAAGTACATGTAACACGTGATGGTATGACTGAAACATATGTAAATTAAAGATGCATATAATGGTGAGGAAAGCCTGAGAATATAAAAAAGAAAGAGTATAGTGGATGGGAAAGTAGAGTGGAAGGATCTAGTTGTGATGGTTCTGTACGAATTAGGGACAACCATCATAACTGGAAGTAGAGTTGAAAATGAAAGATATTTTGAAGCAAAATAACTGAAGTGTGGACACGGGTGCCATCCTCGAGACTATAGTGATTTAGGGCGAATTTTAAGACAGGGCGAATATGTTTCCTGTGGTAAAAGGACAAAAATAGCCAGGGGCGGCAATTTCAAGTTATACATTATTATCATCATTAGTAGAACTAGAATTAGTATATTATTATTATTATTATCATTATTATTATTATTATTATTATTATTATTGGCTGTAATGTTTTATAGTCATAACGTTTCAGTTACAAATCAACCACCTCCGGTAGTTTCTGGTTTTATTTCGGTCATTCGTACAAAACCTCATTATTTTTAACACTTTTTTGCTTTTAGATGTGTACATGTGGCAAAATTATCTAATTTTTGTCGCTTGTTTTGTTTGGCTATAGAAGCGATAATTATATGAACTGTAAATCAAATAACACAATGATCTATTACGAGTACAAAAAATCACTATTCGATTCGTATTCGAATATTGGCCTTTTCTACACGTGTATTGTTTCTTTCATTCCTTAAATCATCCTTCAGTGTTTCTCATGACCCGGTAAGAAATTGGTATATTCCAATTACTGTTTATGCCATGTTCTAGGGCAATTTTGCGGAGATTTTAACCCTTTCACTCCTGAATATCTGAGTGGTATGACCTCTCTCTGTTGTTTTATACAAGTCTATTATGGCCTGTAGGGTAAAAAGAGTTAACGTCAAAGATTTGATGATTGAGTAAATATTTTGTTTTTATTGGTGTGTTTCGCCACACTCAATATTTCTTCATGGTGACGATCAATTTGGAATGATGAAGAAGAAAACCCCGTTACAATGTACCCAGAAAGAGAGACCACTTGCCTTCACCAAGTAAACTGGTGAACTTTATCACAAAATCATCTTAGGTTTCAGGGGAGCACGAACTGGAGGTGTAAAGAAACTTCATGGTTAAATTTATTTGTTTTAACTCATACATCCCTAAAGACACTTTTGTACAGGTCAAAGTCATTGATTTACAGAAGAGTCTATTGTATTTCAGGGGTTGATGAATTAAGAATCAAAGTAAGACTGAATAGCCAGAATCATTCATTTCTTGAAAATACAGATGCGTGTGTAGTTGTTTTGTTGTTGTTGGTCATGTTATTTAGCGAAATCCAAAAGATAAGCGTGGGACGTTAAACGAATTCAAATTTGATTTATGGAACTTAATAGAAAAACAATTCAACCCATGCATAGTAAAACAGTATTAAGAAACATTACTTCAACCAGAGGCATAGAAAAATCGAAACAAAAGAAGGCGTAATCAATTATTAAAAAATATTATATATACCTGCAAACGGTGGTCCCATTAATGTAGCAATTCCTTGGAAACAAATTACAATACCATATGCATTTGTTAGCTTTGATAAACCAACGATACGGAGGATAATGGTAGGTGATATCGTGTCCCCAGCAGAAAATATTCCATAAAGACCTGATAACACAGCTGTTGATATAAACGTGGCGGAAAATGGTACAAGAAATATAACAATACCACAAAGATACTCGGAGGCACAGTAAAGATAGCAAACATTTATCCACTTTCTGTCACCTAAGAATCCAAATATCAAATTGCCGAATATATGAGTAAATCCAATCACAGACACTAAGAATGACGCACGCTCCTCTAGTTCACCGCGTAATATAGCATTATCATAAATGAACATAAACGGTACATCATTCCAGAAGTTTGAAACAAACTTGGACATACAAAATAATGTAAACTTCCAATTTTTGAGAAGTGTTAAAGATGTTAGAATATGGTTGGAAATTCTATGACAACCATTTGACGAGTTATTCTTTTCTGAATCATCTTCTTCTGTATTGGTATCCGCGGGATCCTCCTCATCGGGCATTTCAACTCCTCTGAATAAAAATCCACAGGCAATTATATTGCTTACAATGCCACCGGAAATTAAAACTGCTCCTCTCCATCCGTAAATTGAAATTAGATACCGTAATAAAGGCGAGAATATAAACGTCCCCACCCCAACGCCACAATCACATATGCCCAAAATTAGTGCTCTTCTGCGTTTGAAATATTTTGATACAACAACGGTGGAAACTAAATATGGAAACGAAACTCCAACACCAGCAATTATACCGTATGTTAAGTAAAGCAAAATAACAGAGTTACTGAAAGAACTTAAAACAAAACCTATACAAGTTAAAATACCTCCAAATATAGTGGATGATCTAAATCCAAATTTGTTTGTAAATAAACTTGCAACGGGTCCAAAAACCAAAGGTAATGCATTGTACACAGACCCTATTCCAGCTATACTACTTCGAGTTTCTCCGAAATACTCGACCAAATTTGACAATAATACACCAAATGAATCTGAACTTCCAAATGTTATTACATTGAGAGTAAAAGCCCCTATAGCCACGAGTAAACCTCGTAAACAACTCGAGTTAGTTTCCGGTTTGGTATCGGTAACTTTATCGTAATCGCCTGTACTTTCATAATTTGTAGTCAGAGCCTCGTTTTCAAATAGTTCTCCTCCCATTTCAATTTCCTTGCTTGCTTTCATGTTGAATTGATTAGTTTCTCAGAAATCTAAAATGTACCAGATTTAGAATAAATGCAAAACAAGTAGATACCTAAACAGAATAGTAAATAACATTGAGAAAAAAATACAGAAAAGCAAATGGGCTTGGAATAAAAAGTTCAACAATTAAAGTTCTAATTTCCAAATCACCGAAGACTTGATCGGAATCGGCAGATACATTTCCAAAAGAAAGAATTGCCCAGTTATCAAGAAAGACAGGAACATCACGTGTCATCAGTAGAAATAAAATGAATGCTATTGCAACAGAGAATTTCGTGTGTAAATGGACTAAGAACAGATGTTAGAGTATTCACCTGGGTTCGATCTGCGGTCCATACCTTCTTTTAAATCGGTTTGTTTGTTTGTTTGTTTTATTGTTGTTTAATGTCCCACTCAAGAATATTTCACTCATAAGGAGACGTCACCAAATGCCGGTGAAGGGCTTCAAATTTTGGCCTATGCTCAGCACTTACGGCAATTGAGCTGTGAGGGTTCTTTAACGTGCCGACACCTACTGTGACACGGGACCTCCAGTTTTTACCGTCCCATCCGAAAGGCAGGAAACCAACCTGTCGCCGGCGAGACTTGAACTCACGACCTCACGATCCAGACTCGAGCGCGCTACCGATTGAGCCAGGCCGGCTCTTTAAATCGGTAGTGCCTGCTCTTTTGTCTAACTCTGTGGTACGATAGATAAGGCTAGCGTGTCGTTCGAGTGACTGATAAAGGAACAACTACATGTATTTGGTAATTCACTCGATATACATCATACCAGGACCTTTTCGGCGTAATACTATCATCATTTCGTA
Organism: Atrina japonica; assembly: GCA_030159075.1. Lineage (NCBI taxonomy): Eukaryota > Metazoa > Mollusca > Bivalvia > Pterioida > Pinnidae > Atrina > Atrina japonica. Next base: position 2,392,502 of record BROG01000010.1, on the reverse strand, counting down.
TGCAGAGAACTACCTACTAATAAGTTATTGTCGCAAGAAAACGAGAAATCAACAAATGACAGTTTTTAAGATCGGAATATGGCCTTTTTCAATTTCTATGTTTCACTGAATCAGCATAAGTCATTATCACAAGTGAATAAGTGCTACAAATTTTGACCTGTGCTATGGACTGACGCCAATGTAGTTAGGGTTCTCTACGTGCCATGCCTTCCGCAACACGGAATCTTGGGTTTATGTTTCATCTGAAAGACCCGTGACATTCACTTCGTATGGCAAACACTTGATAAAGGAGCAGTCACTACTATTTTGAAACTCTTTAGTATGACCCGGCTCAGAAATCGAACCCGGGACCTCCCACTTGCGACTAGACCACCACAAGCGTTATGAATCAGTTAAAAAAGCAATTTTCTGTTTGTATTTTTCTATTTACAGTCCTTACGTGTGTTACTTTATATTTGCACAAATGGTGTTAAATTTATTGATTGTGTGAAGAACATATACATTTGCACATTAAAATAATCTGAATGTACATGTACCCAATTTTATGTCTATTTCATTGTGTTATATCTATATAGTCTATAAGAACATAGATGTAAATCTGAAGTCATCGCTGGAAATAAATTTCCTTTTAAAGCTCGTTATGTAGGCTACTTCAAAGACGATATACACGAGGTTTACAGTATTAAATTTACAATAAGTTTACAGAAAGATGCCACTGAAATGATGCAAGGTCATTGATACATTAACGAAACCCACACGTCCAATGAACTCGTGATACAAACCCCATATTTATCTATTATACCCAATATCGAACGACAGTATAAAACAATATGTACATGTACAGTATAACTAGCATGACCTAGATAAGTCATTATCAATGCTAAAACTGTTTAAAATATTTATATAGAAAACTTTGTAATATCGTTATCCATGTGTTTTTATGGATTTCATCTGTGACCAAACCAAACAACCTTCAGTGTGAAACTGTAGTAATAAAAACATTTTTCTTAAAATTTGACATACAAATGAATAAGTATCTAAAGTACAAATAATCAGTTAGAATTGAACATGTGTAATTACCTTTTACGTCCTACGTTCCTTTCTATTACCAGAGAAATGAATTGTCCAGCGAGACGTATGCCTACATGTATGATAAACATATACCACACGCCCTATTTGCATTTTATATATATATATATATATATATATATATATATATATATATATATATATATATATATATATATATATATATATATATATATACAGTAAAGTTAGTATATAGGGGTTACCCAAGGGACCACAAATATGGGTCTTTATGTACAGGTGATCCTTATACACAGGTTTAATTTGGTTGAAGTATGCAGTTATGGTACTTCTCAAAATTGGCCTCTATAGACAGGCAATCCTTATATAGAGGTGGCCGCTATAGCAGGTATTACTATATATATATATATATATATATATATATATATATATATATATATATATATATATATATATATATATATATATATATATATATATATATATATATATATATATATATATATATAGTTAAAGTAGACGACTTGAAATAGCATATCGCTAGGTGAAAATGTTACAAAACATAGATGATAGCAGTAGATATCCGATTCAATGTACCTGGAAATTTTCGCTCCAGTTTAATTTTCACCTTTAGATGAGAGAGCGAATTCAAAATCGAACCATACGTGTCATCCATGATAGTACGGTGATTTCGGGCGAATTTAAGACATGGAGAATATGTTTTTTGTCTTAAAGAGACGTAAAAAGGATTTAGCTAATCGAAAACCTTGTTTTTACTGCGTTGTACAATTTCAGCATTTTCTATCTGGCTTTGTGAAGTTATGTAGTACAATTATATAAAGATCAATCTGCTACACGTTGATCATTTAATTAATAATTTTGCTTTTGGACACGGTAAAATGACGTTTTGAGCACATGTTTGATCGTCAATAATAATTCACATGTACTTTTTCTGTCTATCATATAACATTTATAAAACATTACCCGGAATCAAGTTTTGATCTCTTAGACAATGTATACCTCAACTCATCGATACCCCTGTAACAGCATTTGAACTCAATCATTTTAAAGAATGGGAACGTCATGTACATGTTAGCACTCTTGTTTCCTTATTTCAAAATACAAAATAAATATATAGTTTTAAATATTGATTGACATAATGCAGTCTAGATATGAAAACATCTGATGATATTCTTAAACGTTTAAAACAGTAAAATATTTATTTTTTTATTTTATTAGTTTTGAGGTATCACCGCTGCACCGACAGACTTTATATTTGGTATTGATAATATGTAACAAGTGATATCAAATACGTTTTGTAATAGATCGACTAAAATGGAGTAATTTTAGTCTATTACTCTAGAAGTATGCAATACCTAATCATAGAAAAACATGATATACGCCCGTTACAGCGCTTGTGATTAACGGGAGATAACTCGCATCCATTGCAAACAAGCGGCATGTTATATGGGAACAGTCATTAATGTTAAATTTGACAGAATTTTTTTTAAAAAGATGCCGTCATACTGGCTAGCGACTGTTAATGCTGAGATGGGATGAATATGACAGATATTTGTTTACATGTTGCCGTCAGCCTAGCTAGAGACTGTCAATGCTGCGATTGGAAAGAAGCTGCATATTAATGATATTGCTGAAGGAGACGACCGAAGCGCTCTTCATCATATTTTGACTATTATAAGATATCTCGAGTAATTTCTTGGCCAAACAGACGACGTATGCGGCCTGTAATGTGACAGGGGACGGGACGCTGCGTCGTTTGACCTTACCGGGTCACGTTTCTATATATAGCAGTTTACCTGCAGAAGGGTACTAATTATGTCTAATGACCATAACAGTACAATTTCGTACTTCTTTAGTTATAGACTTCTGATTTTGTTGAAAACAAGTTATTCTTTTACTTAGTTCAAAAGATCTATTTTGCTTATGCAAAATATTACTGTGATTGCATCATCCTTATTTTTTTTATATAAGCTGTCAAATACAGTACACCTATTTTCAGAAAAGTAGCATAACGTTATCGTCAACTATGAAAATTCTAGGTTTCTTATTACATGTCTCTTACAACACTATATACCCTAGAGTATCTGATCTAAGTAAATAGATACAAGTTTTGAAACGAATTATGTAAAGCACACGAGACGGATAAAACTGTAGCCAAATTTTGGGAACGACCTGCCCTTTCTCTTAAAAATGCCGCACACATACACACTCACGCACACACACACACACACACACACACTAAATACGAATGATATGCTAATAACATGGTTATAAAATGTCTATCAAAGTGGAAATTTATCAAGTGAATAACTATAAAATTAAACTACCAAAGAAATCGACAAATGTGAAAGCACGACACATTAGAATAGATAAATTTTGTAGTTTTTTTTTGCTAGTTTCCCATAGTTTTGTTCATTTTGCTCGTGTTTTATTTTTATAATAACAATTTCATTTTCTTTGGAAATATTTAAAATAGTATTTGAGTACGATGTGATAGATTTTGTACTTGAAGCATCAGTAAACAATACTTAAATGAGCATTGTAATTGATAATTTCAATAAGTAATAAAAGATACAATTATTGAAATTGTGTTGCAAAGAAAAAATGTGGCAATCCCAGTCTGAGAGTTCAAGCCAAATCCACGATGAGGAAAAACTAAGAAAAGCATATATCAGTATTTGTGTTATATATATATATATATATATATATATATATATATATATATATATATATATATATATATATATATATATATATATATATATATATATATATTGTGAAAATATAACTTTTTAACAGCAGTCCCATAGGATATTGTATTAAAACACAAGTACTAGCATGTCTAGAAATACAAAACATCGTATGACAATGACTTTGTAATAAGTTTTGTGCTAAAATATCGTATATGTTCAATTTGTTCCCATTTCTTTTGGTACCAGTTATCGCGCCAAAAAGTTATCAGCTTTACGTGAGAGCACAACCATCACGATGACGCCGATACCTAGAGCTAAGCCGTTTCTCACCTGAATGAAGAAACTTGGTATCAGTATTTAGTCATTCAATTTGTATGAGAATGTACCTGCACCTTTACCGTAAACATGTGAAAAATACGTTAGAGACAAAAGTTATAATTCATAGTAAATGCTATTGCCAATACCCGTGAAAATGCAAGTTAGGATGATTATTTGCATCTATAAAGATTCATAATATTGAATTATTCAATAAATGAAAATATAGGAGTGACAATTTGTGTTGGTGCTTTCTTCTTATTTCCCCCCAAAGCAAAAAGAAAACACTTCCCGCACTTATGCACGGATTCACGGTGCTAAATTATCGGGCAATAAGACTTAATACAATATTTTATTGAACGATATTTACTAAAATGCGAAAAATAGTTTGATTAATGCCAATATAAACATATTTCTCGTCTTGGGGATATAGTGCTCCTATTCATCGATTTTCCGTCGGGAATATATGTAAAAGTTTACTGGTCGGATGACGTTCATTTTTTTTATTAAAATACCAAACGCATAAACATCAAAAGACACGCAGCTCCAACCAGATATAAGTATACTGTTTAGTATATAATATAAAAAATCTCAGATACCAAAGTATAAATCAATAGAATGTCCAGGACATAGATACAAATCCGGTAAAAATGGACAAACACGGACCTCTTGAAACCAAGAGGTGGGATCAGGTGCCATGGAGGAGTAAGCATCCCCTATCGACCGGTCACACCCGCCGTGAGTCCACAGTCAAGTCCAATGAAATACGTGAAGAATGAATCCTCGTCACAAGTGGTACAGACGTGTCTAAACAACCGCCAACGAAAAAGCAACTCAACATTTCACTTAGTGAAACAGAGTATATAAATGATATGAATATGAATGCTAGGTTAGTGGTTAATTTCCCAAAACATATTTTTATATCCAATATAAGAGAGAAATACGAAGATGACCTGGAACATATTCGACTGAGTGATTTTAACATTGATGTTTGAAATTAACATATTTTATAGTCATTTCGTTCAAATATATCACATGCTGCATTTTTTCTGTAGTCATTTTCTCTTTTATTAAATGCGAATTGATTGCGAATATAATTTACAAAACGGGTTTGTTTAGTGTATTAAGATCTCCTACATTTTGTCATCTGTGATCTTTGAGCATGATAAGAATTTTAGTAAGATGGATAAACATCGATCATAAAGATAGAGACACAATGATATTTAATATAGGCTAAGTGGCAAAAACATATTCTAAAGAAATGTTATGATTTACAAAATGATTTATCTTTAGACGAAATTATAACAGCGATATTTAAAGCTCGTTAGGTTTTATATTCTCAAGAAAAATGCCATCTTTACACACACACACACACACACACACACACACACATAATATATATATATATATATATATATATATATATATATATATATATATATATATATATATATATATATATATATATATAGAGAGAGAGAGAGAGAGAGAGAGAGAGAGAGAGAGAGATGATCCGGCACATTATTTTCAGAGTTACGCAAAACAGCTGATACACTCGATTAATTATTATGAACATACTTTCATATGATATTCGCGTGTAATAGGGACTAGGACCCGACACCATTGAAAAATTGAAAATCAAATTGCTATATTTAAACAAAAATGGAAGCAATTGTTCATCAATAGAAAGTACGCAAAATATGCAATATATCTATAACTAGACACATTTTGGCAATAAATTATATCATATTATATAATATATTTACAGGTGCTAGTAAGAATTTCAATTTCTGATGAATGATGGGGGAATATCTAAACTAATTTAATCACAGCAAAGTAAGGCAGCGTGAATCGCAACCTTACACTTTAAAAGACATTGTGAACGTGTAAATTCTACTCACTAAATACAATCGAGTGTTGGTTACAAAATTGTTTTAAATATTACTGAGGAAATATTACTGAGGAAAAATGAATCTTCGTATCTCCGATACGATAAGTTAAATTTTGAACATAATATCTAATTACCTGCAGTTCCGTCCTATATGTTTGTTTTATTTCTATTTCTTAGGAATTGTTCAGGAATTGGTCCCTGTAATAAAACAAAAACGGAATAAAACCGAATAGAATCGAAAGGCAGCGAAAACCGCCACCAACGGATCGTAACAGAAACTTATCTTCATTATATATTTTTGTTTGGTTGTTGTTTGTTTTACATCCCGCCAAGAATTAATTATATGGAGAGGATATCGCCACCTGTAGGCAAAGTGCCACAAAATTTTAACCTGTGCTATGGACTTCCGGAAATACAGTGTGGTTTCTGTTACGTGCTGCTTCACCTTCCATTGCACGAGAGCTCGTTTTATTTCTTATCCGAAACACTTCGTGAATTGAACGATCTCCTATTAAACAATCGTATTGACGTGCATTAAATGTATTTTAAGTTTCCGTACGTTCATTTTTTTCTCATTTTTCCCGCACGGAAACTTAAAATGAACATCATCTCATTTCCCTTAGCATGGCTTCAGAAACAACAGACATAAGAAACTTCAAACTAAGTCTAAGCATTTATTTACAATAAAAACATTTAAAACACATTTTACAATTTGAAATGACAAATACCATACTCACAGTCATAGTTTCACAAAAATAAACATAAATTCTAATAAGTTCTTCACACATAAATTCCTAAAAAATGAAAATAACGAAGTTCCATCTTTAAACAACCTCTCATACACAACATCTTAACACTCAGAAGAACAAAGACAAACCTGATTTATTCTACTTTGATAACCAAACTTCTAATTAAGTTTCAATTTAATTAATCTGTCTGGGATTTGATTTCTCTTTGAAAATATGAAATTTTGACAAAATAACTTGACATAGACTGACCAAAATTGCTATAAAACTGATAAGAATCAAGGGATAAACAAACAGTGATTTTATCCCTTTTATCCTCTCTACATGATAGGAATATAAAAAAAAATTTATATACCAAAGTATAAATCAATAAAATGTCCAGGACATATATACAAATCCGGTAAAAATGGACAAACACGGACCTCTGGAAACCAAGAGGTGGGATCAGGTACCATGGAGAGTAAGCATCCACTGTCGACCGGTCACACCCGCCGTGAGTCCACAGTCAAGTCCAATGAAACACGTGAGGAGTGTATCCTCGTCACAATTGGTACAGACGTCTCAACAGCCGCCAACGAAAAGGCAACTCAACATTTCACTTAGTGAAACAGAGTAGTCGCAAACAAAACTATTATACCGACCGTAAAATTTGCGGAACGTTGATATTAAACGCGGTTTTCGATATCCCTGTGTCAATAATTTGTCAGTGAGTAGTTTACCTCTGTATATGAAATCTTCATATGTTATACACGCCCTGGCATATCGTATCATTTGTGAAATATAAACTCCATATGTGGGTGACTGAGGGATATTACTACTTAAATGTGGTAATTTACGATGGGAAAGCCAAAATCGCATCGTTTGTCGTATAGCTTAGTTGCTAATTTCCCGTCTGTGTTTATATTAAGTAAAATGTCTAAGTATGAAGCGTGTGTGCTTGATTCTGTTGTATCTTTAATTTCTAGTTCGCTGGGATATATCGCATTGAGATATGTGTGAAAATTGTCATTATTAATTGACAAAACGTCGTCGATGTATCTAAATGTCAAATTAAAGGACACCGCTAACTTTTTCTTCTTTTGATTCAGCAGTTTCTGAATGAAGTCTGCTTCGTATGAATAAAGGAACAGGTCGGCCAATAAAGAAGCATAATTGGTTCCCATAGGAATGCCGACAGTTTGTTGAAAGACCACGTCTCCGAACATTACAAATATATTGTCTATTAGAAATTCCAGCATGTTTTTTTTATATCAACTTCAGTATATTTATGTGTAGAATCAGAGTGGTGTTTGACGAAATAAGTATCCTGATAGCCAATCACTAGATATTTAAGTTTTCGGGTACCACCTTTAGTGAAAAAACAATTGTATATGATGCTGAAAAGTCTTTCTTTTAATCTTTTATGTGGAATAGTAGTTTAAAGTGTAGAGAAGTCATAAGTTTTGATACTGTGAATTCGAAAAAAATTGTGTGCCTTCAAATTTTCTAAATGCTGTTTAGAATTTTGTATGTAGGATTTCCAGAATTCGTATTAAACCCAAGTTCTTCTAGTAAACAATTATAGTAATGTGCCTTACAAATAAAAACTATATTATTTGAGGCTTTGTCTGCTGGTACCTTGAATAGCTTGGATGCGATGCTAGGTGTATAGCTATATGAAATGCAAGGCGTGGTCTTCAGTTTAAAATATGGTGAAATACAGGACTGAACGTTTTTGTGATTTAGAACATTGCCAATATTTAAAGCGTCTATGCCTTTATTTGTAAATTTAAGTTTAAGGAAAAGACGTTTCTGTTCAGAACAGTCATCGTTTATAATGCGTGCAGGCTTAAACAGTCTTTGATAAGCGATGTCCATTATAACGGAGTTCAGTATGTATTCTGGGGTTGAAAAATCCGTTAAAGGGTTCATTCTTGCTTCTTGAAAAAGTTTATTGAGATTTGTAAAAGGAACAGAATAAAGTTTGCTGCGAATGTGATAAAGACCCAATTTTTTGTTAACGTAAGGTAAAAGAGATGAAAAAGTGACATCATGTATGTAGGGTCGGTTGTATGAACGATGTCCGTGACTTCGTTTACGTGTTACATTAGAATTAAAAAGTTCCATCACATTAACACCATTACACAGTGGGCTTGATAGATTGCCTACACTTTGGATATTATCGTTACATCCATAGGGATATGCAGTGCCAAGCTGTTTAATCCTAAATTCTTTACGTTGTCTACGGAAGGGGGTACACAAGGTGGGATTGTTGGTCCAGTGGTATATTTTTTCAATTATACGCACTTTCCTAAACAAGATGGAATGGTCTTGAGAGTTGAAATGTCGATAGAGTATCTGGTTACCCCCATTTTTAATCTCGAATCGATGACCAGATACTCTTTTATTTAAGGGTCCTTTAATTTCGCCAACATAAATCAAACCACACAAGGTACACTCAATTCCTTAAACAACGTTAGATGATTTGCAGTCTAGATGATCCCAGCTTCTGGTGTTGTAATGCTTATTTGTCAGATTGCTGGTGAACACTTGGTCAGTTATTAATATATGACATGTTTTACAATTTTTGACAGAACATTTAGAAATTGTTGGTATATTATTTGAAAATGAACTATCAAAAATGTCGTCAAGTGGAATCTGACAATGTTTTATGGGAACATAAGCATTATTATGTTAATACCATAACTGGTAATATTTTGACTGTACAAATGATAAATTGTTAATGTCCCAAAGGACAACCCGAGGAGCACCAAACAATCTCTGCGAGTCTGTGCTCCCGATAGACTTCACAGAAGGACACCTTTTTATACTGGGCGCCGTGCCATCCAGTGTGCAATTTTTGGTACTTGTTTATCCATTAAATGCATATGTACCGAGGAAAAGAGAAATTTCAGTAGCATTAACAATATATTGATTGGCACACTCGGGATATGTCAAGCCACATTCATGTTATTCAAAATGTACGAATTGCTTAACATGAAACACTACAAAGTTTTGATAACCTAATTGATAAAAGAAAATATCCTGACAAGATAGATAGATAGATAGATAGATTATGCTTACTGTATATGTGTAAAGTCTGTGTATCTCTAAATTCGACGCTGTCGGAGTACAGGATCAGACAAAGTAATAGTATTATATATGATTTCTTGCTATTCGGTAGTAGAGTGGGAACTATAAACGATTCCGAATGATGATAATTCATATCAGTGTGTTATCTACGGTTGAATTGTTACCAAGGTTGAGTTACTAGGGTGTAAGGAAATACATGATTTTCCATAGGTATACGGAAAGGCTTTCTCTAGCCTCCGCGCTCTACATGCACAGCAAAATTTAAATCTTAATTTATCTCTTTATAATGAATAAATATCCAGAACTTTTGATGACTCTTGATCTTACCTTCTTTGCATCATTCCATAAAACTTCCAAAATTTACAGCATATGTCAACACAACACGGTTCACGTTTTTCTTTGCTATGCATAGAGTCAATACAATTGTTGAAGTGTCAGTATATATTATTACAATCTATAAGGGTCTTCTAACCCCACCCAAGTGTTTCAGTCCATACCCTTGACAGTGCTTCAATATTGTTTGATGACTGTTTGTTACATTTTTGTAGACACAGATGTTTGATGTATATACCCAATTATAGTTTGTTGTGACAGTATCGGTACATAATTAACTATATTATAGCTACATGCTTAGTGGGGCAAATCAAGAATGTCACCAATAAAGAATATCACAGAATTTACACGTGTTCCTTTACCGCTTTCATTTTTAGAATCAAGTAACTATTGTCATACCTTAAAGATTCTTATTGTCAGCCCAAACGTGACGGTCAATTAATATGGAGTAGCTATAAGATAAAAGAGAAACGATTATAATTCGTAAGACAATTAACATACAATTGAACAGACGATAATTACAATTAAAAAGATGATATTTTCTTTTAATGAACAGTCAGAATCTGCATGAAAAACTCTAAAAACACACAGATTTGGTGTACACTGGTGGTAAAAAGCATTTATATTACCATATCAATTGGCACGCAATTCAATATACATAAAAATTAAAATTGTTGCTGGTCTACATGTAACAAGATATGACCAAATTGAAGTAATATGATTCATTCAACAGCTAGTAAATGTTATCCAAGATTTCTAGTGGATTAATTCTTTTGTTTGAGTACACTTGTTACATTTAAATTCCAAAGTTTTGCAAAGCTAAGATAGTCATCTTTTTACAGTTACTCTTAGACGGATTTCGGCAATACTTTTAGATTTATTATTTGACCTTGTATGAGACCACTTTCTCTTTAGAAAAAACATATACTTTTTAAATTGTAGCTCAACTGATGAAGTCTAATTGACAGAAACAATCGTCTTGAGCATTACAACTTTGGTATTCTGTTTGTAATATTTACAACGTTGATCTATATATTATAACTATCAATAGACAAATGAATGCTTTTAAGCATTACTCATTTACATACTAGCCCATATATGTATACAAATGAATGCTAATCAGTACATATAACGTTATCTATATAAAACAATTTTTCTGTTTTTTTTGTTTTGACATATATTTAATGACAGCTGATGATAAATGAATGCTGTACTTAACATACTGAAATTTGAACCAGTGAATATCTGTCCAATTTAAAAAAAACTAGAATGAACTTCCCCGAGTATTTCAGAAATTCATATTTTTTTTGTTTTAAAAATACTACCGTAAGCAATATTTTGAGTATCATGTTCATACCATGTGTTTAATTTTTATACATTGACCTACATTTATACCTCATTCAGTGATAACTCAGAGGCTGTAATACAAATACAATGTAAAGTCAAACATACAGTCAAACCTGGATATATTGAACTCAAAGGGGATAATTTTTTTTCAAATTAACAAAATAACAGGTTTATAATGGTAATAAAGATATTTGGTGAGGAATCAAAGTCATTTCAAATAAAGCGGTATTTCAATGTAACAAAGTTTCATAAAAGTGGGTTTGACTGCATATACATTAATATATACATACTTGAAAATGCCGGAATGAAGTAAAAAAAAATTTGGACATTGTTAAGATACCTGTAATCACTGTCAGGAAATAGTTTTTTTCAGTAATCGGTTTTTAGAAGGATGAAAAGTGATTGGTGTTTTCTACAGTTTCACTGCTTGTGCGTGTATTTAGCGGAATTTGTCTTTAATCATGCTCAAAATCAATTGTGATAAAAGTTGTTTAAATCAAACAATTTTGAGAGAGAGAGAGAGAGAGAGAGAGAGAGAGGCCTGTAGGCCTATTCAAATACACACAAATATAAATACAGCAAAGACAGGGATAAAAGTATATTTATTGTTGCTGCCTATGGAGAAAATCCACATTGATAATTACTGGTTGACCTATCGCTAAATGTCAAACATGTGCTCTCAATGTGCATTTTTAAAGTCATATGATATAAAAATATCAGATACCAAAGTATAAATCAATAGGATGTCCAGGACATATATACAAATCCGGTAAAAATGGACAAACACGGACCTCTGGAAACCAAGAGGTGGGATCAGGTGTCATGGAGGAGTAAGCATCCCCTGTCGACCGGTCACACCCGCCGTGAGTCCACAGTCAAGTCCAATGAAACACGTGAGGAGTGTATCCTCGTCACAATTGGTACAGACGTCTCAACAACCGCCAACGAAAAGGCAACTCAACATTTCACTTAGTGAAACAGAGTAGTCGCAAACAAAACTATTATACCGACCATAAAATTTGCGGAACGTTGACATTAAACGCGGTTTTCGATATCCCTGTGTCAATAATTTGTCAGTGAGTAGTTTACCTCTGTATATGAAATCTTCATATGTTGTGAACGCCCTGGCATATCGGATCATTTGTGAAATAAAACTCCATATGCAGGTAACTGAGGGATATTACTACTTAAATGTGGAAAATTTACGATGGGAAAGCCGAAACCGTCGCGTTTATCGTATAGCTTAGTTGCTAATTTCCCGTCTGTGTTTATATTATGTAAAATGTCTAAGTATGAAGCGTGTGTGCTTGATTCTGTTGTATCTTTAAATTCTAGTTCGCTGGGATATATCGCATTGACATATGTATGAAAATTGTCATTATTAATTGACAAAACGTCGTCGATATATTTAAATGTCAAATTAAAGGACACCGCTAACTTTTTCTTTTTTTGATTCAGCAGTTTCTGAATGAAGTCTGCTTCGTATGAATAAAGGAACAGGTCGGCCAATAAAGGAGCACAATTGGTTCCCATAGGAATGCCGATAGTTTGTTTAAAGACCACGTCTCCGAACATTACAAATATATTGTCTATTAGAAATTCCAGCAATTTTTTTATATCAACTTCAGTATATTTATGTGTAGAATCAGAGTGGTGTTTGACGAAATAAGTATCCTGATAGCCAATCATTAGATATTTAAATTTTCGGGTACCACCTTTAGTGAAAAAACAGTTGTCTATGATGCTTTAAAGTCTTTCTTTCAATTTTTTATGTGGAATAGTAGTGTAAAGAGTAGAGAAGTCATAAGTTTTGATACTGTGAATTCGAGAAAAATTGTGTGCCTTCAAATTTTCTAAAAGCTGTTTAGAATTCTTAAGTATCCACATCTGATTTACACCGCTTCTGGAATAAGCAACTGTACAGCATTGTTGAAGTTTCTCCTTAATGGCTGTCAATATCTTGGTAAGGAGTAAAGATAAAGGTTTGGTAGAACATTTGCTGGATCCTGCTATGTATCTTTGCTTATATGGGGTTTTATGAAGTTTAGGTATCCAGTATAAATGTGGTAGCTCGAAATCCGTATCCGTTGTAGGTATATCAAATGAGCGTAATACGGACACGTGATTTTGAAGGATCTCGTCCTTTGAAAGTGAGCTACGTGTGTATGTAGGATTTCCAGAATTCGTATTAAACCGAAGTTCTTCTAATAAACAATTATAGTAATGTGCCTTACAAATAAAAACTAAATTATTTGAGGCTTTGTCTGCTGGTACCAGTACATATTGGTCATGTAACCTATCCAGTTCAATTACTACTTCTGGATCATTGAATACAGAGGGATAATGTGTTTTCATAGTCCCTTTAAGTTTTCGAATACGAGATTTTATCAACCATCGTATAGCTTTCAGCCATTCAGACAAAGTGTCTGGTTCTACGTCTTCATGTTTGGCCCATCGTCTGGCATAATCTTCGACAGAATCCATAACTAAACTGAAATTCTGACGCCAATTAAAGGAATGGGCTTCCCGGTATTTAGGGCCCATTAAAATAAGATTTTTGAGGCTTTCATTTTCAACAATAGAAACGTGTGTGCTTGATTCTGTTGTATCTTTAATTTCTAGTTCGCTGGGATATATCGCATTGACATATATATGAAAATTGTCATTATTAATTGACATATATACATATTATGATATGCATCGTATTAACATAAATCTTCATCTAAACTAATAACAAATTTCCTCTTTTCTTGACTTTTAGTATGTTTTATTGAGTAGCAATATATATATATATATATATATATATATATATATATATATATATATGTGTGTGTGTGTGTGTGTGTGGGGAAGTGAATGTTTATCTGTATTGTATTGATTATTGATTGTATAGGATTTAATCATTAGATCAATTATCTTTGTCCAATGCCCTAGAGCAAAATTTTAGTTCTACTGCGCATATGGATTGAGTTGCTGAGTACTTTCTTTGTAAATTTTCTGGTTATTTTCTATTAGCTTTCTCATTGGTTTATATCTTCATGATATTAACAAATTATACCCTTTCCCTCCTTTTTATTTTGTGAATAAATACCTTGCTTGAATATATGCAATTTATATCGACGACAAGATTAGCAGAACGAGTTACTGGTCTTGGTTTGCACTGCTTAAGGTAATTATGTTTAGTATTGTACATTTATTGTTACTATTTAATTTTGTCTTTCTCATATTGTTCTAAAATGAGATTGTAAAGTAACTCATTAAATAAGTTCATGCTATATATTACACGTTACAATAAGTATTTATCTATTTGTAATATTTCATTGATGAAATCCAGTATCATATCACTGAATGGTATTTATTTTGATTTAATAATCCTAATGTCTTCAAACTTAATTTTATATGTTTGTCCTTGTTTAATGTACATTTATGTCAATGTTCATTGTATTTATTGTAACTTTGTCTTTATTTTAGATTAACCGTGTGTGTATGTGGAGATTTTAAATAAAATCTAGAAACAGAACCTACGTGTAATGACTTTCACTTTGTTACATATATATATATATCTTTATGGATTTGGGAGACATGTCAATAAATGGACAAATTTTCGTGAAACAAGACTTTTTAAAACAGTAATGCATCCCATTAGAGAGATAAAACATCACAGATACCAAAGTATAAGTCTTTAGGATGTCCAGGACACAGATACAAATCTAAAAAATGGACAAACACGGACCTCTGGAAACAAAGAGGTGGGGTCAGGTGCCATGGAGGAGTAAGCATCCCCTGTCGACCGCTCACACCCGCCGTGAGTCCACAGTCAAGTCCAATCGATTTGTCCAAAACTTCAAACACTGACTTATTTGTTGTAATTTCCCCATAAAATTGATAAGTTCCATATCTTCAAGATTTAGGGAGAAAAAAAATCAATAATTTGAAGTTTATTCGAAACTGACCAATTTAGATTATTTTTAAACAAAAAACAATTGCAAAATCATGAGGAATTTTAAATGCAGTAAAGAGGGATTAACTATCCCCATCAAGTAAAAGGTGTGCATCATCTGCATATTGACTATGTAAATATTTATTATTTGATATCATTACTCACCCCTATATCATTATTTGATTTTGAAGATAAAGCTTAAAGTTCTATATATATGATAAAGATATATGGTGACAGGGGATCCCCCTGACGACAGCCGCGACTTAACTCGAAAAATGGCGATAAATGTCCATTATCACCATTATTCTTTGAATTACAATGCAAAACTTTAAACCATTTACACAGTGATTAAAAGACAACAAAACTTTATTTATAAAATTCCACTCAATGGAGTCAAAAGCTTTTTTCAGAATCCAGAAGATACAATAGACCCGATTAATGTTTTTCTTCAAGAATTTCCATAATATCATAAAGTAATCTAGTGTTGTCCCCTATAAACCTACCCTTTATAAACCCTGATTGTGTTTCGCTTTTAATATTTGGGAGAACCTCTTTAACTCTATTAGCTATTACTGCAGGTCTTTACCATCCCCAGGTATACAGGTAATAGTACTTTGTTTCTTAAAATCTGACAATTGTCTCATATTATATGAATAGTTAATGGATCAATACAGAAAAATTCCTAATTCCTTTTAAAAAAGATTATAAAATTCTACACTAAATCCATCTTATCCAGGGCTTGTCCCATAAGCAATATTTTTCAATACTTTTGTCAATTCACCCATTTTTAGTATACCCTCACAACTAGTTTTATTATTTTCATTAACCTGGTGTTGAAAGAAATGCGAATTTTAAAGATTTTGCACATGTGTGTTTTCTTGTTTAGTTGTTTATAAATTTTTAAAGAAATTGACATTTTCTTTTATTACATCCATTTAATTTTCAATAATTTATATCTTCTCAGATACAAGTTTTGTTATTGATTTGTTCACAAAGTCTCTTTTCTCTAGATTACAGAAATATTTTGTTGATTTTTCTCCATTTTCATACCAATTAGCTTTAGAAATTAACTTTAGACCTTCACTTTTTTGTTTTTCTAATATTTTCCAGATGCTTTTGTTTTCTAAAACTATATACAAATCCTCACTTGGGTTTATGTTAATTGATATTCTAAAGATTGTATTTCTGTTTCTAAATTATTTTCAACCTCACTTTTATTTTTAGCTTTTATTATTGAATAAGAAATAGTGAGTGATTTAATTTTAACTTTCAAAAAATAACTGATCATTTATCCGTAAAACTATATTCTCTGGCTCCTGTATCCTACTTTCAGTGATATATTCATGAATAGTTTCTTAATAAAATCCGTAACTTATTCTATGTTGTCTATATCCCCAAGAAGTGATGCATTAAATTTCCAATGACCCCTACCCCTCTCTATATTATCAAAATTTATATCTATAATTATACAAGAGTGGTCTGTCTTATATCCAAGTATGATTTTGGAATCTTTTGTTTTGCTATATATATCATGTGAAACTAAAAAATAATCTAATCTACGGAAGCGTATTAGGGACACCTTAATTTTTTTTTATTTCTCGTTTTGCCAACTTTAAAGTTGGCTTTTCCACCTTTTTTCTTTGAATTTTCAACCTTTGGCTTTTCCACCTTTTTTCTTTGAATTTCCAACTTTTTGTCTGGTTTTGCCAAGTTTAAAGTTGACTTTTCCAACTTTTTTCATTGAATTTCCAACTTTTTATATCGTTTTGCCAACTTTTAAGTTGGCTATTCCAACTATTTTCTGGTTTTGCCAACTTAAAAGTTGGCTTTTCCAACTTTTTTTCTGGACTTGTCACGATTAATATAAATATGGCCTACATTTGTAAAGAAGCACTCGGACAGTATGTATTGAATGAATATAACATCTATAGCATAGTTGTCAATTTTAAGATACTGTGTAAAATATCACGAAACAACTATTGATTAGCAATCAGGCTATTCGTCGCTATAATGGTGAAGCTAGAAGGAAAATGATGATACATTTACATCGAAACTACCCTGTGAGGCTATGCTAGTGACTCATATTACCAGAAATTGTGCATATATTTAGTGAAATGTAGCATTGATACAAATAAATTAAACATTTAAAACACAATAAATTATTCAAAACCGTAGTTTATTAAATGGATGCATTTTAAGTTTCTTTTCGATATGATTCTTAAATTTTATATTGCTTAAAGCCTTATATAACTTCAGGGGCGACTTTTTGGGACAGCATTGCAAATTTTGTCAACACAGATTATTTATTTTCAGTACGTCACAAGACGGAATATTTATTTTTAATCTTTTTAAGGACAGATTTTGTTTTCAGTTTTTTTTTTGCTATTATGATCAAGATTGTAGTATAATGTAGTGGCAGATATAGACATGTTAAAAGAATTAACATAAATATATATTAACTCAAAATTCGGTTACTGTGCATTAGATTAATTAACACGTATCTTTTAATGGTTTTATAAGCACCCAGAAATGAAATTAAGCATCCAACTGCTAATATTTCACATTGATTATACATCTCAAAAGAAGATTATCTGAGCAAACATAATGCATATGAAATAAATGTCAGGAAATCTTTTTATTAAAGGTTATATTTGACTTGCAGCCACTAAATTGTGGCATCTTTATTCTTCAAAATATGCCATTGTCAAACTAATTAACTCTGAAAAGAAAGTGTAATTCAGCAGACATAAGCTGAATGCTCCATTGTTTCTTTAATGCGTACAATAACATACTGTTTTTTGATCGGAATGCATAAAATTTAACTTGTATAAATTTGGAAAAGCCAAGAATAAAGTTGAAAAAGCCAACTTTCATGTTGGCAAAACGAGAAAAAAAAGTTGGAAAAGCCAACTTTAAAGTTGGTAAAACGAGACAAAAAGTTGGAAATTACAAGTATATAAGTTGGAAAAGCCAACTTTAAAGTTGCCAAAACGAGAACAAAAGTCGGAAAAACCAACTTTAAAGTTGCCAAAACGAGAAAAAAGTTGGAATAGCCAACATTAAAGTTGGCAAAAAGAGAAAAGGATTGGAAAAGCCAACTTTAAAGTTGGAAAAACGAAAAAAAGTTGGAAAAGCCAAGAAAAAAAGTTGAGTTCCAAGAAAAAAGTTGGAAAAGTCAACTTGAAAGTTGGCAAAACGAGACAAAAAGTTGGAAATTAAAAGAAAAAAGTTGGGAAAGTCAACTTTAAAGTTGGAAAAACGAGAAATAAAAAAAAAGTTGAGGTGGCTCTAATACGTTTCCGTAGTAATCTACCGAATTGGATTTTTTTGTCTCCTGGTAATGTTTTTAAATCAGGGTAAAATTGTCTCTAAGGGTAAACTGAATCATATGTTTGTATTTTGCATTGATTCGCGAGCCTTTGGGTTATTATTATGAAGGGTATTATGAGTATCCAAATTTTTGTCATGTACAGTATTCCAATCCCCATATAAAACTATAGATGTGTTATTAAAACCTGAAGAGTAGAAAAGATGTTAGAACAGATCAACTCTGCTACCATGTTGAGTATATTCAAATGTATTTAAAAAAGGATGGCCACACCTGCTAATCTCGAGGTAAAATTACTAAAACATACTTGTATATCCCCATTCTGTCTACTTACTATTAAACAGATGATAAATACCATTAACAAATGATAATTACAATCAAATATATGATAATTACTATACTATCTTAAAATGATAATTACAATAAATACAATCAAACAAATAGTAATTACAATAAAACAGATGCTAATTACTATTTAATAGACTGCTGATAAATATTATTTTAAACAGTTGACAATAGAATTAACAGATGGTAATTACAATTAAACATATTATCATTACAACTAAACAGATGATAATTACTATTATACAAACATATATGTTAAAATTAAACAGATGACAAGTACTATTATAACTTTATATCCTCATCAAATTACTTATATCGGTTTAGGAGAAACTTCAGCAATATTGTACAGTTGCTTATTCCGGAAGCGGTGTAAATCAGATATCGATACTCAAGAATTCTAAACAGATTTCAAAACATTTAAAGACACACCATTTTTTCGACTTTTCTACTCTTTACACAACAATCCGCATGGACAATTAAGAGATAAATGTAGGTAATTTAGTGTTTTATTGTATTATAATTGTTTAGAGTTTATTTGACAATTTATTTCCGCGGGATTAAATCAAGATAAATATTGTAAACGTCGTCTTCAGGGGATAGTTCAATTGTATTAAAATGGCTTAAAATGGTTTGACCATTCCCTCAAAGTATCATCGACGACAGTTCATATTGCTTCAATTTGTATTCGAGCATTCACGGCGGGTTTCACTGGTCATACGGAATGCTACGACCCCCACCGGATCCCATGTCTGATTTTAACAGAGGTCCGGGTTTCACAAATGATCCACATAATACTTATATAATATGTTTGGGGCCTTCTTACATATAGCCTACATAATCATCTTTATGTTCTTATATGTTACTACTCAAGTGGATATAAATTATTTACAATAATAAGAAACAACATATAGAGTGAAAGAGGCGAAGTTCGCCTGCATATTTATTAGACGTTATATTACAATGACAAACAAAAATGGCGACTATTTCTGCGTGATGAATTACTTCTTTCTACAATAGATATGGAAGAATATTAATAAAAGAACAAGAATCTTCAGGAGCCTGTATAGCTCACCTGGACTACACTGACCAAGTTTAGTTTCATTTGAAGAGCAGCTTCAGATGTGTGTTCCATACAATTCAATGTTAAACTATGTTACCAGTTGGAAGCCTTCATGGTTGGAATGAGGAACACCAATGGGGTACCAACCAAAGGCTATTGTGACTAAGTTTGGCTCCAACTGGCCTGGTGGTTTCAGAGGTCGAGAAAATCTTTGAACGTGTTTCCCCGTTAGGTTTAATGTTAAGACATGTTTTGCGCAGGCGGTCATGTTTTGGTGGATCGGGAAAATTTGAGCATTCTTACTATCGGACCTTAAATGCATCATTCCTGTAAAGTTTCGTTCAACTTGACTCATTAGTTTTAGAGGAGATGATCAAATTATGATTTTCCAATAGGGTCCAGTGTTAAACTATTGTATGTTCTGCACTGGCAGCCATGTTTTTTGGCGGATCGGAAAATTTTGAGCAGTCGTAGTAAAGGGCTTTCCACATATCAGCCCTGCAAAGTTTGGTTTACCTTGCTTAAGTGGTTTCAGAGAAGATGTTCAATGTTTTCCCCATAGGGTCCAATGTTGAATTATGTCTAACGCTTGCGGTCATTCTTTGGGAAATTTGGGTAATTTTAGTAAAGAACCTTCCATACATCATTTCTGTAAAGTTAAGTTGAATTTGGGGTCCAGCTGTATCCTTAATTTCAAGATTTAATCTGCAGTACTGCTATATAACAAATATATTGTTTAGAAGATATAAGACAAAATTGACAAAACTCTTTCAATTTGATATTTCTACTGCAATAACATTAAAAGGGCATTTTGATTTTGGGCACATGGAGACTTAAGTCCTTTTCCTACATAATATATTTTCTTTTTCTCATAATTTTCAGCACAGCCAAAATAACCCTTTGAAACCCCATCAAAAATTGAGCAGAAGTTCCCTTAACCCAAGCTAACCCGCTGGGTCTGGGGAGCATATGATCAATCAAACTCCTGGAAATAAAAGTACATATACTGAATAAAATTCATATTCCAGGGCAGGTGTTAATCTGCAACACAATTTGGGACCAATTATAAGAAAATCGCTAAATATCCAAAACAGGAAGTCAGATTTTTTTTTAAGAATATTCAGTATATACAGATCTTGTTTTATTGATCATATTTGCAATTTATACTTTTATTCTGGCTATTATAGTTCTGGAGATAATAGCCGATAACAATGAAAATAGCTAAACATCTACATTTCAGCGGCATACCCTCAAAAACAGAAAGTGAGGTGTTTCAGAAATTTTCAGAATACATAGATGTTGTCTTACTGATCATATTTGCAAATTATACTTTTAATCTATATGGCTAGCTATAATAGTTCTGGAGATAATAGCCAAAACCTAGAAAATCGCCAAAAATCGATTTCAGGGGCCATAATTCAAAATCAGTATATTTGATTCTTCGAAATTTTTAACACAAGTAGATCTTGTCTTGTCGTTTTTGGCCAGTAAGTTTTGACGCATTTTGTATCATTTTAGATAAAATAGCGAAAAAATTCGAAAATCATTAAAAATCAACATTTCAGGGGCCATTTTAGCTAAATAGTTTTGACGCCTTTGTTTCGTTTTTGAGCTATTTGCAAAAAACTGCAGTTTCACCTCTATATTCTATTTACAGCTACGGCAGCCATGTTGGATGGTCGACAAGCATACCGGATACAATTTTATTTTTAGACACACAAAGAGTTGTGTGGCCAAGTTTGTTTCCATATGACCAGGTGATTTTAGAGGAGAAAGTATTTTAGTGATGACCTTTTGGGGTGATTTAATAGTGATTTATTTCGTTACACAACAGTTTCTATACACATGTAAATTAAAGTGTATTCACTGAGCTGTGTTCAATAAAAACAAATAAAAAATAAATGAATTCAGTGTTCCATACTTTTCACACATATTAAATTTGAAATATACAATATGCGGCAACGAAAAGCCTTCGATGAGTGAAAAGCATGTTAAATCAAATACCTGTTAAAAATGTATTTTTAAATAATGACCAATGGCTATTAACTACCGTTAATGGCTATAAACAAAGACGGGTTTTTTATATATACGATAAATCAATTAATGTTCTTATCCGTTCCTACCATAAGGTACATAAATTATTTATAAGAATAACAAACAACATATATAGTGAAAGAAGTGCTGGATTAAGAACGAACAGTTCTGCAATATACAACTAATCAAATCCCTTGTTTTGTTTTTTGTTTTTGTTTTTTTTTTTTTAGAAACTTATAACTTTCAATTACATCTTCTTTGACGAACCCATCTTTTGGTTTCTCAGATCGCCACATCCCATATTTTTAAACAACCTATCCGAAACCTAACGTGAATGATTAACGCCCTTGATTGGAACTCTTCAGATCCAATAGGGCGTGAAAGCTAACCAGTAAAAATGTTTCTCGCCGCTCTCGAAAAAAAACAAAAACGGGAACACAATCAGAGACGTTCAATATATGATTCTGCGGAGTTTCGATTTCCGTTTCAAATATAAAAATTTCAGATACCAAAGTATAAATCAATAGAATGTCCAGGACATAGACACAAATCCAGCAAAAATGGACAAACACGGACCTCTGGAAACCAAGAGGTGGGATCAGGTGCCATGGAGGAGTAAGCATCCCCTGTCGACCGGTCACACCCGCCGTGAGTCCACATTCAAGTCCAATGAAACACGTGAGGAGTGTATCCTCGTCACAATTGGTACAGACGTCTCAACAACCACCAACGAAAAGGCAACTCAACATTTCACTTAGTGAAACAGAGCAGTCGCAAACAAGACCACCATACCGACCATAAAATTTGCGGAACGTTGACATTAAACGCGGTTTTCGATATCCCTGTGTCAATAATTTGTCAGTGAGTAGTTTACCTCTGTATATGAAATCTTCATATGTTGTGCACGCCCTGGCATATCGGATCATTTGTGAAATATAAACTCCATATGCAGGTGACTGAGGGATATTACTACTTAAATGTGGAAAATTTACGATGGGAAAGCCGAAATCGTCGCGTTTATCGTAAAGCTTAGTTGCTAATTTCCCGTCTGTGTTTATATTAAGTAAAATGTCTAAGTATGAAGCGTGTGTACTTGATTCTGTTGTATCTTTAATTTCTAGTTCGCTGGGATATATCGCATTGACATATGTATGAAAATTGTCATTATTAATTGACAATACGTCGTCGATATATCTAAATGTCAAATTAAAGGACACCGCTAACTTTTTCTTCTTTTGATTCAGCAGTTTCTGAATGAAGTCTGCTTCGTATGAATTAAGGAACAGGTCGGCTAATAAAGGAGCACAATTGGTTCCCATAGGAATGCCGACAGTTTGTTAAAAGACCACGTCTCCGAACATTACAAATATATTGTCTATTAGAAATTCCAGCATGTTTTTATATCAACTTCAGTATACTTATTTGTAGAATCAGAGTGATGTTTGACGAAATAAGTATCCTGATAGCCAATCACTAGATATTTAAATTTTCGGGTACCACCTTTAGTGAAAAAAGCAGTTGTCTATGATGCTAAAAAGTCTTTCTTTTAATTTTTTATGTGGAATAGTAGTGTAAAGAGTTTGGAAGTCATAAGTTTGGATACTGTGAATTGAGAAAAATTGTGTGCCTTCAAATTTTCTAAAAGCTGTTTAGAATTTTTAAGTATCCACATCTGATTTACACCGCTTCTGGAATAAGCAACTGTACAGTATTTTTGAAGTTTTTCCTTAACAGCTGTCAATATCTTGGTAAGGAGTAAAGATAAAGGTTTGGTAGAACATTTGCTGGATCCTGAGGATACATCAGTGATAAATAATGTTCGAAAAAAAACAAGGAAAATATATTGAACGTATACTGCAAATGAATGACAGGTTTAGAGTTGTAATTATAGACCCTTTAGCAGTAATTGCGGTCCTGTGACTTTGCTATTCTTCCGGTTGGCAAAATAATAGAAATACCCACTAAAACATAGACGTCGTTATAGTAACTGATTGTTTCTTGACGTCATCTTCCGGGAATCTGTATCATTTTGCCAACAGGAAGACTGGCAAAGTCACAGGACCGCAGTTACTGCTAAAGGGTGTATACGATAAATCACAACTTTCTTTCACCAGTAATTTGAAGAAAAAAACAACTCGAGTGTTGCGAAATAGTCAATGCAACGTAACAAAATTCTGACATAAATTACTATGACGTCACAATCTGGCACAGTAAAAATTTCTTCCGATTGAAGCATTCTGATTGTGTATGAATACAGGCGTTAATGTAGTGATCGAAGTGAGCCAAATATGACGACTGGATTATTCAGGTTAATCCGAAACCCCATTATTAGCAGCTGCTGTGCCCTCCCCTGATCGTAAACTGTGTAATCCGAACTTCTTTATATCTAGACCTAGATACTTTAAAACATTTAGAAGAATTTCTCTGTTTCACGTGTAAGAAATAGGCTTGTTGATATTTCTTAATTTATGAGAATTAGACATTTTACAATAAACCAGTGAGCTGAAAATATAATCAATGGAACAAGAATCAATGTTGGATTTACGGAGGTATCTTTCTAACATAACAACTGGATACGTATCATTATTAGTCCTAACAATAAGTAGTGTTACGCGCCTTATAAACATCAGTCTTGCTCTTATCCATAGTCTATATAGTGAAACATAAGAATCAAAAAGGTAATATTAGATCTCTTTAAATTCACCAGCTCTGAAAACCGAAAAAAAAAATAGAATAAGCTATCAAACACAGCCAAGGAATAGGAACATCCTGAAGTGATTTAAATTCTTTTCCAAAATATCTGCAGAAATGTGTTCTTTTTTCGTAACCGAATGAGCTTCTGCTCTTAAACTACCTTGTTTATCCGCTTTAACTAAGGTTGTAGAACACGGATCATTAAATCCGTCCCAGGAAAATGTCCAACTAACAGAGTATTAAGCTGTTTCTTGTATATTTGCGACAGAATTACATTTTTCAGACAAATGAATGAGGTATATGGACACGGTAGATTCTGATGCTGTAGTGGTGCAATCTTAGAATTAAACGATGAACTCCAGATGCAAAAACAATTAAAGGCGTACCTATGATTTTAAAGTATTTTTTGCATTTGATTTTAAACAATATTCAGGAGTAGCATTCCTCAAAACCAAGAGGCGTGGATCTTCAAATTAATTATTACTATGAAAGTCCTTCCATTTCCTATTCTGAACACGTCTGCAAAATGTAAATAAAATAACCAGACAAAATTTATTTAGGCAACTAACTATCATGGGGTATCATGGCCTTATATTACAATGATATATTTGAACTTTATCAATTTTGTAATCTTAATTTGTCAAATGTAAAATTAGAATTGATAAATATATCAACAGCAAAAACAGACTGAAATTTTATCCATTCGTTGCAGGGGATAATACATTCTCACGTAAAAACAAGTTATATTCAATGGCTATAAAATGCTGTGCATCAATATCCACCTGTCACATGTAACTATACCGTAACGAGAAAAAAGTATATACACTGTCTACACCATGTTATGTAGGCCCTGTCATGTACCTGAGAAAAAAATATATACACTAGCCACAACCTGTTATGTACAATAAAGACACTGGCTCCGACGTGCTATGTACCAGGACAGAATACAAAAATCCACTGTCTACAAAGTATTTTGTACCAGGACAGAAAACATTATAAACGTGCTATTTACCAGGACAGAAAACATTATAAATCTACTGGCTACAAAGTGCTATTTACCAGGACAGAAAATATTATAAATCTACTGGCTACAAAGTGCTATGTACCAAGACAGACTACAAAAATCCACTGACTACAACGTGCTATGTATCAGGACATAATACATAAATCCACTGGCTACAAAGTGCTATGTATCAGGTCAGAAAACATTATAAATCCACTGGCTACAAAGTGCTATGTACCAGAACAGAATACATTATAAATCCACTGGCTACAAAGTGCTATGTACCAGAAGAGAATACATTATAAATCCACTGGCTACAAAGTGCTATGTACCAGAACAGAATACATTATAAATCCACTGGCTACAAAGTGCTATGTACCAGAACAGAATACATTATAAATCCACTGGCTACAAAGTGCTATGTACCAGAACAGAATACATTATAAATCCATTGACTACAACGTATTATGTAACAGGACATAATACATAAATCCACTGACTACAAAGTGCTATGTATCAGGTCAGAAAACATTATAAATCCACTGGCTACAAAGTGCTATGTATTAGGACAGAATGCAAAACCCACTAGCTACAACGTGCTATGTACCAGGGCAGATAACATTATGCTTAATTCACATAACTTATTTAATTAGAATCTATATCAATCTCTTGAAAACAGACAGAAAACATTATAAATTCACTGGCTACAACGTGCTATGTATCAGGACATAATACATAAATCCACTGGCTACAAAGTGCTATGTATCAGGTCAGAAAACATTATAAATCCACTGGCTACAAAGTGCTATGTACCAGAACAGAATACATTATAAATCCACTGGCTACAAAGTGCTATGTACCAGAACAGAATACATTATAAATCCATTGACTACAACGTATTATGTATCAGGACATAATACATAAATCCACTGACTACAAATACCTATGTAATAGGACAGAATGCAAAACCCACTAGCTACAACGTGCTATGTACCAGGGCAGATAACATTATGCTTAATTCACATAACTTATTTAATTAGAATCTATATCAATCTCTTGAAAACAGACAGAAAACATTATAAATTCACTGGCTACAACGTGCTATGTATCAGGACATAATACAAAAATCCACTAGCTACAACGTGCTATGTACCAGGACAGATAACATTATGCTTAATTCACATAACTTAGTTAATCAGAATCTATATCAATCTTATTTGAATAATAAATGTTTTTAAAAAAATGTCCATGCTTTATTCATTGTATAACAGACTTTAATTGACTGCACTCAAACCCACACTTTACAAACCAACTGATACAGTCTAAGATTTTGAGGTAATACATTTACAGATTTTCAGCGTTTAATCTAATGGCTAATACAGGTGTACAAAAAGTATCAGAGCCAAATATGGAATTCTTGCTCAGGTTCATACCAAATGTATTTTTAAATTCAATAATCACTTGAACATAATTCTGATAACATATCTTCTTTGAATATAAAAGTCCAAAAGGGGGCCGAACTCCACTCAGGTACAATTAATGTACCCTTAGCTTTGCAACTAACTAAATGCTTGATAGTTTTTATTACAAGAACAAATAGTGGAACAAGTCAGTTATTATCATTGTTCCAGTTTAGACAAAATTAATACACATTCTCTGAACCTGGATTTCAAAACATGGAGTTAAATCGTTTTAACTTTCTATTATTAGAATTAGCAAAACGATCGATATCATATGGACCCCATCAATTTTGCATAAAATTAAAAAATAAAAATAGGTAGTTACAGGACAATGATCTTTGGGGATATTACTGATATAATCAGCTTTAACATTTTCTTGTCTTGGAGTCCACTGGATGTCAATATTAATCCCCTGCTTAACACACAGAAAATATACTCATACCAAGCTTCTGTAGTTCACGTTTCATGCTACCACACTGAACTATTTTGGTACAGCTCTGGTTATCAGTGAACCATTTTAATTTTTTGACTTGAAATAATTTTGTAAACAAATTAAAGTATGTTCTGTAGCCCTTAGTTCACGCCAAGTAGAGCTCTTTTAGCTTCATCATCTGTCCACATTAAATTGAAATCCTTTTGATTTAATTCAAGTGTATACTCATGCAGCTACATTGCTTACATCTGAATAGACAATAATATCATTTGTAGAAATATTAATATTTGCTGTGAAAATTTTTGATAACCAAAAATTGAGTTCAATCAAGACATTGTCTATATCTTCCGTGTTCTTGACACTGTCCCAAGATAACCTTGATACAATTTTCATATGACATTGACGAGTCATAATTTGACACATGTTTCCATTTACTGGAAAAAGGGAAATAACTTTTCCTGTAACCAAAGCAAGCTATCTAGCTGTAGTTCGTTGTAATAGTTTTGTAACATTTTCTAAACAGCATTTAAAATCGATTCGCCTGTCTGGAATTGACAAGGAAAATAAAAAATAAATAACTATAAACAAACACAAGTGTTATTTTATATATACGATAAATACATATCTCTTACACAGAGTTGTCGGTCGAGATGACCGAAAACTGTTTGTAAGAGATTGCATAATCATGAGATAAAGCCACCGATAAACCTCACAGTATCCTTGACATCGCAAAGAATGACGAATCAAAGTTGATGAAAACTTAATAAATTTTCCTTGCGTGTGTCGTTTATTAGTCCTACAATTTTAAGTCAACATAGATTACAGCCTTTATAAACTGACTCCATTCATGCATTCTGAGATTTGTTCAAAACGTAATTTTTATACTTCAGAAAGTAATTGTATTTCATTTCAATTTTTGCAGTGATCAAACAAACAAACACACACACACACACACACACACATATATATATATATATATATATATATATATAGATAGATAGATAGATAGATAGATAAAGAGATAGATAGATATATAGATAGATATCAGTTAGACCGACAAATAGATATCTATCATTGATAAGTTCTTTTCATGTAAACCTGAAACTACGTGTACATTTCTTGAAGTTTGATTGACAAAAATAGCAATAATACAAACCTCCATACATGTGTAGCTCTAATGCACAGCTTAATAAATGAATTAAATGACTCGTCATTCTAAATAGCTATAGTCGTGTCGATTTCCTGGTCGTATCTCGGGATCACGCACGATATATATTCATTCACCGAACAATCGAGGAGAGAAATTAATATAGACAACCTCTTATTTGATGATAATTACACATATTGACTGTGGACTCACTGCGGGTGTAACCGGTCAGAAGTGGATGCTTACTCTTCCATGACACTTGGTTTGTCCTGGTATATATACACTGGACATCCTGAAGATTTATGTTGATTAGTGACAATCTGGATCCAAATTAATTTCATACTTAAATAATTTTAATTACTTAATTAAGTCATATCTGAAATTATCTTTTTCTAAAGAAAGAAGGATGTTGATAAGCGACAATCCGGATCCGCATCCATTTCTAACTGTATCAATATTTATACATATGTAATTTCCCATGATGCTTTGTTATTGAGTTTCGCCATTAAAACACATGTTGTTGAACCAAGTCTCGTTGACGTCTATAAGCAGCAATAGGCTGTAATACCCACGTAAACACATTTAACAATTTATATTTTGGTGTATGAGATTTTTATACCCTACAGATATAGGTAGTGTTCTGGAGATCCATTTTGTTTCCCATTCTGTTTCTGTATTTACAAATTCTTTAAAAAGGAATACATCGGTTATCAACATTGGTTGTTATATTAGATTTTTCTTGTAAAATCAATTACATGTACATTTTGTGTATAGAGTTTCAACAGAAGTGGATCTTAGTGTCTTTTCTTATAATTTTGCATCATATTATATTTGAGCAGATGATGATGATTAAGAACTTTTAATACAATGTTGTCGCTATGAATTTTTATTGACAGGTTGTTAGTAACACAAATTTGATAGTGTAATGAAAGGAATTGTGTTTTAATTCAATGTACAAAGTATTTGTTCAAATATGAAGTGCGGATTTCCTAAATTTGGTCGACCCTCGCTATTGTATAGTTATATTTTGACTGAATCATACCAGGGGAAATATTTAGATAAAATGTCTTTGAAAGTCTGGCATTGAGAACACTGGACATAAAAGGGTTAATTGATACGTTTAGAGCCTTGTATTGAAGGTGTCAAGCAGGGTTGTCCATTTTGAGCCCTACTATTCTCCAACAAGTTAAGGCTGTGTAACAAACGAACGGTGTCATCTGGTCATTTTTTTTTATTGTCGAAGCGGTACCACTATTTTCTAGAATGTTTTAAAATGAAAAACCGGTAAATGATTCTAAAAGTTGTCATTGAGGTACATTCATCATCTTTTTCATTCTGCCTAAACTGAATGTTCCTTGAGGAGATAGAGCCGAGCGTGAATCAGATGCGAGTTGGCTCAACATGAACTGGTTTGATTCTTTTTATTCACAATCACATGTTACTTTGGACTACCCCCTCAAAAAAGTCTAGGATCATTTTAGTATCTTGAAACATTCAATCAACAGACCAAGTTAGGAAAAAATGTCAAACACGTCGGAACAGATTCTCTTACAAATAAAGAATGAGGATAGGTGAACTGGAAAAATAAACTCATCCTGTAGTGGTAATTTTGCCTACATGTGTATACCTGCCGAGGTTTAATGCTTATTGAGTAACTGGTTCAGCAGCTTATCGTCTGCAGTGTTATGCAGTAACATGAGATGTACATGTAATGTCTGAATATTGACCAACTGGCCAATCCAGCTTAAGTTATTCAGAAGGTCCCTCCATTCCCTTGTGACCATTTAGTACATGTTAATGTCATGCACAGGTCCATCTTGACATTGTAAACATTTGTCCTCTTCTCTGACTCAATAAATAATGTGGTACCCATTTCAATTTTCATGCAAAATGAAATACTATGGCAGTATAACCGTAATGGAATCTTAGTCACAATTATTGCTAATATTTATGTGTAAAATATAGAGAGTTCGGACTCTGTTCCCTGATTTTGTAACTTACTATAACTGATATTTAACTACCCCTTTATGATCAGGTTAAGCACTGTATCCGGTTATTTACATGCCTCCCTAAGTTTTGCCATGCACATTGGATCAATATGACCCTTAATTTGATAATAACGACAAGTCAGGTTAATGTTTTTACACTGTTTCAGTTTATGGCCATCTTTACAATGAAAGCATGATACCACTTTGCTAGCCTCCCATTAGGGTGTATTTACCAATGAGTATATGTACCATCAAATTTATAACCGGAAGTTTACAAAGTTCAGCTATTTGATGAAGAACATTTACACCCTCTCTGGGGATCTGGTCTCATTATGAGACCACACAGTTGACAAACACTCATCAATCACCAAAGGTTTGGGGCTCAAATGTTTATGAAGGTGTCCAACAAGGACAGTGAAAGTTTTTATCAGCATGTTAGATTTGCCTACCAATGTTTTTTTAACAATATATATGACTTGGGATCGATTGCATCGAGTAATGCGTGTTTGTCTTCCTTGTACGGTATATGCTATTTAGGTTGCCTTAATTAACCCTATGCTATACATTGTTCGAAGTGAGATCATTGTATATGCAGGATTTAAATACTAAGATACAGGTTGTTTTCACAAACATATGAGGTCATTGGTTCATGAGAAAGCGATTGTTTAAAGATTTAGCAAGTCTTTTGTCCTTTTTTGGAGCTCCTATTCACAGTTCTGGTCTTAGCCCCTTTTCAAACGTAAACTGTATGCGGCTTCACATGGGGATACGTCCTGATAATTCTGGTTAAACTGGCCTACTGGTTCTTGAGAATAAATCGACAATGTGTAAAAGTTATCAACGGACGACGATATAGAAAAGACGATCGTAATAGGTCACTTTCAGCCAATGGCTACAGTGACCAAAATTCAGCTTTTTGCATTGAAATACAAACTATGTTCCGGCAAACAAAATGCTCGTTCTTCATTGGTGAAGTTATTCATATATAACAAATCTGAAGTACCAACAAAACAAATGATTTATTTAACTAATATTAACAAACAAGTTTATGGCATTTAATTTCTCTCTCTCTCTCTCTCTCTCTCTCTCTCTCTCTCTCTCTCTCTCTCTCTCTCTCTCTCTCTGGCGCTGCATGTTGGGATGCTAAAGTATTGAAGGGATTTGAAATAACTTGAGAAAAACCACGTGTATTTAGATATTTAGGCTTTTACGCTTTGTAAGGATTTTCTCTTTTAAATCTCTATTGATGATTTCCATTTTTATCACTGAGGTCATTCAATTTTTGATGTTAAAGAGTTCATGAAAAAAAATTCTATCAGGAAAAGTCCCACAAAACGACAGAAACAGCACAAGACATTTTTTAACAAATGCAATACAATGCACATTTTAAGTATTTCCCTTATGTGTTAACAAAAGAAAAACAAAACAAATTAATAAAATCTTTGGCACATACTTTTAAAGAGCCTATGACATGATTATTTTCACAATGATGAAAATAAATGTTCATCTTTAACTGTACAATTTAGGGATATGTTCCATACCTCCCATATGTTTCTTTTTTGTTTCATTGTTTTATGATCTCGAGACAAATCCGTCCGCGGACGCTAAACAGGGAAAATGTAGAATGATCTGACTGTAATTTGCAATCCTTGTACTTGTTTACAATTTAGGTTTGCTTCTTATTTGTATACTAAGAGGAACTATATGGAACAGAAGTCCAGAAATGAAAGTACATGCTCCAGCTGAGAAGAACGTGTTGTTATACGATCCGGAAATATCAAACAACCAACCTGGAATTAGAAAAAAATGTTTTGTGAATGAAGGTCGTTTTGAACTGTTTAGCTCGAATTGCCACATACATTAGACAAGGTGCATACATATCACTGAAACATTTTGAAAATAATGTTATTGTCACTTAAATTTTTAATAATTGGATTACTAAAATGGCAAAATCAAATACCTAGATCAAAATAAATTACAACTGAATAACTTACAATTGATTATAATATGAAACAAGACTTTTAGTGCTTGGTGACGACGGTAGTTATAGGGGCTGTGTAAAATAAATTACAACTGAATAACCTACAGTTGATTATGATATGACACAAGTGCTTGGTG
This sequence comes from Atrina japonica, assembly GCA_030159075.1. Taxonomy (NCBI): domain Eukaryota; kingdom Metazoa; phylum Mollusca; class Bivalvia; order Pterioida; family Pinnidae; genus Atrina; species Atrina japonica. Next base: position 2,359,487 of record BROG01000010.1, on the reverse strand, counting down.
ACGATTGTAATTATAGGGGTTATGTAAAATAAATTACAACTAAAGAACCTACAATTGATTATAGTATGAAACAAGTGCTTGGTGACGACTGTAATTATAGGGGTTGTGCAAATAAATTAAAACTGAATAACCTTCAATTGATTATAATATGAAACAGGTGCTTGGTGACGACTGTAATTATAGGGGTTGGTCCATAGTTACCGACAAGTTTTGTTTTGGAAATTTTTTAACCAATTTCAACATTTTTCAGTTATATGGTGGCAGACAGTTTTAATGATAGAGAAGAGAACCCGTTTACAATGTATCCGGGAAGAGACCACCGGCCTTCCGCAAGTAAACTGGCAAACTTTCCCACAGCTTAAGTTCCAGTGGCGCTCGAACCTGCACTGACCGGCAATGAGAGATTTCATGGTTTAAAGCGCGATGCTCTAACCACTCGTCCACAGAGAACCATACCCACAAACAATACAACATTTACTTATAATTTGGCAAACAGTCTAATAGGTATCATTTTAATTTCATTAACATGAAGAGTCCGCGTAATAGGGCTCCAGACAACAATAACAACAACAACAACAACAAAACAACAGCACAAGATTTTGAAAGAAACAGAATATGCTAATCGGAACTGCTTTATACTTGCATCAACCGTTTTAGAAGAATTCATAATTATAAGGAGAATTTTATCACAAGAGTTTTGACCCCAGAAATGTCAATGTCAATGTACACTATTGTTTAATTTACATACCCTGGCAGTGAGGAGTGACCTTTTGATTATCACACGGATGATTCTACTAATTTTTTGGTTATGGCAGGATTCTCAGGAAAATATGTTTTTTCTGCAATGGATACTTGTAGGTATGATGAGAAGTGGGAGATAACTCTGACAAACGAAAAGACCGAATAGTGATTTAGGGCGTATTTTAAGACAGGGGAAATATGTTGTCTGTCGTAAAAGGTCGTAAATAGACTGGAGCGACAATATCAAGGTATACATTATTATTATCATTAGTAGAACTAGAATTAGTATATATAATTAGTATTATTGTTAGCTGTAGTGTATTATAGTCATAACATTTCAGCTCCAACAGTTTCTGGTTTTATTTCGGTCAATATTATTGAACCTTATTACATCCCACCTTGGACACGCGTATCTGTCATTTGCCAAGCCAGAATTTCTCTGTCGATATATATCCTAGGGTATAGATAAACTGTACGCGTTATGCCGTCACAATATAATTTTATAACGAAGGATTTCTTTGTTATGAGAATACAGTGTATTAAAGATGCGTCGGTTTTTATTTACGTACATATAAACATGTGTTAGAATCATGGGAGAAAATTGATCAAACATGGGTGTGTTGAGTGGAAATAGAAATATCAACCCTCACGGAAGGAATCTGAAAGTTCAATCCTCGGGAGATCCCGGATTGGACAACCAGGTTCTTACCACTCAGGTAGAGATTCCCTTTATCCATGCAACACACCCTTATAAGATTATATAAATAATTGTTTCTTGACATGTGTCTCCAAATTCTGTCGCCTTGCCTTGTTTGGCTACAGAATCGATAGTTATATAACATGTATTGAACTGTAGATAAATAAAATATCAGAAGGACCGATAACAAAATTCACAATTCGATTCCGATTCGTGTTCGAATATTTGTTTTTTCTACACGTGTATATTTTCTTTCATTCCTTAAATCATCTTCGGGTGTTTCTCATTACCAAGTAACAAATCAGTATTCCAATTACTGTTTATGTATTGTTCTACGGTTTGTAATCATGGAGAAGAGAACCTCGATAAAATGTGTACAGAGAGACACCACCGGCCTTCCGTAAACTGGAAATCATCTTAGGTTTATGGGAACTCGAACTCTCAATCATTAGAGATGATAAGGAACTTCATGGTTTAAATTGTTTGTTTTAACTCATACACCCCTAAATACACTTTTGTACTGGTCAAAGTCATTTGTTTACAGAGTCCATTGTTTTTCAGGGGTTGTTGAGTTGAGAAACAAAGCTAGACTGAATACCCTGGGATCATTCCACCAAATGATAAGAGCGGCATGTTAATTTGATTTGTTGAACTCCAAAGGAAAAAAATCAACCAATGCATTCTAAAACAGTAGTCAGAAACGTGTCTTCAACCACAAAAAATAAGCATAGAAAATCAAATCAAAAGAAGACGTAATCAATCATTAAACACACATTATATATACCTGCTAACGGTGGTCCCATAAAAGTAGCAATTCCTTGGAAACAAATTACAATACCATATGCATTTGTTAGCTTTGATAAACCAACGATACGGAGGATAATGGTAGGTGTTATTGTGTCTCCCGCAGAAAATAGTCCATAAAGACCTGATAACACAGCTGTTGATATAAATGTGGCGGAAAATGGTACAAGAAATATAACAATACCACAAAGATACTCGGAGGCACAGTAAAGATAGCAAATATTTATCCACTTTCTGTCACCTAAGTATCCAAATATTATATTGCCGAATATATGAGTAAATCCAATGACAGACACTAAGAAAGACGCACGTTCCTCTGGTTCACCGAGTAGTACAGCACGATCATAAATGAACATATATGGTACATCATTCCAGAAGTTTGAAACAAACTTGGACATACAAAATAATGTAATCTTCCAATTTTTGAGTAGTGTTAAAGCAGATAGAATATAGTTGGAAATTCTACGACAACCATTTGACGAGTCATCCTTTTCTGAATCTTCTTCTTCTGTATTGGTATCCGTGGTATCCTCCTCATCGGGCATTTCAACTCCTCTGAATAAAAATCCACAGACAATTATATTGCTTACAATGCCACCAAAAATTAAAACTGCCCCTCTCCATCCGTAAATTGAAATTAGATATCGTAATAAAGGCGAAAATGTAAACGTCCCCACTCCAACGCCACAATCACATATACCTGTAATTAGTGCTCTTCTGCGTTTAAAATATTTAGATACAACAACGGTGGAAACTAAATATGGGAACGAAACTCCAAATCCAGCAATTATACCGTATGTTAAGTAAAGAAAAATAACAGAGTTACTGAAAGAACATAAAACAAAACCTATACAAGTTAAAATACCTCCAAATATAGTGGATGATCTAAATCCAAATTTGTTTGTGAATAAACTTGCAACGGGTCCAAAAACCAAAGGTAATGCATTGTACACAGACCCTATTCCAGCTATACTACTTCGAGTTTCTCCGAAATACTCGACCAAATTTGACAATAATACACCAAATGAATCTGAACTTCCAAATGTTATTACATTGAGAGTAAATGCCCCTATAGCAACAAGCAAACCTCGTAAACAACTCGAGTTAGTTTCCGGTTTGATATCGGTCACTTTATCGTGATCGCCTGTACTTTCATGATTTGTAGTCAGAGCCTCGTTTTCAAATATTTCTCCTCCCATTTCGATTTCCTTTCTTGCTTTGACGTTGAATTGATTACAGTTTCCCAGAAATCTAAAATGTACCAGATTTAGAATAAATGCAAAACAAATAGATGCCTAAATATAATAGTAAATAACAATGAGAAAAAATACAGAAAATACAAATGGGCTTGGAATAAAAAGTTCAGCAATTAAAGGTTCTAATTTCCAAATCACTGAAGACCCGATCGGAATCGACAGACACATCTCCCGAAGAGAGAATTGCCCAGTTATCAAGAAAGAAAGGAACATCACGTGTCATCAGTAGAAATAACAATAGAGACTGTGCTAAGAACAGATGTTAGAGTATTCATCTGGGTTCGATCTGCAATCCATATCTTCTTTTAAATCGATAGTGTCTGCTCTTTTGTATAACAAAGAGTGGTACAAGAGATAAAACTAGCGTGACTTTTGAGTGAATCATAAAGAACTACATGTATTTGGTAAACTCACTCGATTCACATCATACCAGGGCCTGTTCAGCGTATCATCATTTCGTATAGAGAACTATTAATTGATAAGTTGTTGTCGCAAGAACACGAGAAATAAAAAAAATGACCGATTTTAATGTCGGCATAATGGTCTTGTTTGCAATAGACCATTTTCGAGTTGTCTTGTTACGTCATGATTCGTCATAATAGAGTGATAAGCAGTTTATGGCCTATATGATCACGAGTATTAAATAATCATGAGATAATAAGTATCAGATATGAAAATTAGGTTACAGTAAAGTGATGACACTTTCCATATTTACAAGAGAGATATTTAACTAAAATTAATTTCTGGCGGATAAAGTGAAATAAGATATTGCAGAATATTATCTATGAAAATCGACTTTGCCCAACTTTCAGATGACGTCACGTAGTCTAAGTACACACTATTATGACGAAACTGAACGGAATCAGACAACTCCAAAATGGTCTATTCCTACTTCACTGAATCAGCATAAGCCAGTATCACAAGTGAATAAGTGCTACAAATTTTGACCTGTGCTATGGACTGAAGCCACTGTAGTAAGGGTTTTTTTATGTTCCACGCCTTCCATGACACATGATCTCGGGTTTATGTTTCATCCGAAAAATTTGTGACTTTCACTTCGTATGGTAGGCACTTGGTGAATGAATAGCAACTACCATTTTTAACGCAGGACCCCCGCTTGCGAATCGACCGCGATACCACCAGACCACCGCAAGTGTTGTGTATCAGTTAACAGACATATTACGATTACAGTCCGTACATGAGTTACGTTATATTTGCACAAAATGAAATGGTGTTAAATTCATTGATTGTGTGGAGAATTACATTTGCACATTAAAATAATCTGAATGTTCATGTACACAACTTTATGTCTGTTTGTGTTATATCTATACAGTCTATCAGAACATAAAACCTGAGGACATCACTGGAAATAAATTTTCTTTTAAAGCACGTTATGTGCTTCAAAGGGGATATACATGATGTTTACAGTACTAATTTTAGAATGAGATTACTAAAAGATACCACTGAAATGATGCAAGGTCACTGAGACATTGACGAATCAAAATAATCTCCGGAAAAAGCATGCTTGAAACCGAGTAATACAGGCTATTTGTATACTTATATTAAATATAATTACATCCATATAACACTGTTTATGTATTCAAACAAAAAGTAAAACCATCTAAATGTAAACATCGTAGAGATATTCTATATCACGTGGATTTGAGTAAACTACACAGTTAACTAAACCGGCATTTAAGGTCAATGTGTCATTGATAGTGATAGTTGAAATACATATACATGTAATTCGATCTCGCTTTAAGATACCTTGCCAAAAGTAGGAGTCATACTTCATTTTTCTTATTTCCCGTCGAATAAACTTTGCACACTAACGACACACACAGACAGACACACACACACACACACACACACACACACACACACAGAAACACACACACAGAGACACACACAGACATACACAGACACACACACACACACACAGACACACAGACATACATACACACACACAGACATACACACACACAGATACACACAGACACACACACACACACACACAGAGTACATACATTCCAAACTTTTACAATGTAATTATGTTCCCTGTCTGTCTTCCCTGGTTTGTTGTTAGTATTTTTTCAACTATTGCTTCATTTTTTTACCCGACTCTGTGTAAAACAGTAATTTCCTGTATTTGCCGCACGTCCAATGAACTCGTGATACAAACCCCATATTATATCCACTATCAAACGACAGTTTAAAACAATATGTACGTGTACAGTACTACCAGCATGACCTAAATAAGTCACTATCAATGCTAAAAATGTTTAAAATATCTTTATATAGAAAACTTTGTAATGTCGTTGTTCATGTGTTGTTTAGATATTTGTAAGTGTTAGCATGGGCGAGTTACCATGTTAGCGTCTGGGGAATACTGGAAATTATATCAAAGGCGGAATTTATTTTGTGACTAAAACCAAACAACCTTCAGTGTAAAACTGCAGTAGTAAAAACATTTTTTAAACGTTTGTCATACAAAAATGAATAAGTATCTAAAGTACAAATAATCAGTTAGAATTGAACATGTGTAATTACCTTTTACGTCCTACGTTCCTTTCTATTACCTTAGAAATGAAATATCCAGCAAATGGTATGCCTACACACCTGCTTATATGGCGAACGATAAATATATACGCCCTCTTTGCACTATATATATATATATATATATATATATATATATATATATATATATATATATATATATATATATATATATATATATATATATATATATATATGGAACCTCGATATAAATAGTACCTAAGTGTTCTGGTTACCGAGGTGGTCTCTTAAGTGAGGTACTGTACTGATTCAATATTAATGAAGAGACGGAAATTCATGGTCTTAACTGTGAGGTGGTCTCCTAAGTGAGGCGGTCTTTAGGCGAGGTTCCATTGAATATATTTTTAGTTACCAAATTTACTCAAGTTAAATTTATATTTCATTATTTTGACAACATAGTTGCTCATACTTTGCATTTGAGTGAATAGAAAACATGTTATAATTTTACATCAGTCACATATAAATTTTTTCGCCACACTAATGAATTTCTTGTAAAAAATGAATAAATACGTTGAGTACGGTACTCAAAATTTGAGATCGTACACAAACTAAGTTTTAATATTTCTGAAGTTTTCTTTAAATAATTTTTTTCTGTTTTGCCTTAAAATTATAAAAAGTTAGTTGAGCTTAAGTACAGAGTAAATTTGGTGACTTCAGCCCCTCATACTATTTATCTGGAAACTTTTGTTCGAGCTTCATTTTCGCCATTTTCGCCTTTAGATGAAAGAGCGAATTCAAAATGGAAGAGAAATAATCGAAGAATGGACGTCTAGGTCTACCAAAGTAAAGTGGCACATCCTGGTTAAGTCAGAAACCAAAACAAAAGGTCTACTTTCCAAAAATAGGTTGTACAGGTAAAAACATATTGCCTTGCACTGACTCCATGCATTACCTAATCTCTAATACTTTAGTAACGACAAGTAGCTTGTCACCCCTGTTATAATTTGATTTATACTCGTTTAGTTTGTAAACATGTGCTCATTTTCCTTGGTAGACCTGTACATGTCGTTCATGGTACTATGGTGATTCTGGGCTACTATCTATATACTACTTACTTTGGTATTATGTTTATAATATTTATACAATTTCAGCATTTTCTATCAGGTTTTGTGAATTTATGCAGCAGCAGCAGCAGCACATCTATATATAAAGATCAATCAACTGTACATTGATCGATTAATCACATAAGAAGAATTATCGAATTGCATCGGATCTAGATCTTATACCCCGACTTCCCCAAATAACTTTTTCTGTACTATAGAAATTGTCGATTATTCATATAAAGCAGACTTCAGAGTAAGAAAAAAATAGATGTGGCCTTTGATTAATAAACCCCTGTGGTCACAAATGGACTCACCCAAAACAACAAATAGTAGGGTCTACTGTCATAATTTAGGAGTGAACAAGTTGATATTGCATGTAAAGTTATTGTAAAATTTGGATTCTAAATCATACACTTCTGAATTAGGGAACTTCCCCATTCTTTGAAATGGTTGGTTGAATTCCAATGTGGATATATGGGTCGATCAGTTAAGGTATCCGTTGTTTAAATAATCAAAATCTAATGCTTGGAAAGATACTATAATGGTTATATTTCGTGATAAGTAGGTATTTTCAATGTTTAGATATAAGGTTTTTAGGGACCAAATACCAAAGGGAGAACAAATATTACACATCAAAGTTATTAATTACTGGTCATGACATTAATCTCCAAGTTAACCTTGATGACAAATGTAAAACATATTTGTTTAAGTTGTTTTATGATTCCCTAAATAATCAGAAAAAATATTTTATCAATATCAAGTATGTTGTATAAGTCTTTCATCTAAAGAAAAATCATTTTAAGAAATACCCAAGTTTAAAATACCAAGTTATACAATGAATACCTTAATTTGACATTTAGATATATCGATACCAACTTGTCTGTTGGTAATGATACTTGGTAGTTTTCATGACTCGATAGAATCAAGCATACACGCTTCCTACTAGGACATTCTACTTACCATAGAAACAAACGAGAAATTGACAACGAAACTATATTACAGATGTGATCATTTCGCCTTTCCTATCGTTGACTTTCCACATTTAAGTATTCAATAATATCCCTTTATCGCCTGCATGTAGTGTTTATATTTTCAATTTGATCCAATATGCCAGGACTTATTCAACATATATATGATCATTTCATATACTGTGGTGTACTTCTTGGTGATGAGTTATTGTTGCGGTAATGTGAGGAATCGCGTTTGAGGTCATAGTAATATTTCGCACTGATAACACCATTTAAATTTTAAATTCTTCAAAAGCTAAGATAGTCATCTTTCTACAGTGGTTACTCTTAGACGGATTTGGCTATACATCTAAATTTATTAGTTGGCATTGTATAATACCACTTTCCCTTTATAATATCAATTTTATTTGGAGTTCAACTGGTGAGGTCTGATTGACAGAAACGATTGTCTTGATTATTATGACTTTGGTATTATATTTATAATATCTAGTGATATTGTTTCTTTTGCTATGATTTACTGCTACAATGAGTTACCTGTTTTATGAATATGGAGTCACAACGTTTGTGATCGGTCGGCAGAGAATGCTAACTTCTCCATGACACCCGGGCCTGGCACCATAAAACTTAAGAATTACTTAAGTCTAAGAATTTTACTCAACTCTGGCTAATCCTGAAATCTGATTGGCTGAGCAGGCCAAGTTGAGAATATTCTCAGACTTGAGTAAATTCTCAAGGTTTATGGTGCCGGGCCCTGATCCCACCTCTGGATTTTTCAGAAGTTTTTGTAATGTTCACCATATTTATATACTGTCCTCTCAACCTTCATATGCTTAACACTTTGGTAACTCTGATTTTATGAGGTGACGTAACACCTCACCTGTTTATTTATGGATAACATTCAAGATGGCGGATTGCCTAACGACTTTAAATTTATCAATTTTCTTGAATAAAGTGAATACTACAAACTTTCTCTCACCGGAACATGAAAGAGAAATTCAATCTACTTAAATCTGGTACGGGATATACTCGTGTTAAATAGCAAATGCAGATTGAAAATTTGTGATCCTTGATTTGTTTATGGGCCTACATTCAATCGATTCCACTCAAGCAAAAGAGTTCACAGGAGAATGCAACGTTTTCTTTTAATGATAGATCTTTGTAAAATAAAAAGCACCAAATTTATCGATTTAATTTTATAAGTGATTGTACAGAAGATAAAGTCGATAATAATACATACACGATTTAGATATTCCTACACTATCCATTTGTGTCGCACACATGTGTTTATTATTATCGATCTTGAAGAGTTCTCGCGATTCTGTCCGGATAATTTACCATTATACAAGTGATATACGTGTGTATTAATTATGGACTGGTAATTTAGGTCGGTGACTCACTGAAAAATTTTATGTTATAAATGCCGACACCTACGCGGCAACCAAAATAATGGACAATGTACATGTTTAAATATAGTTTTGTGAGTAAGAAAATAAAGCATGCATGTGATGACATACGGTGACACTTATTTCCCTGTATGTTCCAGAACTTGCATTACATAATCAAAGCTGTATAATTCGTCACCTCGTTTCAGTTCTTTGATTTATATATTCACTCACAGATTTGTTTTGCACGGGTAAAGACATTGAGGAGCAAAAACAAACAAAATAAATAAAAAGGGTTATTTTATTACGATGCACAAAGTGCAAATTAAAGTGAAACAAAAACAGATACTATCATGGCGATCATGTTATGTTTATGTAAGGAAAGGGTTTATGAATGATAAATTGTTAATTATAATTTTTATTTCTGTATCTTCTTTCTTTAAATTTGGTAGAAATTTCTGGAATTCTTAACTCAAAAAAAATTATTTTATTTGAAATGGTCAATCTTTGTGGAGGGTATTTTCGCACTTGTTTGTAATTCTTATTACGGCATCTCTATTTCTTGTTTCACTTTGTCAGCATCAATAAATTGGTGCCTGTGAGATGTCAAATGATGGTGTGAACTAGGAAGTTCTGTCTTTTAACTTAACATGTTTATTTTTACCAATTATGACCGCGGAAATTGATGCCATTCCAATTCCTTTTGATGTTCCATTTCTCATGAATTTGTTTCATTGGTCAATCTAGACAGAATTTGGGCGGAGTTGTGAAAGATGAGAGAAAGTGTCATTTGTATGAGAGGAATATAATAAGTTTTTTCTGTAAAAATTGGAGAGGAGTTTTTGTATTTCTTTTTTTGTGACTTCTCATACTTTGGACTTTATAATAAAATTTTGGAACTTAAAAACACGAATTATTATTTCAACATGGAAATGCAAATCCGTTACAATCAAAAGAATAACCAAGCGCATGAACTTGACGAGACACACCAGAAAGGTAATGTTTTATGGACAAATTACATGAGAAAAAAAAAAACATGACACATACAAAGCTGGTGATATTGGACAAACATGGACCTCTGGAAATCAGGAGGTGGTATTAGGTGTTATGGATGAGTAAACATTCCCTGTTGACCAGTCACGCCCACCGTGAAAACACAGTCTAATTCAAATGAAAAACGTGATAAAGAAACCCTCGTCACAATTGGTACAGATGACTCAACAACTGCTATCGAGCAGGTAACTCAACATTTCATTAAGTGAAACAGAGTATTCGCAAACAAGTGTATTATACCGACCGTATATTTTCCGGAACGTTGACGTCAAACGCGATTTTCGATATATTTGAGTAAATAAATTGTCAATAAGTAGCTTACCTCCGTATATGAAATGTTCATATGTTGAATATGAACTGGCATATCGGATCATCTGTGACATATAAACGTCATATGCAGGTGATTGTGGGATACTATATCAAATTAGATCTAGACCGCCGGAGTTAATTTGAATACAGCTTCATTCAGTGACTTTTTAAAAAAAAATTTGTTCTTTTGTTCTTTTGTGAGTACTGTGAAGAGGGTGGACAACGCAGTATACCCAAAGCCAGGGAACGCATCTTGATAAAACAGAACTTAACATAAGACCAAATAAGGGCGAAGATTTATTGGGAATCAACGAGGCAGAGAGAAGTTTGTTGATATATATATTTTTTTTTTTTAACTAACATCAAGTTCCTGTGTGATGTCAAATATATCTCACGGTCGGAATTTTTAAGTTTATTAAAGATACTTTGAACAATGACATTCTTATCGGGCAATTCCATTTCTATGTATCAAAACCTAAAGACAAATTATGTTGCAAATAATGCCACGCAAAATTAAAACTTATCAGTATTTTGAAAATAAATACTACAATAAATACGAAAATGTAGTTGTTTACATAGTCGTATTTTGATACTTGCAATTAGGCTCTTTTGCCTTTGAAATATTTTGTAACAACAACGATTGAAGCTACATTTTTGTACATAGGGAAACAAAACTCCAAAGCCAGAAATTATTACCATACGTAACGTAGACCAAAAGAACAGAACTACTGAATGAACTCAAAACTATACAACACTTAACATGCTCAAGAACCCTTCCTGTAATTGCATAAGTATTTGTCACAATTGAATAAGTGCGGTCATTCACCTTTTGTTTGTGGAAAACTCTTGACGATATGTTTTTGTTTGTTTGTTTTATTAGCGTTTTAAGTCACACTCAATTATTTCTAAGTTATATGGTGGCGACCAGTTTTTAATGATTGGGGTGGGGGAGGGAGAGAACCCGGCTACAAATTTTACATCTATAATTGAAGCGGTCAACGCTCGCTTGAAATACTGTTTCATATTCTAAGCATATGCAAGGTAGTTTGCTATATAATCAGACTAAACAGGGACGGCTCAGACCGTATTTAGGGTGTATTCATGCGGGCACCTCCCCAAATTGACAAAATCGAAAATATCCCACTGTTGCGTTCCCATTAAATCCCGGATTCGCCCCTTGAGAAGGATGCAATTTAATGACATGGCAAAATATCCATTGGTAACAGTATGGTGAAAGAGATAGAATACTCATATTTTGATGTAATTTTGAAACAATAATACATGTATATATAATCTAATTAGATCTACATCCACATTACACTCAAAATTTGTACCAATGGGGTGACACGCGCATTACAACATATAGTCAAACAAAATGTCGATAACATCCAGATACAGTCCAGGGCCAAAAGTTTATGAACAATATATATAATTTTCCAATTACTTTCTATGTAAACTTGAATTTTTTTTAAATAATTCCCCAGCGTATATTTTTACCATTTTTTAAAATTTCACTCTTTCAGAGCTTAATCCATGTATTTTCTTCTCACAAATCACTAATTATTCTAAACTTACGGCATACAACGTATTTTCTTTACAACAATGACAATGACATTCATTCATAAACTTATGGCATGACGCTGTATCACAATTATAGTTCTAGTAGATCTAGTGTGTTACATTATAGGAGTACAGTCAACAAAATGTGCAATTGATTTTGAGATCAATGTCTGTAGTACATATCATGAACACGAAATGGCAAAAATATACATACTGGATGTTGTTGTTGATTACATTCAAGTGAATCTACTAGAGTTACATCTAGTTTCATACTTCATTATAATATGTTCCCCATCGATTAAACTTTGCACGCTGACGATATTAACACGTGTGCGCGCGATTTCGCTGGGATATTTGCATGCGGATGTACGTCTCCCGATTCTGACTAATCTAATTCATTTTTTGCTGTTTGTCATGTCATTGTTTGATACAAAGCCGTTGTCACCTACATCTATATTAGAATGCATTCCATATTTTCACGCAATTCCTTGTAGTCCTTAGGTTTTAGGCCTAATCGCTAACATACTCAAATAATTTCTCCCGAATTCCCACATGTCGTAATTTTAGATATGTTTATCTGCCATACCTACTCATCTACTGGTCTGTGGCATAGTGCCTTATGTGTAATCTTTTTGTAAGAAACATTACATGAGATCATGTTATAGGAAACCAACATCAATTGCCAGGTTACGTTACATAAGTTACCTTATAACATGACCTAAATAACTGTGCGATTGAACATTTATATCAACGGGCGATCATGTCGCTTAAAATTCGTTTATAGAGAGGCACATTGCTAAATGTGGGTTCATGTGTTAATCAGATGCATGTATATATTTACATGTGCTAGTTAGTATTTAAATGGTAGGTGAATGATGGGGAAATATCTACAATCTTAACCAATTTAATCACTGCAAAGTAAGGCATCGTGAATGTGAAACGCAACCTAACGATTTAAAATACATTGTGAAACTTTAGTCGCGTCTACCCATTAAATACAACTGAGAACTGATTAAAAATACAGTTTGCTTTAAATATTAAATATTAAGTAAAAATCGTAGTATCTGTGATACGATCAGTTAGATTTTGTATATATGTAAATACCTGCAGTTCCGTCCTATGTGTATACACGTGTTCTTTTTCTATTTTTCAGGATGGTTCATATTTTGTTTGGTTCCTGTAAAAACAGAAACGGAATAAAAACGAATAGAATTGAAACGAAACGAAACCGACAGGAACGGGTCAAAACAGAAACTTACTTTTCATTATATATTTTTATTTGATTGTTGTTTGTTTTACATCACAACAAGAATGAATTATATGGAGATATCACCGCCCATAGGTGATGTGCCACAAATTTTTACCTGTACTATGAACTGAGGTAAATGCAGTGAGAGTTCTTATACATGTCATGCCTTCCGTGACTTTCACTTCTGAAATGAACGCTGTGTGACGGGAATTTATTTTAGGCGCCCACCGATTTGAAAAAAGCCTTTCATAAAGGTTTTTAGTGCACCTATTTAACACACAGCTAATTTTGGTATCAAGTGAAAGAAAAATCTCTAGAGCATAAGCTTTCGATGGTCGTTAAAGTTTTCTTTGGTCACGTTTCTTACAAATCTCACGAGAACACAGACTAGTCGAAATACTTTTGATAATACGGTGATATTGAACTCAGTGACTTATTAAAAATTTCATGTTTTTAATAAACATCTTGAAACGAAAGCTACACACATCGAAGCTCTATGATGGATGCATAATTATTTTTTACAACGATTTTAAAACTGCATTCCAGATTTATATCGTGTTTATCTCGGACGCTTAAAATTTATATAAATTCATGATTTAATTATGCATGGGTAACATTTGAGTTGCCAAAAAATCATCCGTCTTAACATAATACTAAGTAAAAATGAAGAAGTATAAATATTAGCATATGTGTTAAAGCGACATAAGCTGTCACAGTGATGTTTTTTGTCCCATGACACATAGGCGAGATTGTGATAAAATGTAAATGTGAAAATGTGAAAGTAATTATCAAACAGGTTAAACGGTGTAAAGGATCGTCTTTTCCGAGTTATTTGTAGAAAAAAGAATTATTAGAATTTAAGTCTTCCCGTACCTTAATAAATCTGGCTGTATTTCTGTATGCAATGACCTTTCAGATAAACGCTTTCGCCAAACTCAGACTGTGCGCTCCGTAATTCACGTACTCGGTCCATCATCAGTCTCGGTCCCACACACACGTCGGCGTATGTTTGAGTTGGTCTTTTTTATAATCATGTGTTTTATAACTACTTTTTAAAAACAGGGTGTGATTTTTATTGGAAAATATTAATGAAATATTATAATCCATTGAAACTGGGACAAACAAGATAAAGATATTTGTTGTGTCATATCTATCATCAGATAAGACAGGTAGCCTTTACAATCTTATCTAAAGATCATTAGACTTTTGAAGATATGAACCCAAAGGTAAAACTAAAATGCAAATCAGGGGAAATTGTCAAAGGCCAAGTGAATCCTGAGCATGTGTTCAGACGTGCACTATATCTTACTAAATGCAGAGATGGCATATCCGAGGATCCTAAAGAACCTATAAAACAGGTTGAGAATTACAGTCGACATTTTAATAAGTACGGAGTACTTACAGGCCTACCGATCCTATTACAGCTGTACAATTAAACAACCTGCTTTGTTTACAACATGGGCGCAGACATTTTGGACACACAAAGTTGTGCGGAGGGTTAAATGAGCTTGGCTATCTGATTGGCCATTAAATTATAAAATAGTTTTGTCATTAATAAGTGAAATTAAGGAGATAAAAAGATACATGAACATTTTTAGTACTTTGCAAATTATAGGGTTGACGGTTGAAAATTTAAAGGGATGTGGTCAGATGAGAATAGATAGTTTTCTTTGGAATTCTTCGCGTTGTAAACAAGTGAAAAATCTATGTAGAAATGCAACAGCAACCTATACTTTTGATTGAATATTTTGTTATCATAAATATTGATCTTTCAGCATAGGGTACAGATTTAATAAACATGGGAGTGGTATTGACCTGAAGTTTTGTAAATTAGCATTGAAGTCTATGGGAAAATATTTGGTGGTGTCTATCCAGACAGATAGACTATACTTACGATATATGTGTAATATTTAGGTGTATAAAAGAGATTTATCATTCTAAATTCGGCGGTATCGGTGTATATGACCAGAAACATCTTATATGACTACGTATTTTTCTATAATCTATAATCTATAAGTGTTATAATATGTTTTCTCGCCATTCGGTAGCAGCGGGGAAAATTGAGTATAAACGATTTCGGATGATGATAATTTATATCAGTGTGATATCTACGGCTGAATTATTACTAATGTTGGGTTAAAAGAGTGTAAGAGGATGCATGATTTCACATAGGTATACAGTAAGTCTTTCTCTAGCCTCCGCGCTCTACATGCACAGCAAAAATTAAACCTTAATTTATCTCTTTATAATGAATAAATGTCCAGAAGTTTTGATGACTCTTGCCCTTACCTTGTTTGCATCATTCCATAAAACTTCCAAAGTTTATACCATATGTCTACATAACACAATTGACCTTTTCTTTGCTATGCTTAGAGTCATTTGAGTCATTGAAATTGTTGAAGCATCAGTATAAATTATCACAATCTATAGGGGTCATCTAATCCCACCCGAGTGTTTCAACTCATATCCTTGACAGTTCTTCAATTCTGTTTGATGACTGTTTATTACATTTTTGTAAATAGAGATGTTTGATATTTACCAAATCATAATTGTTGTGACAGTATTGATACATAATTAACTATAGTTGGATTTCATAGCTATATTCTTAATGGGGCAAATAAAAAAATACACCAAATCCAGTACCAAAGAATTGATTATCGCAGAATTTACATGTGTTCCTTTACCGCTTTCAGTTTTAGAATCAAGTCGACAAAACATGTAATTATTTTCATACCTTAAAGGTTCTTATTGCATCCCAAGTTTTGAACGGTCAATTGATATCGAGTAGCTGGAAGATAAAAGAGAAACGATTATAATCCGTAAAATATTTAAGATACAACTGAACAGATGATAAAAAACATGATAATTACAACCTTGCTAACTATCATAACAATTAAATAGGTGATGTTTAAAACACAATCAAACAAATGGTAATTACAATTACACATATGTCAATTACTATTTGATAGATGATAATTACTATTTTCAACAGATGAAATATAGAATTAAACAGATGATAGTTACAATTAAACAGATGATAAATACCATTAAGCAAAGGGTAATTACAGTTACAATTAAACAGATGATATTTACTATTAAACAAAACATAATTAAAATTAAACAGATGGCAATTACTACTGAAACCTCTATATTTACTCCTTACCAAATTACTTAAAGCGGTTAAGGAGAAACGTAAGCAACACAGTACAGTTTCTTATTCCAAAAGCCGTAAAAATCAGATACTGGTGCGGGACCTATTGTCGGACGAAAATCGAGGTTTTCAACGCATATCTTCAGTTCAGCTGATAGAATTTCTTTGAAATTTTGTATCACAATAGGTTACCTTCAGATACAATATAATTTGATAAGTTTTGGTGGAAAATACTAAACATAAAATGGATTTTAGCTCATTTTAGAAACTGAACCAGAATGCCATAATCGTGATACAGGAGGACCTATTGTCGGACAGTTGTAGTATTTACGCTGAGCTGGTGACGTCACTTTCCCGAATTGTGTTTGACAGCACGATAGAAAGATGAACCATTACACTTTTGTAGTAGAATTATTAATCTTAATTTTTGTTATAAGTTTCATTCAATGTTTATAATCTGACGAGGTATTAAAAATTTCTGGGAAAAGTTTGTTCATTCACGTGTAAAGCGAAGTGTCCCACAATAGGAACCGTCCGACAATAAGTCCCACACCAGTATGGATACTCAAGAATTCTAAATAGCTTTTAGAAAATTTAAAGACACACTATTTTTCTCGAATTCATATTATCAAAACATACGACTTTTCTACTCTTTACACAACAATTCACATGGACAATTAAGAGATAAATGTAGATGTTTGTGACAGTTGATTTGGCAATGTATTTCATACATTAAAAACTGTATCTGCTGGTTTAAATCACAATAAATATTGTAAACGTCATGTTCAGGGGATAGTTCAACTGTATTAAAATGGTTTAGAGATGATTTGACCATTCTCCAAAAGTACATCGACGACAGTTCATATTGCTTTAATTTGTATTTGACATAGTATTCACGGCGGTCTGAGTTTTCCAAATAATCAACATTATATTTATATAGTAGTTTTTGGGCCTTTTCAAAGTGTCCTAAGCTGTGTTTTTTTATTTAAAAAAATTCATTTTTCACTGCTTAGATTGATTTTCTATACCAAAAAAGAGATACACGCTTTTTTATTACAAGCAAGACCGACTATTCCTGTCCTTCGGGGATTAAACAGTAAAATCCTAGGCCCCATGTCAGAGTAATTGCCGACATCTTAAAAAGAACCCGGTCACTGCTCAATGTCCGTGAGTTCCGAGCACAGGTCAAAATTAGAAGCCCTTTGTCGGCATTTGGTGACGTCTCCATATGAGTGAAAGATTATTTGATGGGACGTTAAAAAACAATACAACAACAACAACAAACAACAACAAGCAAGACCTATACATACTCATCAATCTCTTACAATCAATCTGTCGGTCGAGAGTGCAAGGACCGGCAACTCTGAGTAAGAGATTGCATAATCATATGATAAAGCCACTGATGTATCTTACAATATCAATGTTGTGTTTTATAATGTATTGAAAGTTCCCTTGGCATCGCAAACAGTGACGAATTAAAGTTGATTAAAACTTAATAAAGTTTCCTTGCGTGTGTCGTTAATTAGTCCTACAATTTTCCACCAACATTCAATATACAGCATTTATAAATTGACTCCACGCATTCTGAGATTTTTATACTTCAAAAGTAATCGTTTTTTAGTTCAAATTTTGCATTTATTAAAAAATATGTATCAGCTAGACCGACAAATAGATTTCTATCATTGATAAATTCTTTTGATGTAAAATGAACTACGTATACATTCCTTGAAGTTTTATTGACAAAAATAGCTATAATACAAACCACAATGCAACTGTAGCTCCAATGCACAACTGTATAACACAAACAACTTAAATAAATTATAACTCGTCATTCTAAATAGCTAGATTCATGTCAATTTCCTGGTCGTTTCTCTTATTCAAATCGTATCGTAAAAACATGTATTTCGTAAAAATGATAAATGATATCTGTGAGTTGGGAGATAACTCATATACATCCATTTTTATATATCTTGCACGGCAAGAAGATATTGGGCTCACACACGATTTCTATCTGAATTGACTATTCATTCACCGAGAAATCGAGGAGAGAAATGAATATAAATAACCTGTAGATGTTGTCCACCTCTTATTTGATGATAATTACACATATTGACTGTGGACTCCTGGCGGATGTAACACCCGTCAAGAGTGGTAGCTTACTCCTTCATGGCACCTGCTCCAACCTCTGGATTTCCGGATGTCCGTGTTTCTCCAGATTATACATCCTGGACATCCTGAAGATTTATACTTTGGTATCTGATATTTTAATATCCTACAGATTTAATCAATATTCTAGGGATCCATTTTGTTTCCCATTCTGTTTCTGTATTTACAAATTCTATAAATGGGAAATTTTGTTTATCAACATTGGTTGTTATATTAGAGTTTTCTTGTAAAGTCGAAAACATGTACATTTTTACTAGTTGATGGAACATTAACGTAGTTATGTTATGCTAAGTTGTTTATTGGGAACAAGTCAAGGCACATATTGCAGTATGGGGTTAATAACACATTATACTGACACAAAATTACACATGTATGTGCATTTCAGCAACATAAACTAAACTTCAGAATTAAAATGTCCAAATACACTTTTATTCGTATAATTTTGCTTTTTAAAATGACGAAAATATAGTAACAATTCGCTGAAAATATAGGTCTACAAGACTTGTTGAAATATATGCTATTACAGGTCAGTTTGGCGTCCTTTATGAATTTTAAGATATTTGCTTTAGAATATTACTTTTCAATTATTTTTTACCATTATACTCTTGTGATAGAATTGCCATTCAAAGCGATAGACTGGACTGTTAACAATTCTTGCGTACGATTAATATGCAAATGAGTTTTGGTCTAGTTTCTCTTATTCTGTATTGGCAAGAGCTGTCTATGAAGTTGGACAGAAATTGCGTCATTCCTCATTCACGTGATCTTAACTGATGAAAAACTCGCGGCAGTCTTTGAAGTAGGGAAAATGTTTTACATGTACACGTATTGACCTAGAGATTTAAGGCTACGGATAGGAAGTATAGCGTAAGGTTATAATACTGCCCTGTCGCATAGAAATTTAATATCGATGAAACGATGTTTATAAGCACACGATTTTATAATCATATCGCTATTCTATATAGTTTGTTGTATAATAAATAAGCCATCAGTGCTCACGTTAGGCCAAATGTCTGACCCGATGTTTAGTTACTTTTTTGTAAAACCTAATTTTACCCAATTAAAAAGTATTCAGTATACCGAATGTATTATACCTCATTAAAACTTACGTTTGCCATCAACTCGTATCAGTACTTTCAGTACTTTGATTTGTATATAGTTCCAACAGAAGTGGATCTTGGTATCTTTACTTACTGTTTTGTTCCATAATATAATGAGTAAATGATGATGATGATGATGTTGTTGATAATGATGACGATTTTCTAATACACTGTTGTCGCTCGAAAGTTTATTGACAGGTTGTCATTAACGTTAGTAACACAAATTTAACAGCGTAACAAAAGGAATTGTTTCAACTCGATGTGCATTGTATTTGTTCAAATGTGAAAAGGGGGTTTCCTAGATTTGGTCGCCCCCATTTTTGTATTGTTATATTTTGACTGAATCATACCAGGGATACGTACATATAAATCGTATTTTAGTGTCTAGCATTGAGAACATACGAGGGCTGATTGTTAGGTTTTGAGCCCTGTATTTTTAGGTGTTAAGCAGGGTTGCCCATTTTCAGCCCTATTGTTCTCCGACTTTTAAGGCTATGTAACTAACGAACAGTGTCGTTTGGTCATTTTTGGTCGAAGAGGTAACAATCTAAAGTATACAAGACATCAACAAAATGGATGAAATTGCCGCAAGAAGTTATTCTTGAAATGGTCACTTAAGTTCATTTTATTGTTATAGGTGACATATTATACATCACTTTTTAACCAGTTAAGAAAATAAGTAAGACCAAGAGCCAGTACAGGTGTTTTGTTTCACGCTCATTGTCCTGCTCAAAAAGCTATGGCTGTCATTAAAGACTGTGGCTTTCATTTCATTCAACATCCAAATTACTCACCAGATTTCTTTCCGTCAGACTTCCATCCATTCCCAAAATTGAAAACAGTGATGTTACAAATAGATGGTGACGTCATATATGCAGCAAATGACGTTCTGGACAGTCAAGATAAGAACTTCTTCAAAGTGGCATTGAGGTTCTTAAACATCGCCGGCAAAAGTGTACAACACTGAATGAGATTATGTTGAAAACGGTGCAATACGTCTCGGAAACCGAAAATTTCATACATATTTCAACGGTAACAAGTAAGAGTCGTGAGAGATAAAAGGTACCATTGGGGAAATGGACAACCCATTTTAGAGACATAGGACATTAACGAGTCGAGTTCACTGAAATTATTATTTACGGCAAACGGTTTTCTACTTTGTATTCACACAACTTAATATCATCACATATTTATAAAAAGTAAAATATGCAAATACATGTATTTGATATTTTATCAACTGTGAACAAAAAACATCTTTTGTTTTAAATTAATTCAAAAATTGCATAATTCTACTTAAAATTCAAATTAACTCACCCCTTTGAAAAGTACTGCAACACAAAATCCATCCGCCAGGTATTGGTGCAACATTCCACACTAATATAATTTATCCAATTCACCTGAAAAAAAAATCAAATTTTGAAACATGACATATCCATTAAAAAATTAAAGTAAATATATGTAGGTGTGTGTTATACAAAAATGTAATTTTCTTGATGATTTCACTACATAAAGAGCATATACCTACATTTGCATCTAGATCTGATTCAACGTTGAATCATACACATAATGTACATAGAAAAGATGATCATATAGTTACACACAATCACATACACGTGATAATGACATTGATACAGTTCGTGAAACAGTACAACGTCTGTCTTACTTTGAAATATTATTAACCATACCAAGGTTTTTTTAAAAGAGGCAAAACATATGCTCAAGCTCGAATTGAACATAATTGTATACTTCAGAACGACAAAATAGTATCATACAAGGCTAAATAATAAATCTAAATGAATTACCAAATCCATCCACGAGTACACAATGTAAAAATGAATATACTATTTTTGATACTATAAGAATTTAAATGGTACTGTCTGAGCGAAATATAACTTTACTATGAAAAAATCGACGGGTATCAAAATACCAGGTACTTGGTTTATGCATATCCTCGGAGACTCGAACGGTCCACTAGAAGTGGCAACGACCTAGTGGTTATAAATATTATTACCAATATCAAAGGTAAAGTTGATCATAAGAGGACAAAACATATTAACTAAGCAAACAATGTTATACATTTCAACGGTTTGCTATGAACGTACACAATTGACAAATATCGACCCCGTTTTACATCATGAATTATGAATCGTTTTGCAATAAAGACAGTAAATCAAGTGTTATACTCTTCATGCAATATGCAACAATTTAAAATTTTGGAACAATATATATATAAATATATATATATATATATATATATATATATATATATATATATATATATATATATATATATATATATATATATATAAGCATATTTGTTTAGTAGTGTTATTCATGTAAGTCGACAGACATGGCAATAGTTATATAACACTATATGGATAAATCGCCGACGAAACTCTCCCTGCACATAGTTCTGATACATTGAAAACAATTGGAAACAAGGATATCTTCTTTATTGCTTTATTGGAAAGTATTGATATAAAAAATTTCATATACTAAAGTATAAATCTTTAGGATGTCGAAAATATAGATACAAATCTGGTAAAAACTGGACAATCACGGATCTCTAAAATCAAGAGGTGGGATCAGGTGCCATGCAGGAGTAAGGATCCCCTGTTGACCGGTCACACTCGCCGTGTCCACAGTCAAATCCAAATGAAATACGTGAGGAACGAATCCTTGTCACAATTGTTATAGACGTTTCAACCGCTATCGAACAGACAGTTCGACATTGCACTTAGTGAAACAGAGTAATCAAAAACAAGACTATTATACTGACCGTAAAATCTGAAACAAGACTATTATACCGACCGTAAAATTTGCGGAATATTGAAATAGTCTTCAAAGGTGTATCTTAAAGATGAATCAACAAATGAGCTGCTCGCATTTCTATTTGTCGGTAATGAAACATATAAATCCTTTAAAAGTATCATGATACAGAAAACAAATATCACTGTCAATGTAGTCTTCGATATTTCGTGGCGTTATTGTTTTTGTCTAATATGGCGGGTACCATGGTCTGAACAATATTGTGTTTCTGTAGTTTACTTGGTCAAAGTTATCTTTATATTTCCCAAACAAATAATAATATTCACTAAACCGACTGCAAAGGTAAGTTTGTCATTATCTGTAAGGATATAAAAAAAGAAACCATGTATCAAAGGATTGAAGAAGACGCTGAATTGAATATTCTGATTCACCGAGCTTGATAATTTTATTGACCTCGAAAGAAGTTTCCGTGGAACATTTTGGACGGGTGTGATACTTCATTTTTACTTTTATTTAGTTTCTCGGAATAATGAAAAGCAGCAGGTACAGTGGAAGGGGAAGGAGAGGAATTCGAAGCCATGGTCCCGTTGAGTGAGACCATAGTAAAGTGCAGATACAGGCACCATCTGGGGCACTATTCTCAACTTCTCAGTATAGAACAAAATTCTGGAGATGCTAAGTCATACTTCAATTACGTAAGGATGACAGCAGATCTGTATGATTGGATCCTGGAAATATTACCACCAAGCATAGAGAAGTAAAATGCCAGACACCGAGAACTTTTTTCACCTGGATTGGGGATTCCCCTATTCTCATCTGGCCACTGGTGATATATACTCTTCACTCTCCCCATCAACAGATGTAGTATCTCCTGCTTATGATATGTTAATCCAGAAGTTGGTAAGATCATTGTCGAAGCATAAACGATAAAGTTCGAGAGGAAATTGAATGTGTCATATCCAACAGGGATCTACCTGGAAACCATTTAGGCCTTTACTAAACGTGTACCATAACTACAAGCGATTTGTCTATATATTGCATCGGGCATTGGTGGACAGTGGCTACACACTCATCTGGATTACAATTGGAGCATGGTTCATACGGTAGGCTATGTCTGATGTGAAGATCTTCAAGGACACAGACATGTTGATTGTCAAGAGGAGGGTACCATACGGATTCTTACATCATACCATTAATTTGACCTCTGTTGACCAAGATCAAAGCATGCCTTTCTTTGTTATTGGTAACGCTGCACTTGGATTAAAACCATACCTGCGATGCCATATCCATATGCAACAACGTAACTCGTGCCCAAACAAATAGAGGTTCATGTTTGTTTTACTATCAGTTGTGTCTTTTGATTTCCTGGTGATGATGTTACTAGAATTATATCTCCTATACATGGATATGTTATACCTACAATTTAGAGGGGAAATAGGTCCTATAATGTTTTTGTAGATGAATAATGCAGTTTTCAGGACTGGTTGTACTGAAAAGAAAATCTCATAGGTATACCTCTTAACACCCTATTATATTTATTTTTTGCATTGGTTATTTCGCTAAAATCTGTTAATAGCTGTGTGAATTAGTATAGGGGTGGTGGGGGGGGGGGCATTTGATTCATTGCAATACAACGATACCATGATTTAGTTCGGAAAGGTTTTGGAAACGCCTCCAGTTCGGACATCCAAACTGAGAAAAAAAAACGACAAAGAAATATTGGGAGGATCGTATTTGTCTCCAAGCTGACTCTTGCCTCTCAACCTAGAAACCAGAACTTTGGTGAATCTACTGGATGTTAAGGAGGTTACAACCCCTTATTGGGAAATGTTAATCAATCTGTCGGATACTTTTGACAGAAAAAAACGTGTATTAATTCATCGTTAGAAATTATAATAAAAACGTGTGTGTTGTAATTTGACAGTTCTAACCCACCAACCATATTTAGGGTAAATATACATTTTTTCTACTGGTGCATTGAGTGGTAGGTTTTTTGTCGCTCATTTGAAAAGTGTGATATCGTTAAATTTTATAATTTGATATACAAAAAAATTTAAATTATTTAAGAATTTTTTTCTATATATTAAAATGTCTATATTTAGCGCTTATAAATATTTATATAATAGAGGGAAATGGTCTTTGCAAAAAGTTTCAGAAGTTGTTACAAATTATATAACTGGAAGATCTGCTGAAGACGATGTTAAAGCATCTGTTAGAGAAAAAATGCAACAAACATTGAAATCAGATCTTAGAAATGCGGCAAATGATATACAGCGTAAATTGATTAGATCAAAGTTTAAAAATATTTTGAAAACAGATCTTGGAGAAGGTGTCGCTAAAATTCAACAAAAAAGGGAAATTCAACAAAAAAGGGGTAACGAGATCAGAGATGAAAGGTGTGATGGCAGAACTTGATGATAAGTTTGGAACAAAGTTTGAGAATTCTGGACGTTTTAAGAAATTTTATACATCGATTAAGAAAGATGTTAGGCACCATAAAGATGCGCACAATACTACTGATCTTTTTAATACATTTCGTGAGACAATAATAGATGAGATAAAAAAAAGAGTTTCGTAAAAATGGTAGTCTAAAATTTCAAATACAAATTTTGCAGCGTGATGTAAAGGGGACATTGGTAACTGAATTTATTGATAATAATTATAGAAGTAGACAGATCGTTGTATTAAGAGAGGATGACATTCTAGATGCATATAATAACGCTGTGCAGGAGATTTTACATTCGATTCAAAAGAGCAATGAGAAATCGCAATGGGTTCTTGATAAATGCCTTATGTTATATATAAATTTTGCGAAATATGAACCGTTTCGTGGATCCAAAGAATTGCAAAATAATAAGGCAATAATTAACGTGCAAAATTCAGATGATAAATGTTTTAAGTACGCCATTTTATCGGCTCTGCATCATGGAGAGATAGAAAAACATCATGATAGACCTTCTAAATATTCAAAGTTTTTAGAAGAGCATAATTGGGAAAGTATCGATTTTCCAACTCCATTATCGCAAATAAGTAAATTTGAGCGTCATAATGGATTGGCGATAAATGTTATTGGATGGGAAGAGAGTAAAGATATTTTTCCGCATTATTTTTTTCGAAACAGCCATATGATATAGATCGTATTTATTTGTTATTGTTGGAAGATGATAAAAATAATTGGCATTATTCTTGGATAAAAAATATGTCTAGACTTATGTGTTCTCATACTAAACACGATGGAAAAAGTTTTTTTTTCGATTATTGTTTAAAGCAATTTTCTAGTAAGGATGTTAAAAATAAACATATGAAAGACTGTAAGGGAATAAACAATCCACCAATGAAGCCAATCATGCCCGAAAAAGATACAATATTAAAATTTAAGAATTATGCTCACAAACAACCCGTTTACTGTGCACTTTATGCCGATTTCGAAAGTAATATCGTGCCAATCGATGAGACGATGGGGGATAAAACGAAAAAGATATCGCGGCACGAGGCTTGTGGTTATTGTTATATGGTGGTTTGGCGAAGTAAAGATGGCATTGAAAAAGTGGAGGAGCTTTTCTTGTAATGGGGAAAAGATGCGGCTCATCATTTTTTTACAAAGTTTACAACGGGAAGAGAAAAGAATCAACGAAATTTTGGGATAAAAAAACCTATTTATATGACAGATGAAGATAAAGATCGATATGAAGCTTCTGAGAAATGTTGGGTGTGCGAAGACAAATTCAAAGATGATGATCGCAATCAATGGCCTAAGTTATGGATTTCTAGGAAAAAAAACTTTTAAAGGAATTAGATGAGTTGGAAAGTTTAAAAGAGTTGAATAAAGAATTGGGAAAGAATCAACAGAGGTTGAAAGAAGTGGCAAATAAAGAAGATATAGAACTAGATATTGCAGATATCGAATGGAGGATTGAGAGACACACAACCATAAAAGATGAGATTAATGAAATCATGAAAAAAATCGATAACGAAAAATATGATCTTCTTACGGTTCGCGATCATTGCCATATCACAGGTAAATTTAGAGGCGCTGCGCATGATAAATGTAATAGAATGTTGCGTATAGTAAAAAATCAAACCCCCATACCCGTTATTTTTCACAATCTTAAAGGGTACGATTCTCATTTAATTCTCTCAGAAATTGGAAAAACTCAAGGAAATATAACGTGTATACCATCAAATGGCGAAAATTTTATTAGTTTTTCTCTCGGTCAACTGAGATTCATTGATAGTTTTCAGTTTTTATCATGTTCGCTAGAGAAATTAGTAAAAAATAGCCATGTTTTTCCAATGATGGAATTCGTATTTGGAAAAGAAAATACAAAAAAATTAAAGCGGAAGGGTGTTTATCCATATGAGTACATGGATTCGTTTGAAAAGTTTGAAGAGATTAGTTTACCGCCAATAAAAGAATTTTATAGTAAACTTTCGGATAGTCATATTTCGGGAGAAGATTATTTACACGCGCAAACTATATGGCAAGAATTTAATTGTAAAACTTTGGGGGATTATCATGATTTGTATTTGAAAACCGATGTAGTTTTACTGGCCGAAGTGTTTGAGCAATTTCGAAGTGTTTCTATAAAAAATTATGGACTAGATCCGTGCCATTATTATACAGCACCAGGACTAGCATGGGACGCGGCTATGTTTATATCAAAAGCGGAATTAGAATTATTTAGTGATTACGACATGCAATTATTTATAGAAAAAGGAATTCGTGGCGGCATAACATCTATTCCCAGTCGTTGTTCTAAAGCAAATAATCCATATGTAGATGGCTACGACTCAAGTAAACCATCTACATATATCATGTATTTAGACGCTAATGCATTATATAGTGAGAGCATGATACATCCATTACTCTATAATAATTTTGAGTGGGTAAGTGATGTACCAGATCCATTAAATCCACGTCAAGGAAAAGGATATATTTTAGAAGTTGATCTAGAATATCCGAAAGAATTGTACGATATGCGCAATAATTATTCATTAGCTCCAGAACGTATTCAGGTTGATAAAAATAATATTTCTGATTATCAGAGGACATTGATGGAAAAGAATGAGATGGGTAATACAGGTCCTCCAAAATTAGTGGCAAATTTAAATAATAAAAAGGAATAAGTAGTTCATTATAAGATTTTGCAGTTGTATATTAAATTGGGATTGAAATTATCTAAAATTCATAGGATTTTACAATTTAATGAAAAAACATGGCTAGCAACGTATATCGATAAAAACACTCAATTAAGAAAATTGGCTAAAAATGATTTTGAGAAAGATTTTTTCAAGCTTATGAATAACGCAGTTTTTGGAAAAAACGATGGAAAATGTAAGGAAACGTACTAATATTAAAATCGTGCGCAAGACCGATAAAGACGAAAAGATACGTAAAATTAATGCATCGCCAACATTTGATAAGATGGGTACAAATAAATGATGATATTTGTTCATCTTAAGAACACACAAATAAAACTTAATAAACCAATTTATGCGGGTATGACAATATTAGATTTATCGAAGAAGTTGATGTATGAATGGTATTACACTTATCTTAAACCTAAATATGGCGATAAGTGTAATCTACTTTATACAGATACCGATAGTTTGTTGGTTGAAATTGAGGCCGAAGATGTATATAAAGATATGATTGGAGATGAAGACGAATTTGATTTGTCTAATTATCCGAGCGATTATAAGCTGTTTCCAAAAGAGTTTCAAAAAGACAAGAACCAAAACGTTGTTGGTAAATTTAAAGATGAATGCGGAGGAAATGCAATTGCCGAATATGTTGGATTAAAACCCAAGTTGTATAGCATTTTAACGAATGATATGAAAATTACGAAGAAAGCAAATGGTGTGAAAAAGTGTGTTGTCGAAAAGAAAATTACTTTCGATGATAACAAGAACACTCTCTTTACGGATGATAGAATATTTCGGAAAATGAATAATTTACGCTCATTAAACCAAAAGATTTATGGCATCGAGCAAATAAAACTGGCGCTAGATCCACTTGATATGAAATCTTTCATTCGGGACGATCGTATTCATACTTATGCATTGGGTCATAAAGATTTATTCAACGACTAATAATTCTTCTCTAACAAAATTTCTCTGTGGCGCTGGTTCTTTTAGATAATACACATCGATACCTTGCATTCTAAAATATCGATCTATTTCGTGTTTATCAACGCTCTATAAATATCTTACTTTAGAGAAAGGATCGATGGGCGGCTGAAATTTATCGACAGATTCTATTTTTTCCCTAAATTATTACAAGTGGACCCTGGTCGTGAATTCATGGGTGCAGTATCTCAGTTAATGTCTAAACATAATGTAATAATAAGGAGAGGAAGAGTCGATATTCATCGCGACCAAGCTATTGTCGAAAGATTTAATAAAACTTTGGGGGAACAGCTGTTAACCTATCAATACGACAAAGAGATGAAATCTAACGATAGAAATAGACAATGGGTAAAACGATTGCCTGATGTCATAAAAACATGTTTTTATCCATGTAAACGTTCGGTAGTTTTGCGGCGTTCATCACAATTACGTGGAAGATCATATGTCTTCTTTAAAATATTGTACTTCTTGTGGAAAATGGATGACAAATAGTACTAAATATGAAACGTGTTAGTTTAAACTCTATTTTATTGCTTCAAATCAATATAACATGTAACAGGTGAACAGTAATAATAACAATAGGATTCGGAAACAAGTTTGGCAACTTATATAATCCGTCTCCTTTAATTTACAATTAATAATGATAATGTTATCCCTTGATTGCCAGGAAGCAATACTCCGTATATTAACAATATATAAATAAGTAATACCTAATCAGATAGCACCAGATGAAAATGATATATATAAATTTATGGTATACTTGAGGTAAAAATGATGGTAAAAAATAGAATCCAACGATTTTTAAAATATGTCTTAAAAATTTGAAACGAGACTTTCTTTTCTCAATATTTCTTCCAGTTGTCTCCGTAAATCTTCTTTTTGTGGAGGATCCACCTTTTTTCTACTTTATTATAAAATTTATCTTTCATTTCTCTATATTTAGTCAACTCGTGCGAAACTTGAGCAAATTCTTCGTCTGAGATTTTCCCGTCTTGAAGTGCTCTACTGACTAAATCCGAT
The DNA here is from genome assembly GCA_030159075.1 of Atrina japonica. NCBI lineage: Eukaryota > Metazoa > Mollusca > Bivalvia > Pterioida > Pinnidae > Atrina > Atrina japonica. Next base: position 2,329,513 of record BROG01000010.1, on the reverse strand, counting down.
ATAGAATTGAGTTTACTTTCCGCAAGACCCATAATTTTCATGTGTTTATCCGATTTTTTCATCAATAATCGTCTTATACCTTTCCTCGCTAAACCAACTGATCCTACTACTACAGCGACGATTTGAATAGGCATGGCTATCGGAATTAAAATTCTATCCCGCTGATAACGATGCCTCCGTATATTAGGACAGCATCTACACCTTCCGATGCATTGATAGTTTTTTTTTATATTTTTTATGTATACTTTTTCTAGTTTCTATTTCGCGACGAAAAGTTTGCTCTATCTCGTTGATTCTCTGTAAACGATATTGTTGCGGATCATTTTCTAATGACGGATACAAATTATTTTACTCATGTTTTATTAGGCGAATTTTTTTTAATTTAGTCTAACACGATTACCCCATTAATACTTCCATTTTTCGTTGGTTTGCTTTTTGAAAAATGCAAGACATCACCAGATTTTACTTTGATCGGTGGGTCTATCAACACTATATCACCATTATTAGTTTGGTATGAACTTTTTGCAACATCGTTGAGTATTAAAGTTACATTTAATTCTCCCAGCAAGCCCAATCGCATAATATATCCATCGAACAAAGTTTTTAAACCAGATGATTTTAATTTTCCATTTTTGACCTCGAATTGAAAAGTATTCATTGTGCGATTGTTTTTCTGAATGTGAGTAATATCATTTTTAATTCTTTTGAGAAGATCTTCCGCTAGATATTCTCTTTCTAAATCCTCGAATAAAAATCCAGTCGTAGCCATTGTTTATAATATTATTTAATTTTTTTAAATTCTAATAATACGTGAACGGGATATTGATGATTATCTATCAATTCGCCGTGTTCGTCGCATATATCTAGTTTTAACTCGGTAATTCTGGACATTCGAATTTTTTTTTATACAAGGATCCGAGGGCAGTATCCGGATAAGATATACTTTTTATAATACACGCTCCTTTACCGTTCATAAAAACTCCATCGACTAATTCAGAATGAAAATTTAACATTTTACACGGTTTTAAATTTATCGGTCTTGTGGATCTGCTATAATCACTGTCAAATGTGGTCTGACTCGGAAAACCCAACATCTCGTTTAATTCTTTCGGCAATTTAACGATCTCCTCCGATTTAGCAATGCATACCACTCTCGCAGTATTCTTTGTCGATATAAAATTTTGTAAGATAGGACGACAAAAAACACGAATATCTCTTATATTATAATTGCCCGCTTCTAGTTTATAAAAAACGGAGTCTTGTCCCCGTTTCTTATATTCGATGTGCAAATCCTTTTTAATATTATACATACCGTTCCAAAAATCAATCGTTCCAATTGTCATTCGTATTATCGATGTATTGAGATAATTTCACGGGCTTACCGATTTCCGTTATGACGTCAAACATGTTTTTTATGACAAATAATATTATTTCTTATAAAAAATGAATGTTTACGAATACAAAAAGAATTTAAATTTATCGTCTTTTGACATTTACGTGAATAAGAATAAAAAATTTCACGCGTCGTTCGAGAATATTTTTACGAAGTATAATAACCCGAATATATTCGATGATGGAACTCCGAAATATTACGACATGTTACGACGTTGGTATCAACATCCGATAAAAGGTTTTTGGCAGAATCAACTCAATTTCGCGGTATGGTGTGCCACTACAGGTTGTGGAGTGTCAATAGATACTGGTAAAGACGAATTATCTAAATCGTTTTTAAAATTTCACGTTTACTATCAAATCAGAAGAATTTTAAAAGAAATGTCCGTAGCCTTACCCAGCGATTCTAATCTTAATCACTTTACGAACAACATCAATATTTCTGCATACGAAAGAATTTGTCGCGAATTTAACGTGCCGACCGATACGGATTGGAAAATCAAAGGCACTATTTTCGGAGAATATAACACGAAATGGTCGACATTTATAATCGATGAAGATAAATACACACTTCCCGGCATCGCTAGAATAGACGCTTCCATTAGATTTTTTGTATTGGCAATTTTGGGATCTCAGGGCCAAACTAGATCGTCTATTGTTGGAAACCCCGCAACTTCATTGGATGCGCAAAAACAATTTTTATCCAATGTCGAAGATGCTATTAACAGATCCCTCGATTTACCCGCCGACATTTCTCGTTACGAAGATTGTTTAAGATTGCAAATTCTAAAGTAGATTTCGTGATATATCTGGGACTTTACATGATGCCCAGTAATATGGAATTAAAGATCGATTCAAATGTCGTCGGTTACAATAACGAAATTTTAATCGCACCAGAAAAAACAAAACCCGGTTTAAATGTCGAATTGAATTCGAAAACATTTAAAAATCTGTCTAAACCTGAACCTAAGCAGGTAGTGCTTAAATCGCAAAAACAAATTGTGTCTAATGATCACGAAAATAAAAAAACCGCGATTTTTGCTCTATCTTAATTTTCTTTTCTTATTTTCGTCGAGTTTAGATAATAACAGAGCAACAATTGTCATACCCAATACCCATAAATGTTCACCCAACCAAATTGCAGTTTTACCAAGAGTTGATAATATCCATGACACTATAGATCCTAATATACCGGGTAATGTCTCACCAAATTTTGTTGCCAGTCTTGCTAACAACTTCCCAATGTCATCTAATTGGTTTTTTTAGCCATTCGCCTTTGTTAGGAGGTGGAGGAGGAAGTGGTGATGGAGGTTTAACAGTTGGTATTAACAGTTCTACCAAAAATCCTATTGTCATACCAATGGCCGTTAAAATACTAAAAATGGTGATTCCTTGTTCTCTGAATAAATTAGCTATTTTTTTCTCTCAATGTAAGATTTTCATCTAATAACCCCTTAATAGTTTCTTTTATATTATTAATTTGCGATTTTAAATTTCCTTTTAGAATGTCGATACTTTCGTTAATGCCATCTAATTCATTTTGTGTTTTTGTTATTTCTCTCTCAATACGTTCTTTATCATCAGGATTATTTTCAAGATCTTCTTTCCATTGCGATAATGTTCGTTCTGATTCTACTTTTTGGATTCTTGAACGCGTAAAGAACCGTGAATGTTTTTTAAACTTTTATCCAAACCCAACAATTCTCTCACGTTTAGATCTTGTATACTAATCGATAATTTTTCTATTCCATCACCTAATTGTTTAACACTCGTTTCATCGTCTAAATTATACTTTTCTATATTTTCCTCTACTTTAGCAAGCTTATTTTGTACATTCCTTGCCTTTTTTACTCTTGAAAGTTTTTCATATAAACCAAGCGCTCTGACAAGTTGTGCGTCACTTTTTTTTCTATACTGCTCGCTTCTAAAAATTTCCTAGGATTTTTTCCCAAGTTAATTTAATCCAACGACCACCCCATCTCACTTCTAAATTATTTTTTTCATCGGATCTAAATTCTAAACTTGTATGATCAAAACCAGAAACATCCATTGCTTTTTTTCCACTTATCCACAAGTTCACCAGTTCTTAAACGTTCTCGTTGATCTCCCTGAATTTCAGTGGGAGGCTCTGGTAAATCATTTGGAACTAGTGTTGCATCATCATTATTTGTAAATGAGGTTTCTTCCGTATAATCTTGATCATCCTCATCGTAAATGGGATTGTCTAATTCAATATCTTTATTCATTTTTATAATCGATTTAAAATTTTATATTATCTATATAAAAAAAACATGAATTACGGAGATATATTAAATCCTGACAGAAAGTTAAGATTACCTCACGGTATAAAAGGTATTAGACAATCCGTTACAATTTCGCATAATCCATCGACCATAGACGAAAATCAAACGTTAACGGTTCGTTTTCCAAATTTGAGTGACAATGATGTCATTGTTCCTAGAACCACTAAATTGGCTTTTGATATCGAAGTTGGGGTAGAAGGGGGTGATATGAGTAAAGTTGGTTTATACAATAACTTGGGGCGTAATATAGTAAAAAATAGAAGTTAAAATATCCGGAAACACTATTCAAACGATAGACGACGCGGACAAATTTTTAATATATAACGATCTTTGGAAAATAGAGAGGCGAAATATGGCGTACCAGGAAATACAAACTAACAATCTAAACATTATAAGATCTAAATCCCTGGGAAAAAATACCTCTTAGCGTTAGTGAAGACTACGAAATTGCGGCTGCGTATAGAAACAGATTTTGCATTCCTCTAGATTTCGAAATTTTATCAAGCAGGGTTACAAGATAGATTAGAATATATGTTAACTTTTAACGATGCAAAACACGTAGTTGCACCCGGATCTGGAGACGAAGATAAAGAAGTGGGTTATAAAATTAGTAACATAGCCATAGAATTCGAAAAAATTACGGGGGTGATCATGCCTATTATTTTAACCAGATATTAAGATATCGTAAAAGTACTATAAAAAATCGGATGCCGTTCTTAATTATCAAATCAACACTCCCGCAAAACCATTAAGCGGTGTATTATTTTTATTTAAAGATATTTCAAAGAATAATCCCGAAGAATTTTATAATCCTCGAATAACCACTATTGAAGGACAACCGAATCAACTATTCTCACAAGGAATGCGCCCTCATTAATTATTCGAGTAAATTACGAAATTCTTTTTAGCCGGATTGAATCGTGAAAAACAAACCGATTCTGGAGCCAAAGATTTAATGTTAACGGATATGAGTTTAGGAAAGTATCTTAATGGTCGTTACGGTTTGTGGTTAGATCTAAGAACAACACCAGAATATTATCTCCACGGTACTGGTCGTAAACTTCAAAATATTAGCGAAGGCATTTCCGTTAGAATAGAAAGAGAACCCGAAAGCGATACCGATCCTTTAGACGTTTATATTTTTGTTATCAAAGATGGGCACATTAATATGTCGAACGGTCGTTTCGTAAATGTTATATCTTAAAATTTGAATTTAATAATTTTCTTAAAATTTAAATTACCACTTAAAAAATGTTTATCAAATTCGGCCATGATAGTTGGTGTCACTGGTTGCGGCAAAACTGAATTTGTCTTAGATTTGTTAGAAAGCGAGTATAAAAACTTTTTCGATCACATCGTAATATTATGTCCTTCTATAGATTTTAATCGAGCGTATAAATCTAGAAAATGGATAGGAGAAGATATTAAAAATCCAAAAGACAAACCTGTCGTCATCGTAAACCCAGTATCTTCTAAAACGGGCGAAGTAAAATTACAAGAAATGTTGCGATTTTTTATGAAAAATACAAAGGCGAATCAACATTATACGTTATAGACGATTGTTCGGCTACAAAACAAATAGAAAAGAAAGCGGATGCATTATCAATGTTGGCTTTTAGTGGTAGGCACGCTAATCAAAGCGTGTGGGTATTAACGCAAAGATATAACTCGGTAAGTAAAGATTTTCGAACACAAGTTAAATGGGTATGTCTATATTACACTAAAGATAAATTTTCGTATAACGAATGTTTAGACGAAAACGACGTCATTGAAGATTTAGAAGACAAAAGAAAAATAAAAAAACTTATTATCTCAGTACAAACATTCTAAATTAATTTTATATACGGAGCAACCAACTACATATAATTTTTTTCAATAAAATATATAGCTATAAAGTTATATATTTTTTACTATTTATTCCTTTTCATCATCATCTTCAGATGAGGAAGAAGATGATGCCTCAAATTTTTGTGGCCTAAAGTTAGAAATTTCCTTTGTTACTGTATTCGTTATCTTCGTCTTCTTTAACACAACCACCTCATCAACATAACACATAATACTTTCATTAGCCAATGTAAACATTATCAAATCTCAGTGCACAAATAACTCTACAGGACTTATTTATATAATTCATCCCCTCAGCTTTAACACAATTCGAATCATCTTTATTCTTATCATCTTTCTTTGCCATTCTTCTAAAAATAGATTTTATATCCAATTTATCCTTATTCGTTTCAAGTTTTGAATAAATTATATTAGAAAACTTTTTACCCTCCTTAAAAAATTTTAAATTTTCAATCTCAATTTTCTTTTTCCTACCATTATCTTTAAGTTCCTTCCGCCTTTTATCTATCTCAATTCTAAGGAATTTTTCAATCTCGCTAATTACTTTAATAAAATTTTTCTGCTGCTCTTTATATTTTTCTTCTTCGTCACAAATAAAAGACAAATCATAACCAACAATCTTATCATTATCTTTTCCAAAACCTTTTCTTTCCTTTACTCCATATGATAAAAGATTTGGCATTTGTAAACTAAGTATTCTCTTTTTTTCCGTCTGGATGAGTATATAATATAGAAAGCCTTTGAAAAGACGGAGACTTTTTAGAAACCTTAATAATTCCAATGGACAATTTAGTTTTATCAAATTCGCTAATCAACACCGCTTCCATTTTAATATATAATAATTTTTCTTAAATAATTTCAATCTTTTTGTATATCAAATTTATAAAATTTAACGATATCACACTTTTCAAATGAGCGACAAAAAACCTACCACTCAATGCACCACTCAATGTAAGTTCGAATTTGATGTCGGTGAAAATATCTGGATCGAGATTAAATTCCCAAACTATTCATTCTTACTTTGTACCGTTTATAGACCACCAAATTCCAGCATTGATTTTTGGAATAAATTCCAAAAATCCATTGAAGAAGCCATCAAATACAATTCACATATAGTTATCGTAGGAGATATAAATGTTGACCTTCTCACCGAAAAATCACACAGAATTTTTGACCTCATTAGGTATTACCAGTTCGCTAATGTCGTGCACGGACCTACACGCTTTGGTATAACACGTAATTCCCAACTTGACCCAGTTTTAGTAAGAGAGTGTTCTGTCGAATGTGTGAAGTCGTTGATATTGACCGGAACGTATCTGATCATAACGCAACATTAGTTGAAATATTTGTAAAATGTAAAGTTAAGAAAACATTTAAAAGGGATGTATGGTTATATAGGCAGGCTGATTTTCAAGCATTTAACGACGAAATTCGAAATTTTAATTGGGGAAATTACTTAGATTTGCATGAAGTGGATAGCGTATGTGAAAATTTTACATCTAAATACATTGAATTTGCAAATAAATATATACCGAAAAATACAGTTACTGTAAGGAAAAATGATAAACCATGGTTCAATTCAGATATTAGACGGGAAATCAGAAAAAGGGAAAGGTTAAGGAAAAAGGTAAAACGTGGGGTTATTAATACGGCTTTTTAAATTATAAGAGACAAAGAAATCGTGTAAACAATATGAAAAAAATCGCGAGAGAAAATTTTTATCTAGATATTAATAATCTAATCGATCACTATTCGACAAATGATAAACACGAATTTTGGAAACTTATACGTTATATCACCAGGACTAGCGGAACTATAAATACTATACCTCCACTGCTGAATCCCGAAACAAACGCTTTAGAAGTTGACGATAAATGCAAAGCGGATTTATTAAACAAATATTTTGCAGATAGATTTAAATGCAGAGGTCCCGTTTTTTAACATGAGAACGGATAAAACTTTATCTGATATTGAGTTTAGCCGAGATGATATAAGCGAAATACTTTTGTCGCTCAAAGTTAACAAGGCAGTTGGTATTGATAATATAAGCCACCAAATGTTGCGTAACACGGCGTATAGTGTATGTTTACCTTTAGAGATTATTTTTAAAAAATGTTTGCAGAATGGTGTTTTTCCTACCTTGTGGAAAAAAGCAAGAGTTATGCCCCTTTTCAAAAAAGACAACCGTCACATTCCGTCCAACTACAGGCCTATTGCGCTGTTAAGCACCGTAGGGAAAGTTTTCGAACGATTGATTCATAAACACTTACATAATTATATGTTACAAAATTCATTATTATATAAATTACAATCGGGTTTCCTTCCAAATAATTCTACAGTCTATCAGTTGTTGGAAATATACCACGAAATTTGTTTAAATAGAGAGGTAAAGAAGAATACATGTTTAGTCTTTTGTGACGTCTCTAAAGCATTTGACAAAGTGTGGCATGCTGGTTTACTAACAAAACTAAAAGCTTATGGTATAACCGGTCCCCTATTTAGCCTTATTGAAAATTATTTGTCAAATAGACAACAGTGCGTTACCGTAAATTCTTCTACCTCCGAACTACGATATACCACATCTGGTGTGCCCCAAGGTTCTGTTTTAGGTCCCCTACTTTTCTTAGTATTTATAAATGACATTGCCGACAATCTCATTAATGTTGCGCGTTTATTTGCCGACGACACATCCCTGTCCGCTTCCTCTTGTAATAAACAAGAAATCGTCGAAAATATAAATCGTGATCTCCAAACATTGGAAGAATGGTCCAACCGCTGGTTAGTCACATTTAATCCTTCTAAAACTGAAGTACTATATATAAGTTCCACTGGCGCCGATAATATTGAGTTAAAATTTGGTGACACCGTTCTTCATAATACAAATGAGCATAAGCATTTAGGTATTACCTTCATGTCTAATGGTAAATGGTCATGTCATGTAGATAACATATGTAACTCTGTGTACAAACAAGTTAATGTTCTTAGAAAACTAAAATATGTACTGTCCAGAGAAACATTACGTAAAATATACAACACTTTTATTCTACCTTCGATAGAATACGCATGTGAAGTGTGGGGTGGGTTGGGTGCAAGGGAAATGGAAAAGCTTGAACAAATTCAGCTGAATGTTGGCAGAATTGTAACGGGATTACCCATGTTTGCCAGTAGAGATTCTATTTATTTTGAAACTGGGTGGGAACCATTGAAGGGAAGACGGGATAGACGAAAACTATGTTTATTTTATAAAATTCACAATAATTTAGTGCCGCATTTTCTGAGAGATATCATTACACCACTAGTCAGAAATAATACCAGAAATCTGCGGAACGAAAATGATTACACTTTACCTAGGTATAGATTAGAAAGCACCGAGACATCGTTTTTCCCTTCTACTATCAAACTTTGGAACAATTTAGAATATTATATCCGTAATACTTCAACCTATAATCAATTAAAAAATAGAAGAAATAATTGGGCAGTGCCTAACTTTTCCTTGTGGGTGATAGACGCACAAATATCCTTCTAACAAGAATTCGTAACATGTGCAGTAATCTTAATTCTGATCTTTATAGAGTTAACCTTACTGATTCACCAAAATGTGTATGCGGTAATCACTACGAAGATGCATTTCATTTTTTAATTGAATGTCCAAGATATAATAGTGAACGTATAATTCTTTTTGAGAAACTTAGAATACATGTTGAAAAACTATTATTTGGTGACTTAAATTCAAATGACAGCGATAATGCTAGAATTATGCTTGCAGTTCAGGAGTACCTGAAAAACACGAAGAGATTTAATTAATGTAATTACAGGGTCATTATCATATAGGCATGCTACCATTGTCCCACCATCAACACTATAATCATCATCATCATCATCATCCATCCCATTACCCCATCACCTACACTATAATCATCATCAACATCATCATCATCATCCTTGTTAACATTTCTTGTAATGTTATTCTGTACATTGTCGCCATCTATGACCAATTTATATGTTGTAATTATTAGGGAGAGGGCTTTATGTAATGTTGGTATAACTTTTGCCCAATCCCATTTCATGATATATTGAAATAAAATATGTTTAAACTCAATGCACCACTAGAAAAAATGTATATTTACCCTAAATATGGTTGGTGGGTTAGAACTGTCAAATTACAACACACAAAAACGTATCTTAAAACTTGTCAAATTATGGAAAAAATCCGGTCAGCACACCATTAAGTATGCATTAAAGTGAAAGTCCTAAATGTAGCCTACTGTGGCAGCATACACTAATAACCCACCGGCATTCAGTTTATAAATGTATGCTGAATCACCCATGGTTTCCGGAGTTAATCAATCTGTCATTCAATGGAATATAGGTTAAAGGTTATATTTTATTGTGTAGAAGCTACCAAATGGTATTTGGCTTTAGTAATTTGTTAAAATTATGAATCTTTTCATAGAAAAATTAAGCCTACACATGTTTGCAAAACTGAGTTTATCTGCGTTGGCCTGAATCCGTCCCTGAATTTTATGTAACAAGTCTCAACCCGCTCCCACATTTTCTAGATCCGCCACGGGTGAGACATGTATCAATCAAGGCTGCTATAGGTTTTCCCTCATTTAAAAAAATCCCAGACCCAACACTGTAGCCTGCATGTATTCTCAAGATTATAAAGTTATGGCAAACCGTTGGCAGAGACATATAGACCTATATAACACATGTATGATATATGTCTCTTCCGTTGGGGAGTCATATACCTATTTTTTCTTTGTAGTAACAACTCGATTTTCTAATAATATTAAACAGAGTTTTGATATTAAAAACACATGGATAGATTTTTTTTCTATTTCTTTAATATCTAAAATCAGGATCGACCTGTTTTAATATTAGAAAATAATTGTTTATTGTGAGAAAATGAACTTTTAACATTAGAAAATAATTTTAATATTAGAAAGGAGGGAATAAATTGCCCCAACGGTTTTTCATACACCCACAACGATTGAATGAATATTCATTTATACCCAGACTTCAAACGATCGCAGGATCCAAACTGCAACTGAGCTCCACAAACCAATTTCATCAAGGGAGATTAATCATACATAGTTGTTTTCAAATTTACATCCGGGTTTTGCTGTTGCTACATGAAAACAATATGGCGACCGCCATGCTAGTGCCCGTTGTTGTATGATGAGAAAACAGAGATTTCAGATAGTTTTTCATCTTTGCAAAATTGTGTGAACTTTTAACAAAATAATCCAAAATGGCAGCTTCAATGAAAGGTCAAAAGCCTGCGCTAAAACATTATTTGCGGTCTAACAAGCTCCCTGATGTTTACGAGGTAAGACTAAAATTACCCTAAAAGCGAAATATTTTAAGTCAGTTTACCTTTAATGTTTTGAATTTATTCAATAATTGTCGTTTGTTTCCACTCCTCCTTTATATTTCACACTGTTTTTCACGAGTGTAATCATGAAATTTTGGTAACACAATCTGTAAAAGCTTAACCTCTGCACGAGAAGGGAGATAAAACAGAAGGTGTTAACAATTTTTAGGCCTAATGTAAACGCAGAAAAAGTGTGACTGTTGTATGGGATTTGGAGCCAAACTCACAACTGGTAATCATTGCTATCTAGATCAAAATATTTGAATAATTTAATATCTGCATTGGAACAAAATTTCATATTTCAACTTGAAATTAATCTCCTTGGTGTTTACAAATAATGAAGACAATGCACTTAGAGTTCAGAGTTTCTGGACTTCAAATAAACTTCATATTAGGCTTATTCATTCATTGTATTGGCTACCTAGATCAGATTTTTACCAGGTGAGACGTCAGTCACTTTATTTATTATTTTTAGCAGCAGTCAATTGATGTGCAGTTTGTGACATGTTCTAGATGAGCAAATTAAAAATTGGCTAAAAAAACAAACATAGTCCATATAAAGAGGGCTGGCTCACTGTATATTTTGTATCTTGTTATAAGGCTCAGCCTGTATTAGATGCTGCGTGTTTTAAAATGTTTTACTTAGGACAACACAGTACTCTTTTTTATTCATTTCTGTATACAAACATCCATTGAGCTAGTGATACATATATACAGACTGTGTTGCTAATTTGGTTTATCTTAAGCACTTTTTCTTTGTTTTAATTGAAACCAAACTTTGACATGTTTGATTATAAACTTTGCAGCTGCACAGCTTGAAACTTAAGACAGACAATCAACATATGTACACGTTCATATTCATAACCCCAAATTACTCCAATAAACAGAAAATATCACGCCTTTTTCTATGGTCTCCATGGGGCCCCATTCCAAAGAAAAGCACAGTACATTTGTTTTTCCAGTTGGATATAAAAAAATTCCCTATTTGGTGCAAAAACAATGATTGTAATGAAAAATGAATTAATGCGGAGGGGGGGAATCCATTAAAAAAATGAGAAAGTTGTAAAATTGTGTGAAAAGGTCTTTTAAATTGTTATTTTGAGTATTAATACCATAGAATATTACAATAATTTTTTTTTTCATTTTTCAGGCTCTCCTTACAGGACTTGCTGTCATGTGTCCAGACGACCCACTGGAATTCCTCATCAATAAACTGAAATTCTTAAAAGAGGGTGGACTTGATAACTTAAACTGGTCAGTTGTTAATTCTATATGTACAGTTGTATATGGATGATCCACTTGCCAGATCTATTTCAAATATTTTATATACAGTCAGATCATATCATTTTAAACTTCACAAGACTGATCCTTTAATTTCTTTTAGATATATCCAGAATTTGAAATAACAATAAATTAATTTGTACTACATTGTACTTGATAATTAAAGCTCTATTTTTATCAATAACATACAAGTGTATAGACTTTCTCAGGCTACAACGTATTAGCTAATGTAATCTCTTCATGTTCCAATAACACATTGCTAATACAATTATAAATTGTACTGTAAAAAAAGTCATCACTTTACATGCTTTATACTTAAAAGAGAAGATAACTCTTTCTCTCTTGTGTATTTTTGCTATACACAGTTTAAAATGTGTACATATGTATACAGTGTATATAAAAACTTTGAGTCATCAAATACTGACATGGAAAAAATGTGAACCTATAAGACTTTGCAGGGACTTTATATTGAGTTTAATTTAATTAGTACAACATGGTTAATACAATGTTATTTCTTCAAAATTGTTTGATGAAAATTTTTATAAATCTAATGAGTTTTGGGAATTCTTAAGAAATCTTATACAATATATGTACATGTACAAATGTATGTATTTAAATTTAGGCTTTGTAATTTTCAAATGATAAAATCATGCCATAAATTTACAATATACATTATGAATGTAAATCAGTTATTCTATTGCTATGTGGTTTAACTTGTGAAATTAAAATATTAAGTAAATAAATAAATATTAAAAAACAAGAAAATAAAACAAGGGTTATCAACCTAATAAAGAATAAGAAAACAACCTTTTAGAACAATGATAAGCATAGATATCAACCGTGAATACAATTGTGAAATTTTAATGCTGAATTGAGCTTAAATATTTCATTGCAAAATTGGCTAAGTACATGTAGATCACATAATAATTTGCAAAACTACATTGTGCATCTAGGGCATCCAGGTAGCTCGAAGGTTTGTATTTATAATTATCTGGTTTAAATTTTACACTTGCTTGTTAAATAGAACATCACAAACACATTTAACACCTATGAATTAGTTATGATATTTCTTAATGCACTTTTGTACATGTTAAATTATCACCATATCTGCATGGTTTTATCATTATTGTTGTTGTTGTTTATTTTTCATTTTCACTGTTCTCAGGGATATGTTTGTGGAAGAGTTCATGAAACCACGTAACAAAGTTATCACGGAGAGTAATTTGGACTTCATCTTCAATCTGGATGATGAGAGCATGATTGTATGTTGTAATATATTTGCTTTATTCATTATCACTTTTTTTTCTATTTTATAATTCCACATACAAATTTTTTATTTTTTATTTTTATAGTCAACTCCACTTATAAAGAGAATGCACAGATTATGTTATATAAATGAGGATATATTCTTTCCTTGTGCATTTCTTGCATTATTCTATATAAATTTTTATAACAAAATTCGGCTATAAAGCCTAAGGTTTGAATTTATCTACCGTCCACTTCATTGTAAGTGGAGTTGACTGTGTTTGCTTGAATGTACCAACAATTTACACATTCTTTATCAACTCATCAACCCCTGAAGTCACATTTGGACCTGCCCATTTCAAAGATTGGTTAAGTCCATTGTCAGAATTCAGGGGTGTATTATTTAAAATAAAATATACATAATAATTTTACATGTAAGATGAACTTGTTCACTCCTGAATTATGACAGTACATGTAGACCATACTTTTTATTGATTTGTTTGAGTCTAAATGTGACCACATGGATTGATGAGTTAAGTCCAATTTTTTTGCTCTGTGTCACTTACCGGTATTTATTTGTAGGTAAACATTTCTGAAGCTTAGATTATATTATTTGTTCCTACAGTGTATTAGCCACTCAAATTAAACACAATACTCATTAAAAACAAAATACTTAACAAGGCACAAATCTGATAAAAAATCTTAGATTCTTTTGTTCTGCAAATGTTTAATGTGACAGTACACCTTCATGTTGTTCAACTGTATTCATAAATTATTCATAAGAAGGAAGTTTATGTACATGTATATTCCTGTTTTTTTTAGCTATCTTGCTAAACTTCCCCATTTCCACTTGAAATATGATTTTTTTTAAAAGTTGATAAATAAATACATATACATAAAATAATCTAGAAATTTTTCCATTTACCTCGTTTTACGCCACAATTTTTGAAAGCTCTCTTTTCAAATTTTTGCTATAATTTCATTTAAGGTTTCCCTCAACCTATCACCAAACCTGTTTATAATACCAGATTTTGGCTAAACAAATGGTGGAAGTATTACAAGGTTTTACTGTATATTAAGAATTCAACATTAAACATATGCTTTCACATTACATCTCAATAGAAAACCAAAACAATATCAACATGCAATGTCCTTACAACATGAAATGTCAGTAAATTGCAAATTTTAGTTACAGTATACCTGGATATTTTCGACCCTGATAATTTTGGCCCTTTTTAGGCTTTTATGATAATAAGCATATTCATACGGTCTTAAAATTACCCTTAATCACCATACTGTCATGAATGGCATCTGTGCATCAGTTACTAAGTTTGAAATTTCACTTTCATTTCAAATTCGTCCTATCATTTAAGGATGAAAATGGCCGAAAATTAGATAGGAGTGAAAATTTCCAGATATATGGTACATGTATTAACCATCATTTTCACTGATTACTTATTTTTCAACAATTTTAAAATAACATTTACATGCTATTAAATATTTCTAGATATTGTCAGCATACCTTACTGTAACTTAATTTCTGATTCTAGTGATGTAGCTAAAGAAAGATTTATCTTTTATCCTTTCTCATTGTTGACTTTGCTAATGATTTATTGATCTTTTATTTATAATTTGCTGTCTCGCTTTTTATCTTCAGATCAATGTGTAGTTTATAGAATTATTTTCATTTGTAGGGAGTAAATAAGGTAGCAAGTCCTAGATCTTGTGTTAGTATATATATATATATACAATACACAATGTATACGGGATGTGTATCAAATATATAATGTACATTGCATCGTATATTGCACATGGTAAAAGGTGGATTTCACGTATGTACATGTGTATCCAATGTAATGTGGACAAAACATATCAAATCACCTTGACGGGATCTTTATATTTAGCACAACATGCATGTAAATGTAACACACAGACTTCATTACATGTCCAAATTGCATACATCTATACATACATGTATAATTAAAAGCAACATGAGCTGCAATTTTTTCTGTTTTTTTTTTTATTTTATTTTCAAGTTGACATGTAAATAAGACAGAATTCCATATTTTTCATCAATTAAAAGGAGGTAAACAAAACTACTTAAAATTTTGAGAAAGGATTTTTTATGGGTCTGTTACATATTGTAAGTCACATCAAATAAGTATCATTTTTTTCTTTTCTTTTTTTTTTTTGTTTTTTTTTTTTGAGCTCTACTGGAACTCAAGCTAATTTTTGTGAGAAAGTTTGCCAGTTTACTTGTAGAAGGTCAGTGGTCTTTTCCCAGATAACTGTGTTCTCTCCTCAATCATTATAAACTGGCTGCCAGCATATAACTGAAAAATTGTTGAGTGTGGCGTAAAGCACTATTCAAAATTCAAAAATCCAAATCAAAGCATATTTTTTATGAAAAATATTCTTTTTTGGTGAGCATGCATATAGTATACTACTTCTTACACAGAAAGAAAACTGTCGCTCTGAAAAAGATGTTTTACATGTAATTAGTATGTGATAAAAACTTTCAAAAAATGAAAAACTGTTTGAATGGCACACTTAAAAAAAATGAGAAAATCATTTGTCTGTTCACACCTGGTTATTTTCACCCTTTTACAACAGAAAACATTCACCTCAACTTAACCCATCAACCCCTTAAAATAATGGACTCTACTGGAAATCAATGACACACACTCTTTTGGGAATGGGACCTGGGACTTTTGAATTGGGATATTTTGCAACATTTTATTGAAATTGGGAAATCTAGAAATGCACAAACCTACATATATGTGAAAATACAAGAATCTATTCATTTAATTGTCATTTGACTTCATTTGGAAAATTTTGGTTGCAAATTGGGAAAAATTGCATTGTCTTTGCATTGTGAATATTTTTAGGCCTTATTTAGGTCCCCATGTGATAGGGTGGAAAATCCCTGTAGATGGAACCATGTCATTTCTTTTGTTATCATCATGGGTTTCATTCAAATAATCTGCTAATGCAGATGATGGACCCTTGCACGCATTTTGAAATAATAGAACCATCCAAAATTTATGTCATGGAGTATCATGATACATGCAGAAATTGATCCTTTGAGAAGATTGACAGTTTGATAACGTCACACACAACTATCCCTTCCCTATTTAGATAATTTTTGCTTGTTTGTTTGATTTCTAAACACTTACTTAAGCTACTGATGATGTGCAGTATTATGATAATTCATTAAATTAAAAGAATCGAAGATTTTCTCATTTCTTTAGTTAGCCGCGTGGACAACATATTATATACCGGTAGGCCCAATTTGATAAGTTATAATACATTACTATTTTTTAACTATGAAAATAGACACTATTTTAAAAAAAAAATGTTTTTTTTTCAAGAAAACGCCAAAATGAAATTAACTTACAGCTCATGTTGTTTTAAACTGCAGATCCTTTAACTCCAAATAAATTGTAAATGCAACGCTAGAACTCCTGGCCAACCAAATGTTAAATACAACAGTAATATTTTACCAGAGATCTGTACACTAAATGTGGTATTTATACTTGCCGTGCTCAGTACATGTACAGTTTAATTTTTAAATGTCAATAAAGATAAATAAAACTAGCACCAGATGTTGTCATAAAACAAAATAAAATAAGTCACACACACATGTATGTATGTTTAATCAGTTAAACTTGCTGTACTCCGTACAATTTGATTTTAATATTAATATTGATTATGACGTGAAAATAACATTTTTACAATAAATTTGTTTTATCAAGTATGTGTCAATCATACAAACTTGCTACATGTATATAGATTACAATTTGAATTTAATGTCCGTATTGAAGATCGAATGATGGGAGAGCTTAAAATTTTACAAAACAATTCAGTCTGTCATTCATACCTGGAGGAATCTTTTATAACAAATTTCACTAGACGAGTAATTCTGATTTACCTCGAGATAATGTAAACATGAATATTTCTGTGTGTTTTTAATCATATGGTTTTCTTATGTAAACCATACACATGGATGTGTTTTTTTTACACGATGCCAGCAACTTACTGTGAAAAGTCTTGAAATAAACAGTTGTGACATCTTAGCAAAACATCGGGACTGGTACACAGAGGGTTATTTACACAATAATATTCATCATTGCCTGTTTATTGTAAAGTACATTGTACCTCCACACGTAAATTTCCACCTTTACAGTCTATCCTTGATCTTGAGATAACAAGATTTCACTGTATATGCATGTACATTGTATATATATTGCCTGAGTGACTGAAAAGTCATCATTTCATTGGTATTAAGAATCACATGACTGCCTTCCATGATTTTATGGATGGTCAGTAATACCAAAAAAAACAAAATAAATAAATAACAAGATACATGTAGATCCAATTTAAGCAGTCCCATAAAATCTGTGTACAGTGGCATTTAAGACATTTATTATGTTTGTGACTGACCGTTCACAGAAATATACGGTATGTCAGGTTGATCATGTAAAAAAAACAAACAAACAAACATGTAAACAGACAGACAAAAACCAGTCAAATTAGGGAGCAAAAGACTCATTGAACACTTAAAAGCAATTTTCAATTAAAAGTAAGGATACCCAAATATTTATATTTCAGTAGAGATTAATATTAATACAGGCGAATTCCGCTAAATTTTGTAGGACTTTATAGATATACCGGTCAACATACAGCGAGGACAAGGCTATTTCGGTGGTCGGTTTGAAGGGTTGACCTCCAGCCGGAAAATTTGGGTCTGCTCTAGTGCTGTTCTGTTATTAATACTCTATATATAATGCTTGTGACATTGTTGTGAGATCTTTCACACTCTTGGAGTGGCCATTTTTTTTTGTCTTTCATTCATCTCTCATCATCATGTTCAGCTGTGAAAATTTCACTCATAATTCATTGAGTAATGTATGTTATTATCACTATGATAGGTTGTTTAATGTTAAACTTTTCAGATGACTGCAATATGCTTTGCAGAGGTTGTATAAAAAATTGAGGTCGTTTTAAATAAAATGTTTTTCTTTTATTAAGATTTTGCGTTTAAAATTTCTGCTTAATCTTTTAATTATTCACATTTGCATGTAACTGGTTTTAGCCATTTTTTTTGTTTTTGGTTGTAAATTTCTTGTTCAAACAGATTTACTAATTTGAACATAGCATTATCCTTTCAAATTTAATACGAAAAAATAAATAAATAAAAATAAAAAATGAAAAGGTCACCCTAAGCCAAGTTTCAGCTGTTTTTTTCATATTTTTCCAGTTGAAATGTAGATTTCTGTTTAAACAGTGTTTTACATGACATTCAGAATACTTTAGATACAATGGCAACCTTTTTTTAATGCTGTTAGGAAAAAATCCTAGTTACAATTTTAATAAGAAAGAAACCACTAGCAACCCGTCAATCTTCAAGACTTGACATGTGGACCACAGTTATCTCCCCTTTTCCATCCTTTATTTTGAAAATCAAGAATTCAGTGGCCTTAATGTTTCATAATACAATACCGATCAATTGTGTAGGCGAAATATATATCATGTACATTGTATTTCATGCATTAGTACATGTACTTTCATTTTCCATTGGTTTGGCATTATCATTCAGCATTTTCCCATGCCAACATATCATGTACATATACAATGTACATGTACCTAACCACATTTTGAAGGGATTTAAACACTTTGCATCAATAAAGCTAATATCCCGTATCAAGCTTTAGATTTTATTTCCCATGGGAAATTCATTTTATGGGTTACTAAGCTGTATTTCATGCACATGCATATAGACATATATATGTAAATGTAATGTGTCTTATTGTTTGTCGAGTTTATAGATTTGACTAACAAAAATTGTTTGGTTATTTTCTGTTTGAGTTTATAAACTTTGTTTTCATACTTTCTGTTCTTTGTGGTTTATAATTAATAGACTTTGGAAATTAATTTGGCTACAATGAATCAGTTTTTTGTTCTTAAGATATATATTTCAGTTTTGCCTACATTTAGTTGTAAATTAATGATACTTGGCATTATATTGCAATGGCCAATCATTTAGTATATTGTCTTTCTAGAGTCAATTTTCAGAAACTGATATATGCTATACAATTGCAGATTTTCTTAACATGTTCTATAAGTATTATTTGGATGCTGCTTAGCAGCTATTTTCTAAACATTTACCATGAAATCTTTATAGTGAGAAAGTAACCATAAAAAATGATTTACACAGGGCCAAGTTTTATTTTAAGGATGGATGGCAAGAGCTTTGAAATAAATGAGTCATGCCACTCATTAAATCAACTTCAACCACCATATCTTAAAGATTGTCTTTCATGTGTGATGGGGAGTACGGTACCTTAATTGATGGGCAATTGACATAACCTGGGTTTGAACCACAGCAATTGTTTTACGAAATGATTTTTCAGTTATGTATGCACTTACATGTACATGTACATATGTTACCTAGCAGATGATATTCTATCAGATAAAAGTAGCACTCTAAAATCTTTGTGAATTAGTAAAATAGTGACTTCATCAGGATTAATTGTTTCGTCCTGAAAGACAAGAAAAATAATTATTACAGCGTATCAGTTCAACCCATTGACTCCTGTAGTCACATTTGAACTCATCCATGTCAAAGACTGGTAAAGTCCACTGTTAGAATTTAGGAGTGTATGATTTTTAATCCAAATTTTACATTATACTTTTACATGAAATATATCAACTTGTCCGCTACTGAATTATGACAGTAAACTATATACTATCTATTGACTTGGGTGAGTCTAAGTATTACCAAAGGGGTTGATAAGTTAATACTTTTAAAAGAATTTTAGCCCAGTGCCAGGTTATCTCATATTATGTATTTTCATATTATCCTTTTTACCTCTAGCTCATCATTTCCATTTAGAAAACTTAATTTCTCTAGCTAGCTCAATTAATTAAGACTGAAATATGTGACTCCCATGAAGCATTTGATTGATTAAATAAACTAGCTGTAGATATCTTATTGGTAAAAGTCCACAGCATTATAGGGTCATAATTTTCTTGTTAATTGTTAAAGTTTGCAGAATTATAGATAACCATTTTATTGAGAGAAATTTTCCAGCTGAGTCTCATTATTCTTATCAATCTATTGTATTTTGCACAAAGAATTATTTGAAATGTGTGCATGGAAACATCTGAACTCGATCTCATATTCTGAACTCTTCTTGATATTGACGTTTGAGACAAGATATATATTATGACGGACAGCTAATAACTTTCACATTTTGTATATTGTGTCTGACAGAATATTTCCAATCTGTATTAGCCTTTATACTCTGCCAGCATTTTTGAGAATTTTCACACCCAGAATTCTAGATATTTATGCATGTTTCATAGATCTATGTAAATATATGCATGATAAAAATGCATGTCAGAAATGCACAGTTATATCTGTTTTAGTATATTTTTGTAAACTTGAGTAGTTGAGGATGCATGTACTTATAAAAGCATTCAATACAATCATCAAAATCTTTTAGCATAATTCACCACAAAATGTGTTTGTATGTATATGTACTTGATCCAGCAGTACTTGATAAATATATTAAAATGAAAGGTCCAAACAATCACTCCCGGTGTCTAAACAACAATCGCTCCCAGTGTCTTGAGAACAATCACTCCCAGTGTCTAGACAACAATTACTCCCAGTGCCTAGAGAACAATCACTCCCAGTGTCTAAACAACAATCACTCCCACTTGCCAGGCCAGCTCCACTCGACTAGAAACATGATATCTCTTAATGCCTTTTTTATAAATATACCTCATAATTTGAGTAGGATATTTTCAGTGTATCCTAGCTTTGGACATATTTAATATCAATTCTTAGATCTGAGCTAGATAATTTACTTTTTCTATATAGTCTTCAGTTTTTATCTCCCAGAGATTTAAGATTGCAGGGGGAGGGTGTGGCTCATCAGTTTGTCCATTTGCAACATTTTACTTTCTGTTCAATCCACAAATTGTAACCAAATTTATTATGTTCCTTTATATGTTATGTATACTGATAGATAGATCTGGGATGGAATAAATCAAGGCCTGCAACATTGAATAATTTTTCTGGGACTTTGATCTGTCTTCACAAATGGCTTACCAGTAGTTCTTAATGCCAGTAGTATAAATGTGTGTATCCATACATCTTGTGTCATAGGTTATTAGGTGTTCCCAATTCTGACCACTAGTCTGATGTCATGATATTCCAAAATAAAATCTACTTCCATTTTTTCCTTTGTAAAATCCTTTATAAACTCCGTAGTTCAACTATTAGTTATCATCAAAGACCAACTGGTATGTTTTAACTTCCCATCGAGATACTAAGTGACCCTAGATTATATTGGAGATTTTATTGTAGATTTTAAACTATTTATCTGGTGGAGGAATAGTTAATATGATAATTAAAAATAGATTTTATCTTACTATACATTCTGTAGGGATTTAGGAATTTTGAAATTGACATTTGTACCATGTACATACATTAAAATTCCGGTACAAATATTTTGTTGTTGTTTCAGGTGCAAATACAAAAATTATAGATTTGATTATGCTTATCTTTTTCTGTTCAGAAATATTTCTGCTCCATCATTTATTATATTAGTTTAGTTATCAATTATATTATTTTTATTTATTGACATTGTTATAGCTATCACTAAATAAAAAATATTGTCATATCGTTACAATGAAAATTAGTCATCTTGATTCCAGATATTTTGAAGACTAAACATTTATCCTCATTTTGTATTCCTTCCAAGTAAACTTTTATGTCAGTGTAGAAATCACCAGCTATCTGCGAATGCTAAGCTGGTTTAATGTTTTGATGGACACTGTAATCAGTTGTCTCTTTGATACTTAGAAGTAGTCTGTGAAACTGATCACATTTATCAGGTCCTTCAATCACTCAGTGACAGGGGATCAATATTGTCCGTGTCTTCACTTTGTTCAAACTGATTTTGCTTCAGAGCAATTACAATCTGACAAACATTTTAAGTTCATTAAGTTCAGCATATGGATATAGATCTATATCTTTTGCTCATGTTAGTATTTTGGTTAACATTTTTCGTAACACACTCTGACTACATATTGCTGTTTAGATTTTTAAATTTTTTATTTATTATGGTATTTTTAGTTTCATATTTACTACTTTCTGTTGCCATGGTTATGTATCATGTTAAATGTTCTTTTTAATTAAAGTGGCCTTGACAAGATTTTAATTTTCTCAGAATATTGTGGTAATGATATTTGATGATTATAAAGAACATGTATAAATTTTCATTTGAAAGTTATTGACTTTGTAGCCAACACCTGAAATGTATGCCACAGCGTATGGACACTATAACAAGAGTCTGAAAAACATGTGCTTCAGGTAAGATTTCTTTTTAATTCACATACAAGGTTAACAGGGTTTTCCCCAGGGTTGAATAATAGACCCACAAGATAAAGACTGATGAATCCCTAGTAAAAGTTTTGATTCCCATTGAGTAATTAACAGGGACTTGACATTTTGCTGACAGCAAAATGACTGTAGTCTGCCTGAAATAAACAAATTAGAAACTGCTGTACAATTTATTAAAACATGAAATTAATGAATTTTATAAAGTAATCACCATTGAAATAAGAACCAATGATAGTTATGTGTCTCACTATCATCTCATTTTATCTCCGACTAAATACCAAATATATCCCCATGGCGACCTACATGTACTGTGGAGTGCTTTTTGTTTTCTTACATTTTATTGAGTCCCACTGGAGACTAAGCTGATTTTGAGGGAAAGTTTACCAGTTTACTTGTGGAAGGCCAATGGTCTCTTCCCAGGTACATTTAAACCAGGTTCTCTCCTCCTGACCACAATTAAAACTGGCTATTAGTGACAATATGTCTGTAAAATTGTTGAGGGTGGCATTCAACAGCAATAAAACAAATATTAATCTTACATTTTGTTCGTATCAGATTTAATTAAATTCTGAGTATAAAACTTTCGGGTATTACACGATACTTTACTTTCAGAAGTCTTCGCTTATTGCGAATGTGATTTGAATTTATTGATTTAGGTAATGGTGGTGATTTGTTTTATGAAGGTGTTAAAATTACACTTTTGTTGCCATGAGCCAACGTAGATTAATATTAAAAGTTGTTGTTTTTTATGAAGATATTTATTGATTTTAGGGATAATATCTACTTTCCCTGCAATATATTACTTGATATTTCCCTAATCAATTACATACATACTCTCCATTTTTATTACACTGTAGCTGGTTGTCAAGCGAAACACCTAGTGCTTTAGGCCTTAAATTAACTTTCGAGGACTTGATAAGAGATACATTGCACCTGCAAATAATTTTTTTTAACTTTAGCATACCTGTAAATTACAAATGACACCTTCCTTCATATGTTTTTGGATTAGTCTCATTGTGACATTGGGGGTGAATTTGAAATTTAACTTCTTCATTGTCACTGATTACTTCAGACATAACTTGGGCAATGAAATAGACAAGCTGTCAATCAGTATCTCAGAGTTCCTTGATAAAATCTGAAGCTTACAATGATACTCTAATGACAGTGGTATATATGAAATGTATTAGTTGTCAGTGCTTGTTACTTGCCAGACTGATATATATATATATATATATATGTAAGTATGAGTAGATTTCTTTACATTTTATTACATATGTACATTCAACATTATGTTAATCTACATGGACATGTATTTTCAGTGTAACATCATTTGATTCTGCTTTTCTTTTTTTATTTCAAAACATTGTGAAAATTTATAATTTTATAAATTGTATAGTACCAGTATTAGTACCTGAATACTAGGATCTACCAGAAAGCCTCCCAGGGTGAATAAACAGAAACTAAGACTTGTGATCAGTCGGCATGATCACAGTACAAATTTTCATCCTTAGCTGCCAGGGTGCTTATTTGGTCAACATTTTTATTATTGTAATTTTCACGATTTTCCGTTTAGTCGCCCAGGGCGGTTTTTCAAGTAGATCCCATTAATGAATATCAGTATGATGCATTAAAAATACATTAAAAATGCTCTTTCATAAACATTAATAAAATTCTGTTTATTATATATGCTATTATGAAATGTTACTATTTTATATACTGAAAAAATACCATTAATTGAATTATTCCAAATATAACATCCCTAATGAAAATGCATAGGGATGAAAAACCAATACAGCACGTACAGTGGAACCAGTTTTGAAAGACCACTTCTCCTGTCTCAAGACAAATGGTCTCTCTTAATTATAAGCAATTTTGATTCTATATTTTTTTCTGGATCATTGCAAAATTACCTGAATGAAGACTGTGCACACTTTCATGAATTTCATGTACTCAGTTTGCAATTCTTCATCCAGGTCATTTTGCATTTACCTGGTAAAAAATCATTTTGACTTGACCCTTCAGTCCAGATGACAGTCTGTTAAAAAGCTTCTTTAAATTGTATGTATTAGGACAGTATTGTATCAATTGAATTTAACCTTTTTTATTGATCTACTGTAAACATACAGTAAAACATTGATGATTACTAGTCTAAGTTAAAGGACGTCTAGAAAAGGTTAAAACATCAGGAGTTTGACTCATGGATGGAAACCGAGAATCATAGGGTTTTAATTTCAGGGGTTATATGCATGTAAGGTGTATGACTGCTTCAAAACCATTTAAGAGATATATGGTCATTATAATTAATAATTAGTGCTAAAATTAACTCAAATTCTGTGAAATTAAAACATTGACAGTTTTTGAGAAGAAGAATAATTTCCTTGAGGCGATTTTATACGCATGTAAATATGAACTTCAACTTATTCGTATGAATTTTCCTTGTTTTTATAGAAATGGGCACAAAAATTTATTTGAAACATTGAGAAATCGACTCATAAAAGTTCAAATTATAAAATGTTTATAAGTAGAGTTAAGTAATAAAATTATTCTGGACTTTCTCAATAGTCTGAAACATCGAGAAGTTCAACTCATCAAAGTTTCACTGTATTTCATTTATTTTCAGTGCCTGGGTACAGTATTATCTGCATAAAAGAAAAAAAAAGACAGCTATGGAGAAAAAGTTTGATGTTGCAGCTCTGCATCACGCTCACAGAATAATGAGGGTTCATATGAGTGCATGGAGGGTAATTTTTCTTGTGTTACATACAGTGAAACCTGCCTAATCTGGTTATTTAACAATATCTATAAATGTCAGATTTCAAAGGCTGTCAGAATACTCAAGATTTGATAAAGCTAAAAAAGACAAAGCAAAATGTGATTGAAATGTACAACTTTGTCACCTGTGTCAACCTGCGTAATTCAATAGGTGATTTATATGTTTGTCTGTGTTATTCATGTTACAATATATTTAGATATTTCTTTTGATATCCACAAACATCTTTCAAAAAATAAATATAGACTGTTTTGCAACTTCTATCAATATTATTTCAGGACTGGTTGAGGTACAGAAAGGGATGTCAGGCCAGTGAGTAAAACCATAATTATCTTTGTCTATGACCATATTCGATTTAGATGATGGCAAAAATAATTAAAATGTTTAATTTATACTTATACAGTAGAACCAGTCTTGAAAGACCACCCTTATGAAAGACCGCCTATCTCCTGAGACCATATTCTAAAACCATGTAGCTAAATAATTCTTTAAATAAAATCTCTTGTGGAAGATCACTGGCCTTATGAGACCACATTTTTTTCAGTGGCAGATGGGAGGTAGTCTCTAAAGAAAAGTTACACAAGCTAGTACTGTATGCTATCGCCTTGGTCAAGATTGGATTTCAGGTCAATATTACACAATATTCATCCACTCAAAAGTCCATAATTGTATATTATTATATACCCTGCTTTTGTTGCTCACTTACTTCACAGTAGACAAAAAGGTGCAATATTATTCCATATATGCCCAGGACCAGTTTGAGGTTGATGTGATGTCATGTTATGAAGTTACATCACTGTGTCACGTCATATGAGTAACTTCATTCATGGCTAATATAAACGTTGTCTAGATTAACACTATTACTGAGTCTATGGTTGATTGCTGCACAGTGAAGGCCGCACCAAGAACTCGGGGGTCAACATTTCAATATATACAGTCAATAACCTATACTTATCCACCATTACAAAAAGTCCCAAACTCATTTACCCTTAAAGACACATTTGGACTAGTCTATAAGTCAGTGATTTACAGAAGAGTCCATTATCTTTCAGGGGCTGATGAGTTAATTGTATATGTACATATACTGTATATAATGTTGAATTGAGATTAGAGTAAAGTTAAACTTCACATTAACAAACTAACTTTATTACCCAATACCCTATATAGAAATACATGTATATTTGTTTCCGAGTTGAAAGTAGATTCTTTTGACAACTGGGTAACAATTACATGTACCTTAGCAGCTTTGGGCAACAGAGTCCTGTGCTTTTCAAGATTCCTTGGGACAATAGTTTTACTATTCCCCAAACAGCCATGAGGTTGAGGAAAACCTTGAATGAAATTATTGGGAAAATTAGAAAAGTGGACTTTCAAAAATTGTGGTGTAAAGCGAGGTGGCAAATGATACAAGGGGCATAATAAAGAGGTTTTACTGTACTTCTACCTACAGTGGCTTACCATCAGCTGAAAAGAATCTATTTGGTCAGTGTCGGCAAGGTGCTTTTTCATGAGTGGAAAGTGGTTGCTAAGAGAAACAAAGATCAACGGGAATACTTTGAGGTATGTTTTACTGTTGTCCTTTACGAGATCATTCCAATATTTATCATGATGTATTTCCGGATTATCCTTCTACTTTTAAATGTCTTTCATTGTAAACACAATTTGTTTATTGTAGCAGAGCTTTTATAGTTTACCTTAGTATCCCAACATTTGATGCCTTCTGTTTTGTTACTGTAGGATATAGAAGCACTGTTATATATGGGTTGCCACAGATTAGTTAAGAGGGAGACAACTCTTTAAGATTTTATTTTAACAGGGATAGACTTGATTAGACTGTTTCACAACAATGGAATATGCTGAAAGCAAAGTTGGGGGTCAACACAAAGAATCAAACATGGATTCTTAGTTAATATTTGAAAGAAATTTCGGAAATCTATCTTAGAATTCTATGAAAAGGTTAAATCATTTTTTTGGGGTGGGTACATTAAAAGTTGTTTTATTAATGTTCATAATACCTATTATTTGAAACATGAAGTAGCATCAACTAAATTTAGGGTAAATCATTTAGCATTGAACTTCACAGTGAACATCATATTTTCATCCCTTATAATTACAGTGGAACCTGTCTTGAGAGACCACTATCTTTAAAGACCACCTGTCTTTTGAGACCGCATTTTAAAAACCATTTACATGTAGTTAAATATCTCGGTAAATAAAACACCTTTGAGGGACCACCTGTTTTGACAGACCACATTTCAGTGCAAAAATGGGTGGTCTCTTAACACAGGTTCCATTGCACCTGTATACAATCCTGGAGTATTGGGTCCAGTTGTTGATTCAAGGCTTAGTTTTGCTAAAATGAAATTTTCAAATGCATGTATACTTTGGTAATTTTTTAAGCAGGGAATGATTTATTTTAACTTGAAAATTTTTTGACTGGTTGGGTCCATGGATATAAGTTCTTGCTTATAACTTGTTGAATAAAAAAAAAATATTGGCTCATTCTTGTGATATTTATTGGAAATATATTCATAAACAAAGTATAGCATTGTGTAGTATTGAATTGTTTTGTTTATATGATATTTCATAGTCTGGGACAAAAATCTGCATCAGATTAAAAGTTGAAATTAATCTGTGGCAACTTGGCTTAAAATTGATATGACTACAGGGACACTAAAAAGTAAGGAAAAATTGAAAATAAATACATGTAAATACCTATTTATAACAAGTATAAAGGATGCAGAGTATTGTATACCTGGAAATTTTAGCCCCTAGTTATTTTTGCCCTTTAATTTATAACAGAAAAATATATTCACTCTGTCTTAAATTCACCCTTAAGGACCATAATCTCATTGATGACAAGTATGTCTGTGTTTCAGTTATTCAACTAGAAAAGTTCATTTTTGTTTTAAATTCACCCTCTCATCTAAGGGCGAAAATGGCGAAAAAGTTAAATGGGAGTGAAAATTTCTAGATATAATACAGTATTTAGTCTTTTTTTTCCCTTTTTTTTTGGTAAATATTCAAAATTTAGAAAATATTTAATAAAAGTTAACACAATCCAGTGTACAAACACAACATTTGATTATATTTATATTATTTTTCATATTATTTTATTTTTTGGTCATTATATAATTTGGGTGTTTGTGATGTACAGTGGAATCTTGTTTATATCTTGAAATTCACAGGATTGCCCCGTTTACTTTGAGATATCAGAAATACACATATTTTCTCTTCTCTTATTGACCAACGAATACAACTACTCAGGGTAATGCTTAATTCAAATTGGTTTTAAGTAATTATTAATCACACTTTTACCTTTGCTTGCTAATGGGAGTTGATTGCCACATGTTTTGTAGGTAAACATGTAATTTTATACAATGATTTTTGCTTACAAAATGTAAACGTTTTATCACAGAGGGTAATTTCAAGATAACAAAGTCACAGTTCTTTAATATTTCGATATTACGGATCAGAAAAATACTTGGAGATAAGTGAAATTTTAAGATAAAAACTTCTGAGATATCGGAAATAAAAGTAGTACAATTTTGTAGTAAAATAATCGGGACTGGTCGACTTTGACATAACCAGAATTATGACTCATCCAATTTTGACATATAAATGAGATTTCACTGTATATGGAAAATTCAATAATATATAAACAAAAAGAATACTTTAATTGTTTGATAGTTCCTATTCTATACTCAAAAGTTTTACTGTAGTCATATCACCTCAGATTTAGCACCAAACTTTGTTTTGACAGTGTAGAAATGTAAATAAAGGCAGAAATGTGAGACACCACAGAATATCAAAAGCTTCTCGTGAAATAAATTCACAATTTGATTTCATTTATGGAAAAAAAACATGTATAATGCTGACTTGAAATTAATGCCTGCAAATCTCTGGCGTCTGGTATCACTAATGCGCAATTTTATTTACATGTCTCATCAGTGCTTTGTTATGCTGCGGAGCTTTATAATTTAGGGTTTAAACAATGAGAAATGTACCTTGAAAATATATTACTAAATTGCTTACCATATCTATAGAATTTGAAATATACTTGGATATTTACAAAATGACATGCTTTTGTGATTGTATTATTTTTGTGTTTACACAGATGACCCTGGTTGGTAGCCAGTTTTGTATCTGTTGCGCTGTGTAAAGCTTTTCTATTAAGTCTGTCGATTGATGTAAACAATCTTAATCTGTGAGGGCAGCTGGGCTACAACTAATCTAATTTTTCTTTTTTTTTTTTCTTTTCCTGTTTTGTCTTCACGTAAATATATCTGTACGATAAGGCAGAAAATTAAAACACAAATCCGTAAAACTCTTTGAAAATTGGTCACATAAATATGAACTACATGTACATCTGTAAAGTACAGACCATTGACATACATATTAAGAATATGAACAGAAAATTTGTAAAGATTTTCATAATTTTTTTTAAATTTTATAATTTATCAAAAGCATTTTTTCTTGTTTAGATACAGTATAGATAAAACGAATGTAAAAGAACAAAATTCACTTCTCATATAAATCACAGTAATTGTTGAATATTTAAAAAGACTTAGATAAATTCCTTAAGAATTCCCTGCTATAAATCCAAATTTTGCTGAAATTGTCTCCTCTTTGACATGTTTGATGAAATAAACATCCACTAATCTTGCTAATAGCAACCTCTGAGAACTACTTATATGTTATTCTCCTCTGGCCTGAGTTTTGGACAAAGATACTGATTACTGTTAATATTTTTTTTGTTCTTTCTGTCCAGTTAGTTTTGTGTTAATTAGGCAAAAAAAAAAAGAAAAACAAAATGTCCAATTGAGCATGTCGAGATCCCATTAAGAAATTTGAAGAAATGTTGTTAACTCAGCAACCCCTGAAAAACAATGGACTCTTCTTTATCTCAATGACTTAGGCCAGTCCAAAATGCATCTTCAGGGGTGACTGAGTTAAGCAATGATAATATGTAATTTGATTCAGGAGAGTTTTCTGAAACAAATATCATATTATGGTCACTGATGAAAAAATTCCATTATTATCTATATGTTTTGTTTCTTTCTTTATACCTATGCCTTAACCTTCAGCCAGCATAATGAACCCCAAAATTAAAGATAAATCTCTCCCCTGATCCCACCCCAACCCCAGAACCAAAATATCCTTGATCCATATACTGTATATTTTTTAGCAATATTATTTCTTTCTGATAAATAAGAGATGTTATATTTGCACTTTGAAATAAAAAAAAAATCTTAAGGCCGTGGTAAAGGTACAAAGAATTAATTAGTGGTGATGTGTAGACCATATTTTAGTATGTTTATTTTTTTGGTATTTTTGATATTTCAAATTTAAATAAATAAGGTCACAATGACCTAGTAGATTCCATATCATGAAATATTTCTGTGAAAGTTCAGAGCCCCAAGTCCACTAATGTTTAATTGATGTGACAGCCCCAGCTCACTTGCAAGAAAGTAGGTCACAGTGACTTAAATTTGGGCTGTTGTGTAACACTGTTTCTTCTAACAATCAGTTTCTTTTTGACTTGCTTGCTGCATTTTTTGGCATGATTTTTATCACTTCACTTGCAAAAAATTGTCCACTTTGTGATTTTGATGTGAAATCTAAATCAAACATTTTCATAAGCCAATAGAATTTAAAATCCTGGAAAATGACAGTCACAGAGATAGTGGAAGCTGATATTTTATTCCAAAAATGACCTAAAAATTAAAAAAAAAAGCATAAACCTTCAGAGAATGGAATTATGAAAAAATCAAATTTTGAGTGAAAAAATTCTAGACATCATTAGAGTAAAATTTCGGTGGCGTAAAATAAGGAATATGATTGATACTAGAAGACCTATTTTCATTGGGTTACAGATAAATATTTATGTTGGTCACATGATGTATTTGTATCAATACATTTGTATTATATCAATTACCACCGTAATTAATTATATATAACCAGTATATTCTTTTGCATGGATCAAATTAAAGAAAATTTATATATGCACATGGATCATGGGATTATCTTATTTAATTTACATACATTACCGGTACCATAAAAAAACATTACTTTATATTTTGAATATTTTTAAAACATGTAGACATATATTTTATATCAGTTCTAACATAGAGGGAGCATTCCAAATATTCCAACACCTGTATTGTTTATTAACACTATTATAATTCTAGAATTTAGATTGTGTTGTCGTAAGTTTACCGTAGATGTTAACGTAATTTAAGTAGATAGCAGTAGTTAGAATTAATATGTTGAAGTGTAAGGATTTACATGTAGTATGGTCATATGCATGCATTGCTGAGATTCCAGTAACTCGATCATTTGGCTTTTCTTTTTTGGTTCGCTATGCGTAAATTATGACACCATACCAGAAGTTACTAGAACCACACAGTGATTTCTATGTGGCCTCTTTAGAAACTGCATATTGCTCATTCAAATGTTGCGCGCCTGTGATATTTCTATAGCTTGCACAAAATATGAAATTATTATCATTTTTCAATGATACTTATTATAACATGAAAATTTGTATGAAAATTGAGATATTCTGAATGCAAAAGGAATTTGATTAAGATGGCATTTCTTTTAAGTTTATTACAGGAACAACCAAAGTAGGTTGAAAATGAAATTTTGTTTTTCTTCACAAAAATCAGCACAATTTTCACAGAGTGAAGACTTTGAATGAGCAAAATTTGTTTCCATTTTTCACCTTTTCAGTAACTTGGTCATGTTGCAGAATTTGATTGGTTGTTTCATTTCTCTGTGGAAGCTGTTTACTAATGTGCATGGATCATCTCAAATCATGGAGCAAATTTTAGATATAGTCTATCAATAATTTTATTTTGAATCATCATTTTAAATGAGCATTATGTTTATGTTATAAATTTTATTTAAGTAAAGAAAAATATAGATAGGTGTTGCACAGTTTTTTTCTCTTTCAAAACATATATAAACTTATATATCTAAATTTTGTCTGATTGATCAGAGTGTTGGCCCCATAACTATATGAGGGCCCAGGTTCGATTTCTGGTGTGGCCCCGGTCTGATCCAAGACTCTTTAAATGGAGGTAGTAATTATTCATTCAACTATAGACATTTACGAAGTAATTGATGGGTAATTTTTTATTATTGTGTAAATCATAACAATGGCACAGCTTCATGTAGTGTCGTTAGTGGCTATAGATTTAGGATTTAGTGTTTCTAGAATAATATATATTAGTACAGAAATTTACATGAAAAATTAAGGATCAAAGAATCATATTATTTACAATGTACAGAAACTATTTACATGTGTAGAACAAATATTTCTGTTGTATGTGTGTGTGTGGTAGTGGACCTGTGTTTTATGTCTATAATCTGTTTTACGCATATTGTACTGCACATGAGTATACACATTTACACAAACAAATCCAGGTATATGTAGTATATTATTACACATATACATTGTATATGACAGATTGATATAGTTCTTATCAAACATTAGTCAAATTTTATTTTTATGATAATGTGTATATCATGTCTATATTTATCTATCAATGTTTGTTTCATATATTTATTTGATATATGTTTGTTTTTGCTTCAGTGCTTGTGTTTCTTCCCCACTTTGTGCTAGAGTCAAAATAGTAGGCCTATATTTACATATAATATGTGCAATTTTATAAACAATTATAGAGATCAGTCACAATAATGTCACTATATCAATTATCAAGATTCTAAACATTGCATCAGTACATCATAACACAGTATACTCATATCTTTTAGAATATCTATGTTGCGTCAGTACATGAAAAACATCTGCAGTCACACAGTTTCATATATGAAGTAGATTCTGTATTGTGCCAGTACACTGTAGTGTTCATATCAACAATACTGGCATATTTAGAAATTCTATGTTACCTCTGTACAGTGAACCTTCTATATAACGACCATGTTTGTTTTTTTTGGAGGTCTAAAGTTTCTTTGTATTGAAATTGCTCTTATGAATACACATTGAAAATGGTTAAATTTAGAAATTTAGATTTAAAAAATTTAAACTGACTGTGGCTAAAAATGGAAATTGATGATGTTAGAGACAGCCAATAGATAGCACCAACAAAAGTTGTAAATTCTGCACACTCATAATTAAAGTACAATACAACAATTATATTGAAATCAAAACAAACAATTTCAATCAGATTTGTTTGTCTCGTTGTATAGCAGGAATTTTTGGATTAAAATGCTCGTTCTGAATTTATACAGTCAGTGCCGGAAGCTGTAAATTCTCCAATACCAATATGTCAACAGTAAAGAACTGTTTATATACTAGTACATTTGTTCAAGGCAAAATCTTGTCAGTAGGTGAAATTGCTTGAATAAGGAGTGTCGTTATGTAGCGGTCTGACTGTACACTATAGAAATCATACAATGTAATTATATTCTGTAGAAATTCTAGCTTTGATGATCATGATTTTTTTTATGTATATGAATATCATATAAACATAGACTATCTCATTTTGTTCTAGGCATTAACTTTTTCCTTTCAGTATTTCATTTGTTTCTTATTTATTTTTCATTCTGGTTTTTTCAATTGTCAACATCAACTCTATAAGTACCAGTATACTAATTTTACATTTTCTGTCCTTTTTGGTATTAATTTACTTATGAATTTGCTTCATTTTACTCTGTTAAATTGAAGATCAGTTTACGGGTAATTATTTACTATTCATCATTGACCAAGCTTTTGCACAGCATGGCTGCTTCTATAGTCCTGAAAACCCTGCCTTTCTTGCATTTTTGTACCCATGACCTAAATTTATGAGTTCCACAAACATTTTTCCTGCAATCTACATGTAACAATGTCAAAAATGCATTCCCATAGGATTAGTATTTTACTTGTTTTTGAGTTGAAATGATTTCTGTATCATCTGCCAGTTAAATGTTGTATGAACTTTGACCTACATGTATTAGATATCCCTATGCACATCTCTTATACCATGCATACACATTTGCTATCTTTGCCTGCTACATTTATTCAGGTTCTGAACCTGTGTGATGCAAATTTAAAGCTTTTCCAATTATTTTGACACAGAGAAAGAAGATTACAGAAAGTCAGATATTGTTTATTATAAAAGAGAATTGTACATAAGAATTTCACAAGGGATTTAATTCATTGACTCATTCACCCCTGAAGACACATTTGGATTGGTTAAAGTCATTGATTTACAGAAGAGTCCAATGTTTTTCAGGGGTTGATGATTTAATTTTGGTGTTTTCATTTATTAATGAAATTAAAATCATGACAAAAATTCCATACAATACATGCAGTAACAGTAATAGATTCATTTACCAACATCCTGTGTTTTTGGAAGTTACTCCGTACAATACCATGAGTAATTACACTTGAATGCTGCAAGTCTAGTTGTACATAGTGTTAAATGTAACAATTATATGCACACAAATGCTGCATGTCAGATTGTACACAGTGTGTTCTTAGGACTGCAATATACTTAAATAGGCCTACTGCAGATCTGTATTATATTATTTTGAGATATGCAGAGAAATAGGATATAGAACATGTTAATTGATAGTTAAATCTACCAGAAGATAACACCATCACTTGTCAATTATTATATTATTATACCTTCTGTTAAAATCTCGTAATCTGATTGGTTGAGAGAGATGTGAAAATTTTCAATGTCACCTGCTCATTTAACAAAGATAAACAAGCCACGGTGACATTTTTTTAAAAAATGTTAGATGCGCCAACGTTATGCGTGCACAGATCGTCCCAGTGAGCCAGGGTGACATTCCTAAAAATGTCACATGCCAACATTATGCACGTATGGTTCATCCCTGTGAGAGCTTTTTGTCGTAGCAAAAACATTTGTAGCTAGGCAATTTGTTGTGTATTTTTTAGTTCACTGGTTAATAGTTGAGATGTAAAATATCTATGGTAATATGTTAAAGCAAACAATTGTGAGACATGGTATAATAAAATAAATATTACATTCATGAGAGGGCGATATTGCATATTTTCACCCTCAGAAAGCATTGCTGACTGAGGGTTAACTTCGGTCAACAATGCTTCCTCGGGGTGAAAATATTATGCAGTATCATCTTCTTATGAATGTATTATTTATATAGTGTCCAAGAAGCCTCCAATATTTGTCACATGATTTTTGTAGTACATGTAATTCAGAATAATTGTAGCTGGCACTTTACTTGCTTAAATCACATTGAAAATAAATCTAAATGGTCTGCATGACAAAATATGTACAAGTTAAGTCACAGTGGCTTATACTGCCTGATCGACACACTGATTGTCTGTTACATCACTCACAGCTATAAAAAGATCAGCACTTGCATGTAATTATCTTATGTATGTTAGAATGTATCAAATGTTGTTCACAATTAAAATAAAATGACAACGTTCTCGCTAAAACCTGGTGAAAATATTTTAATAACTGTAAATCTGAATTTATTTCCAGACAAGTATCTCATTTATGCGTAATTTCATGAGAGCTCTTGCCTGCAAAAATAAAATTATCATGTAATGATGTATGTAAGTAGTATGATGAAATGGGCATTTGAAATAACAAAATATCATTTCAGGAAAAATTTAGAGTTTAAGTATTGCAAAAATAAAGTCCCGCAAAATTTTCCAGATCTTCAGTATGCTAAAATCCCAAATTTGATGTAAACTTACATTTCCTTTGTATTATGTGCATAAATGCATCTGAAAGAAATATATACATTGTATATATATATAAAGTGGATACAGATTAAATTCCACAGGTTGTATCTTTTAAGATTTTCTCTCTCCTTACAAAATCACATTTTTTGTTCGTGGATTGGAAGTAGAATATTAGTTCCTACAAAGGCAGTCTATCAGATATATAATCATTAATTGATCTATTCACTGTGTTTTAAATTCATTGATTTATCATCACTCTAAATATGACAAATGTTAACACAGCAGGTTATTTTCTCCCTGTATACAAAAGTGAAGAGTATCTGTCCATACAGTCCTTAAATTCACAGATATAAACTTTTCCCACCTGTATATATCTCTACATACATATGTTGCATCTCATTTTATACTACTCCTCTATTTTTTTTATCAACAAAGTACTCAATACTTTTTCTCTGTTTTGTTTTGTATGGTAGTTGCTTCTAATATGTTTGTTTCTCTCACTCTTCCTGTCTGTCTGTCTGTCTTTCTCTGTCTGTCTCTCTGTCTATCTCTATCTAGCTCTTCACACACAAAAAGCAACATTGTCTCTACCAGAAACATAGTGCAAGTGCATGGACTGGAGACAAAACAAAACAAAAAAAGAAAAAAGTACATTTATATTAAATAGTTTCAAGTATTGCAATATAAATATCACAATCAATGATGGTTAATTAACTATAAATCTGTTAATTAGATTTGCCTGAATTTTTATAATTCTAAATATTACTTTGTTTTTTGTATAATTCGTTTGAGTATGAAGTGTTGATGCTTTCAGTTTTAGCTAATATATTAGAAGCTGTCTGAAGTGTCATTGAAGTGTTAAGTCTGTTTGAATTTGAAGTTTGATAACTCAAATGGTCTACAAAATGTATATTTAGTTTGTTTTGTAAATTTTCATCAAAATATATTTTGATTTATTTCATAGAAATACTTTTAATTTCCATCTAAATGCCTTAATTATATACTGCAATATTTAACTCATTTACCCCAAAAGACACATTTGGACTGTCCTAAGTTATTAATTTATGGAAGAGTCCATTGTTTTTCAGGGGTTGGTGAGTTAAGGTTTCAGTCAAATTTTTAAGTTGTAAACTTTATATTTTTCCACTTTTCCTGTTTTTTTTATTCAGTGTTAATTATTTATCTTTTAGTACATAATTAATGTGTTTCTTTTTTAGCTTCTCCGTTTGTTTTATTAACATAGTTAAAGTACATGTGCACTAGATATTAAAATCAATACACTATATATATTGTACAAAACTATATGATTCTTAATCACATAATTAGTCTTAGGAGCATGGTATTTGTTAATGTTATTATAAGTATTTTTTAAGACTATCTGCATTCTAATTATCTGGCCATTTATAATCTTTTAATTGTTTTCCACTTTGTGTTCATATGTTTTGCAATTTCACTAAATTTTAGCGACTCGAGAGGGGAGAAAATGTGGATGATGAGGAAACGTTCGGACAGGGAGATGGAGAAGCTTCGGACAAATTGTCCAGTCAACTTGGTATTGAGCTAGCTGTAAAGGTAATTACAGAACTCCCATTACATTTACAAGTAAATCAACAGACAAATGCTGTATGTACAGTATTGTTTATTTATTTATTTTTTTACTGTTAAGATCCCAGTTGTGACCGATTCTTATTTTAAATGTCCCCCAGATTGATATTTTTTGTTTGTTTAATGAAACAAACACCACACTTAACAATATTTCAGTCATATTGTGGCGACTAGTTTTTAATGATGGGGTACCATCCTTCCTCTGAAGTAAACTGGCAACTATCTCACAATATCACGATAAGAGGTAAGAGACTTCATTTGTTAAAGTGCAATGCTCTAACATTACAACCATGGGGACCACCCCTCCCCCACTGCAGATTGAAATCCATTTGTTTGTTGCAGTATTCTGTCAAGTAACTTTATTTATTTTACTTCCTTAAATTGTAATCAAGATTGGTATGTTGCTTTTTATCAATAAGATTTACATGTAGGTAGAGTTTGATAACAGCCACATTTGGCAATACAGTGGAACCTGTCTTGAAAGACCACTGTCATGAAAGACCACCTGTCTTTTTAGACCACTTTCTTAAAACCACTTAGTTAAATAGTCCTTTAGATAAAACCTGTCATGAGAGATCACCTTTCTTGAGTGACCACATTTTAGTGGCAGAAGGGGTTGTCTTTCAAGACATTCACCTGGTTCTACCGCATTTCCAAAAGTTATGAGGCTTTAAAAATATTTGCTAAAAATGGCTCACATCGTGGGCCATATATATGGAGTTTCTCAGACAAATCTTTTTACTTTCAAAATGACAAAATTTTAACTCCATTCAACCAAGCCTGGCTTGGAGAGACTTTATCCTTTATATTTTTTTTTACTTTTCACAGGTATTCAGTTTCCTGGATGTAGCAGATTTGGCCAGGTGTTCATGTGTTTGTAGGTCATGGAAAGTCATAGCTTTCCATTGCTCGCTGTGGAACAGGGTAATTCATTGTGTATACTTTATATACAAATGTTTGTTGCTATATCTAACTATTTAATTGATTTTTAAAATTCTTCTTTTTCTTCTACAAATTTCTTTTTTTCTTCTTTTTCTTCTATCTTTCTGTTATGTGAACTTTTCCACACATTATATGTAAAACTACTCAACAGATACTAATGAAACTTAAAAGGCTTGGATGTGCACTATGTATGTGATGTTATCAAAGATGGTGTATATGGCAACCAAAAACTGAGGCTTTTGATTGATCCAAATTTCAGCATTGTGTGAT
This sequence comes from Atrina japonica, assembly GCA_030159075.1. Classification (NCBI taxonomy): domain Eukaryota; kingdom Metazoa; phylum Mollusca; class Bivalvia; order Pterioida; family Pinnidae; genus Atrina; species Atrina japonica. The sequence continues at coordinate 2,290,381 of BROG01000010.1, read as the reverse complement.
TTTGATGAAATTTGGAATTAATGTTTATCAAAGGCTTGTGATTATAATCTTATGGGATTTGTTGCCATGGGAACCAAACCAAAGCTTCTGATTGGTTGAATCTGAGGGTGCTGATTGGTCTAAATTTTAACATTGTCCAATTTATATACATATATAAAATTTTGTATTATGGGTTATTCATTTCAATTTGATATTGATTTCAAATAGTTAAATCAAAAGTTGGAGGTTGTTTTAATACATAATAGTATATATTTCTGTATTTTTAACAATATATATACAGTACATACATGTAAATCAACATTTTACATATCTTTTCAGGTGGACTTCAGCAAAGTCAGGCACAGGTATGGTAAAATATATATATGTATATATATAGTTCATTTGCACATTCTTCACCATTTACAATCACATCTCAAGAGTGACATGACAAACATTCATAGTTGTCAGTTTCTGCATAGAGCTAATGTCAAGAATTTATTTGATATTTATTGGATGCCCTGATAGTGAAATACACATCATATTAGGTATATAACCTGTTAACAACTGAGGCTACTTGTAAAATTGTCAATGTTGAATTTAGATGATATACCTGACTAATTCTTTTCATGTTCTTGACTAAAATCAGTAAAATTCATAGAATTGGTGACGAAATTATCAACACTTGATAGCAAAATTAAATAAATATATATGAATAAATGAAAAGGTCAAGAAATAAATGAAAGTTTATAAATGTTTTTTTTTTTATTTTTAAAATTACTGGTATGTTATGCAAAAACACTTTATATAAACATGATACATGGCACTGTTTTTTTAGCAAAATTTGAGGATTATAATCTTACATATGGAACAGCTTGATCTAAATTTTTTTATTTAAATACTTTTAATTTGAAATTAAATGTGTGAAACCTTCTTGTTGAAAGTTTGCATTGTTGTAGCTTTTAATTCAGTTTATAATCAGTGATTCATTTTGTTTAGTCAGCATATTTTACTGTATATATTTAATATATTGTCAATGTAGATCTTTTTTTATTTCAATAATTTGTTAGTCTGTATGCCTCAGAAATATATTAGATCCATACATAGTGCAAACATTAGGCCTATATTTACATGTATATATGTCGCTACATTTTTGTGTATTTGTATGTTGTATCATAGTATTGCTAATTGTAATTATTTCAATCCCTCAGTATTACAATCCATATATTCTACTTCCCAGTTTCACAATATAGGCTGATAAATGTCATGCATATTCTAGTATATTCTAGTACTACTACAACAGAACCTGTAATATTCTTGTATTTTACATTTCTGAACACACTCAACATCAGTACTACAACAGCGGAACCTGTAATATTCTTGTATTTTACATTTCTGAACACAAATAACATCAGTACTACTACAGCGGAACCTGTAATATTCTTGTATTTTACATATCTGAACACAAATAACATCAGTACTACTACAGCGGAACCTGTCATATTCTTGTATTTTACATTTCTGAACACACTCAACATCAGTACTACTACAGCGGAACCTGTAATATTCTTGTATTTTACATTTTGAACACTCAACATCAGTACTACTACAGCGGAACCTGTAATATTCTAGTATTTTACATTTCTGAACACACTCAACATCAGTACTACAGCAGAACCTGTAATATTCTTGTATTTTACATTTCTGAACACAAATAACATCAGTACTACTACAGCGGAACCTGTAATATTCTTGTATTTTACATTTCTGAACACACTCAACATCAGTACTACTACAGCGGAACCTGTAATATTCTTGTATTTTACATTTCTGAACACAATCAACATCAGTACTACTACAGCGGAACCTGTAATATTCTTGTATTTTACATTTCTGAACACACTCAACATCAGTACTTACAGCGGAACCTGTAATTTCTTGTATTTTACACTGAAAATAATCAACATCAGTACTACTACAGCGGAACCTGTAATATTCTTGTATTTTACATTTCTGAACACAAATAACATCAGTACTACTACAGCGGAACCTGTAATATTCTTGTATTTTACATTTCTGAAAATAATCAACATCAGTACTACTACAGTGGAACTTGTTTTTATAGACCATCCCATCTTCCACCGCTATATACATGTAGATATTGGTACATTTTATTATAGACAAAAGAAAGAAAAAATGTTCAATAGATTTTTAATTCAATTTATTTATTAATATACATTGAACAAATAAAATTTAGTTTAATTTTAATTTTAGTAAATAAACTTTAAAAAAAACCAATGTGCTATACATTTAACTGGATGGCTTTTGAGTAGGCTACATTTAATTGACTTCTTGACCTCTGAACCTTCCATCTTCAACAATTAATTTCAATTGGGTCATGATCAATTGCACAAAATAATAATTTACTGAATACCTTGTTTCCATGTTCTAATTTCTCTAAAAGTGGTCTGGGATCTAAGTTACTCTGATAATATACACTGAAAATATTCTGGCATTAACTCATCAACCCCTGTGATCACATTTAGACTCACCCAAATCAAAAAATGGTACAGTCTACTGTCACAATTCAGGGGTAAACAAGTTTATATTCCATGTAAAATTATCATACCATTTTGACTCTAAATTATACACCCCTGAGTTCTGATAGTGGACTTAACTATTCTTTGAAATGGGCAAGCCCAATTGTAACTTCAGGGATTGATGAGTTAATAATTTGTTAATTCAATTAAGAGCATATTTTGGCTTTTGGTACATGCACAAGCATTTTTTTTTTTTTGGTCTATCATTAATTTGAATTCTGTGCTATGATTTCACCATATTTATTTTTTATACATCTGAATATGTTGTTTTGTTTTCTCTGTATTGATGATTTGATTAAATTGCACATTCTTGAATGCTGTGAAGTCATGAATGGTTTTGCTTTGAAAGCATTTTTCATTCAATTCACTGCCACTATGGATTAATTTAGACATGTAGTCGAACTTGTCTATAAAGGTCACACAAGGGAACAGGCAAAAGTAGCCATTGTAGACAGGTGGCCTTTATATAGAGGTGGTCTTTAATGACAGTATGACTGTACTCAACATGTTAAGCAGGATGTCAAATGTCACTAGATTTAAAAACAACCAAATTAAATCACTTATTACAAAGTCTGTAATTCTAACTTTTTTGCATCGGTTCTTTGTGATAAGGAAACCTCAATGAGTCTTAAACATATTAGCTCCTTTTTATCTGTCGAATGTCTAAATTTGAAATGCAATATTTAAAACAATTGCAGTCTATGATATTTTTTATCAGTTAAAAAATCATTTTTTGATAGAAAAAGTGATAAATACACTTTCATGAATTTTGATGAAAGAACAACTTTAACATGCTCAGGGTATACATTGTATAAAAAAGAAATCAAAATTTTGATGTCTGGTAATGAAATGATTATCGGTAAATTTTATGATAAATAAGTATGTCCCATATGCAGGGGTCCTCTGTGGCCGAGTGGTCAGAGCATCGTGCTTTGAAGCATGAAGTCTTTCACCTCATATCAGCGCAGATTCAAGCACAGCTGGAACCTACATGTACATATAAGCTGATTTTTATGGGAAAGTCGATGGTCTTTTCCCAGGTACATTATAAGTTCTCTTCTCCACCAATAACAATGGCCGCCACCTTATAACTGTATAAATGTACACCATTTTCTTATTCAAACTCTACAAACGGGGGTTTTTTATGCGATGTCACGACTTACTATTAGCAGTCTTGTATTAAACATGTAAAACAAGAATTCTTAACTCAGCTATTGGACTGGTACACCAGGGGGGGATGTAATTTACACGGAAAACTCTTCATTGCATTTTTAGTGTAAATTATCCCACACGTAAATTTCCATGTTTACAGTAATTATTATGCTTTCAACATTTTATCGTCATAATGCATGTTGTGGGAGGAGCAATTGGTCCGCCCCGTTGTATTGGAATCAATCATTAATGATTTCAAGGCAAAATAAATGACTTCACAGTTTTATATATATATTATATTTACATATAAATAATTATAATATGTATATATAAAACTTTATACTAAGAGAATGATTTCCACTTTCATGTTTGGATATGCGGTTTTCTACCTATGGTTCGGTATGGTAAAAATAAAATTTTGTATATGTAGACTGGCCTATGGGTATGATTCCTAATGGATATATATACATATTTACTTCTTTATTTATCTTGAACAACTGTATAGTTTGCACCTAATGATCTTTGACTTTATTGTGACGTTTACACATCATACATCAAACTGTTAATTTCAACCTAGACTCAAAATATTTTGAAATTGACTTTTCTGTTTATCTTCGATTTTTATTTTCTCTTATACTCCTGGGACCTGTTTTTACGAAAGGTCAGAAGTCTTAGACTTAGTCTGACTCTAAACCACACTTACGACTTACAACCATTTTACAAAGAATTAGGACATAATTGTTACTTATGACCAAATTACATCCTGTCTACAAGGCAGCACGTAGACATAAGGTTTTGTTGTATTTGCTATTATTTATCATTGTAAATGTAGCAGATAGAAGTATTCATAAACTATCAATATTTTAAATGAATATGTGCAGATATGCCATAGAACTTGATTTATGTTGGGCTTGATAAAACAGTCTTAAGTTTTGTCTTAAGATCAACTTACTCGAGACTTAGGACTTCTTGATAAAACGGGCCCTTGTTCTTTTCTAAACCGGATCTTCTCATGTTCTATATCATTTTTGCATTTTTAGACTAGATCTTATTTATTTAAACTTTATATCATTTCCCATTGAAATGGATCTTATGGTCCACTTTTCTTAACTGGGACTCGTTTTACGAAAGATCCTTGAGAACATTTTACAAAGAATTTGAATTTTGAATACTTATCAAAAATCTTCAATTTTGTCCAATTTATATATCCCATTAAAAAGAAAATTTGAAAATTGCCTTACTGACTCTTACTGACTGGGTAGGGCATATCAACTCAATCATTTGTTAATGATGACCAAACAAAATATTATCATTCTGAGGTGATAACCTGGTTACAGTGTAGGATTACACAGGAAGAGACCACCAGCCTTCCACAAGTAAACTGGCAAACTTTCTCACAAAAATCAGCTGAAGTTCCAGCAGGGTTCAACCTGCGCTGCCCAGAAGTGAGAAACTTCATTGTTCAAAGGGCATATGCTCCAACTGACTACTGACATGTGTAACTTAGTGAGAAAGATATTTCGGTCATTCTACATTGGTCTTCATAACTTCATGCCTGAATTTCAAAATTTGTGTAGATTGTTGATAAAGTTAAAATGACAAATAAATAAATTTCGAAAACTTCGAAAAAAATTTTGTGTATAGTTTGATGTATGATGTTCAAGCCATGTTGACCAAGTAACTAGTTTTATGGCGATATGTAATGTTGGTGATGTCAGTATCTTCACTATACAACTCATCTATATATCACTGTGTGATATGGTGCTTTAATCTTTCACATGGAGCTTTTACATCTTATAATCAGAGGTACATGTAGTTATAGATCTTGTATTGTAGGATCAGTGTATTGGTGCTAATGTACGTCAGTTTTTTGTTTGTTTTTTTTTTTCGTTATTTTTGTTTTGTTTTTTTTTTCGTTATTTTTTTTTTTTTTTGGACACACGAATGATCGTGATGGTAGCTGTCTGGTAGATACTCTTGTCTTTTGTTTGCTGTTTTAGATGTCTTTTGTTCTCAGTAATAAACTGTTTATTTTCATTTTCCGTTTGCTAGAGTTATTAATTAATATCCTTATTTTCAGATTCTGAATTATTTTGTTAACATATGATCAAGTAAAAATCAACTAAATAAATCTATATCAATGACAGTAATTATCTTTTTAGTAACATCCTAAATGAAAATTTTACCATTGGACAGTACTTGTTAAACAACTTTCGATACAAATATTTATCATTTATCTGTAAATATACGAGGTCTTAAATAGGAATCGTAGATTTAATATTCAATTTTTTCTTGCTTGTTTAGAGGACTAGGCCTAGATGCACTTTCACATGATATATCTGAACTAAGTGGCAGAAACGAGTAGATTTGTCTAATTAGAATATGTAGATTATCATTAATTTACATATTCTTTATTTTTAACTTTTGGTAATAAAAAACTAAATGGTGCACATTTACATTAATATTTACATTTCAATACACCCCCCACCCCCATCCCTGTGTTATAGATACACTACATTTACACAAGGAAATTTTTTACCCTGGTTATTTTTGCTCTTTTGTTCAGAAAGCATATTTACCCACTTTCATATACAGTAAACCCCTTTTTATTTCATTGCCATAAAATTTTGCAATTTTTTCAATTTTCAATATTTTACTATGCTTAATTTTAGTAATTTTATGTTTGTACTATGGAAATGATTCTGAGATTCTTTTACATTTTCACTACCTTTAAATTGTGTGATTTTTCACTGTTTGCAAAATTCGCTAAATTAAACGGCACATGAAAATAAAGGGGTTTACAGTATTTGAATATGTTGGAACAGAATTTTTTGAGATGTACACAGAATGTGACTCTCACAGCTTTCGGTTGAACATGTCTTCTGAAGTCTGGGAGTAAAATAATCGATCATGGGTGACAGTTCAGTGTTGATGTAGGGTCACTCTTGTACTGGACAACCAGACTCTTATCACTTGGGTTGAGATTTCATTGCCCACTCAAGATTCTAGTTGCATGTATGCAATCCAATAAGATGACTGGCAAATCGGCCACCACATATAAAATTTATAAAAGTACCGGTAGTATAAATCTGCTTTGAATGTGGCTTCAATAATATATTTATATATAATAACATATTATATTTACATGTATGCTACTCATATTCGGAAATGGTATAGGGGTCATCCTTTCAATATCTGAAAAAAAAATTCATATGTTCCTTATAAGATTTCTATATTTATTTTTGTTCAAGACAGATTCAAGATAATCTTTTTCAGTAGCAGGATTAGGATAAAAACAACAAAAACCTCTACAAGATTAATTCTATACCAGTTATCACAAATTAACATACAAAATTATTAACATAGATTTTCCTTAACGTAATAAATTTGTGCTGTTATTTGTAATTATATAGAGATCTGGTGTTTCATTTATTTAGCCTTTAAACAATTTCTATTATTGATATCTTCCAATTAATAAATTCTTTAATAATGTTATTTTGCTATAATATATTCTTTGTAGACATTTTAATTTTTTCTTTATGTAGTACATAGCTTTTTGCTTTAAAATTGTTTTAACTTTAAAAAAAATATATTTTGGAAGCATTTCATACAAATATACCTGTGGCCATGATATTTCAGAGCACATGCATTAATATCATATCTGGATGTTGTCAACTTTCAGATTTATCTGGACTCTAAAACATTATCTTTCCATATCTTGTCCTGCAAGTTAACAAGTTGGACTCTAAAACATTATCTTTCCATATCTTGTCCTGCAAGTTAACAAGTTGGACTCTAAAACATTATCTTTCCATATCTTGTCCTGCAAGTTAACAAGTTGGACTCTAAAACATTATCTTTCCATATCTTGTCCTGCAAGTTAACAAGTTGGACTCTAAAACATTATCTTTCCATATCTTGTCCTGCAAGTTAACAAGTTGGACTCTAAAGCATTATCTTTCTATATCTTGTCCTGCAAGTTAACAAGTTGGACTCTAAAACATTATCTTTCCATATCTTGTCCTGCAAGTTAACAAGTTGGACTCTAAAAGATTATCTTTCCATATCTTGTCCTGCAAGTTAACAAGTTGGACTCTAAAACATTATCTTTCCATATCTTGTCCTGCAAGTTAACAAGTTGGACTCTAAAGCATTATCTTTCCATATCTTGTCCTGCAAGTTAACTCATTCACCCCTAAAGACTCAGTCAGAATGGCCCATTGTTCAATGGTCATTGATTTACAGAAGAGTCCACTATTTTTCAGGGGTTGATGAGTTAATTTGCATTTTTGCAAGGTCATTATATTATATACAAGGTCATCACTGAGATGAACTTGATTTTTTCTATGGAAACACTTGATATTTGTACAAACCATAAAACCTTTAAACCATGAAGTCTCTCACCTGTAGTCAGCAACATACTTGAGTCCATCTGGAGCTTTTAAGCTGATTTTGTGAGAAAGTTTTCAATTTACTTGTGGATCGCTCGGGTGATCTTCCTGTATATACATTGTAACAAAGTTCTTTCCTCCAACATTGAAAACTGCCCAGCAATATTTTACTGAAAAATTGTTCCATTTAAACAAAAGCAATGGCAGACATTAGCAACATGATTTGAAATCTTCTTTTTTTCACCTTAAAGGGTTTTATGAATATGTGCATCGATCTGAATACTGAAGAAGTATAGCCAGGGACATCTTTTGACAGTCTGCTTAAATATACAACTATACACATAATAACATACTTGCCAGGCCTAGCACAATATGTATAATATATTAATAATCACAAAAACTTTGTGTACTATTCTATCATAAGTTTAGGGTATTTCTTTAACTGAAATCTGCATTTAAATTTGAAATCATCAAACAGGGTTACAGACAGAGTCACAACAAAGTTGCTAGCCAAATGTCGACCATACTTGATCCATCTAAACATGAGAGGATGTGCTCACCTCCACCAGCCAACATTTGTAAACATCAGTGAATGTAGAAACATACAAGATCTCAATCTGTCAGAGTGCACCGGACTTGATGTAAGTATATAACCCCGTACTCTGAACACTTGTCAACTAGCATATGTCTTTGTTATGAAACTACAGCTATTTCCATAATTCTAAAGGTGAATTGTTTCTGTAGTAACTGTTTTGGACTAGTCCATTGATCTGCATAAAGTCTCTTTCCTCTCTCTCTCTCTCTCTTCTCCCCTCTTTCTTCTCTCCTATCTCTCCTTTCTTCTCCCTCTTCTCCTGTCTTCTCTCTGTCTCTCACTGTATGTCTGTTTGTCTCTCTGTCTCTCTCTCTCTGTCTCTCTCTCTCTATCTCTCTCTATCTCTCATAAATATGATCAAAGAATATTTGACCTTATGGATGTCACACTTTCCATGATTCGTTAGACATTTTATGATTTTCTGAATGACATATACATTTTATTCTTTTTCAGGATGAGACATTGAAACTGGTGGTTAAGGGATGTAAAATTCTTCTGTACTTAAATTTGTCCCACACTGTCATTACTGATGCCTCTTTGAGAACTATATCCAAGTAAGATATGATACTTGATTACTTTGTTATTGTAAATTTAATTCATTCACCCCTAAAATCACATTTGGACTTGCCTAAGTCATTGATATATAACTATATAGATAGAAGAGTTCATTGTTTCTCATACAGGGGTCAATGAGTTATTACTGAAAATAATTTGTTCTTGTACATTTAATACTAAAGAACATTGTAATTGCATGCTGCATACTGGTAATTGATTAGGAAAACAAGAACCTCAACTTTAATAAAGATTTTAAATATAAATATTTATATATTGTAGACAAACACAATTTTTATGTCAATTATTGCATATTGTACTGTCACTATGTACATAATATAACAAATGTCACTTTATTCATACATTATTAATGCGTGTAATATCATGATAAATTAAGAAGTATAATGTTGGCACCCTTTTTTCTAATGTATTTCTTTTCCTGTATTTCTTTTTTCAGATACTGTCAGAATCTACAATTTTTCAGTATTGCTTACTGTAAGAAATTTTCAGACAGAGGTCTGCAGTATCTTTCAGCAGGGAAATGCAGTAAAAAATTGGAATATCTGGATGTATCTGGCTGTTTACAGGTAACGTTATCATCAGTACAACTATATACCACATTTGACCAACAACATAAGTACTGACTAATATCTCATTCATCTAAAATAATTTATGTATCTTTCAGATTGTTTCTCACCTACTGACAAAGTGTTCATAGATTTAATTTTGAGCCCTGGAATTAAAGTAGTTTTCTTTTTGTTTTGTGACTTGCATAGGGGAGGGTTGTTGTAGAAATTTGTCTGATTATATAAGAAAATACAGTGAAATCTCATTACGGTATCTCGTAATTCACAGGACTGCATGTCCCTACTACTTTGAGGTATCTGGAACTTGAAAAGACCAAAATTTTTAATTAACCTAGCTATTTTTCTATCCATTGATGTATCTGATATTATGACTCAAACAATCTTGACATACATGTAACAAGATTTCACTTTATCACTATATCAGATATACAATAGGTATAGTCATGTTTTTAGATTCCTAACAGTGAAAGGGGGGGGTATATGGCTTTTTCTGCATTCATCTGTCTGTTAGACCGTCTACTCAAGGTTTTGGATTATGTGTTGGAACTGCTCACCATTCACTTAATGATGGTTTCACTGGTACGGGACATGTATTGATACATCAGTACACTTAGAATGCTTGTCTGACAATGTCTAAAACTGCATCAGAATCTTAAGCTCCAGAAATCAACTGATAAACAATGTCAGAAAAGGGTTGAGTAGGATCCTTACTGCAGTATATTGTTTGAAAACTGTAAGAATTAAGATACCATTAATTTGTCCCCATAAGCTGTCAATAGTTCTTTATATATATCTCTTTTATGAGTTATGTAAGAAATGCTAACATGTTATACATTAGTAACATTTATAAATAATTTTGACATTCACTCAATTTATGTACACAGATCACACCAGAGGGATTCAAAAGTTTGGCTGTTGGTTGTACCAATATACAGACAATGATTTTGAACGACTTTCCTACGTTAAATGATGACTGTGTAAATGTAAGTTTTTCACTGATTTTCTCAAATTCATTGCTTTTCCATAGAGTTCCATGAAATTTGTATTTGTTGTAAATTTCACAACTTAATTTCACATTATACTCATCTCTTCAGGCATACTTACTTTATGAATTAAGTATTTAATACTGTAACCTGAAAATGTTTTGCCTCCGGTTACAACAGAATATTTTCACCCGGTCTTAAATTTGCCCTAAATCACCATGGTCTCATTGATAGCATTTACATCCATGACTCAATTATTTAGCTTGAAAATTTTGCTTTCATTCTAAATTGGCCTTCTCATATTAGGATGAAAATGGCACAAAGCAGGAGCAAAAAATTCCAGTTAAATGTATATATAGTAGTGCAAATGACTTTAAATTTATGAGTTGAAGTGGTAATATTGAATATGTATGTCAACATAGGCATACTTGTCTTTAGTATGACTATATGATATTTATACAGTGAAATCTGTTTAGAGAGACTGCCTCCTGAGAACCACTCAGTTAAATAATCCTTTAAAAACAAGACCACATTTGGTGGCAGATGGGGTGGTCTCAAAAGACATATTCCAATGTATATATACATGTATTTCAGGGACTTTCCACACTCATTTTAGAATGGGGCTGGGGCCTTTTGAATTGGGAATTTTAGGAACATTTTATTGAAATTGTGAAATTTAGAAAAACACAAATCTATGTGAAAATACAAAAATATCTTCAAATTCATTGTCTTTTGACTTCACTTGGGAAATTTTGACTGAAAATTGGGGGAAATGCATTGTTTTTGCATTGGAAATGGGACCTTATTTCAGCCCTGTATGATAGGGTGTAAAATCCCTGTATTTAATAGCTGTTTTTAAAGTATAAAATGCTTAACTTGCAATTAGGTTTTTTCATTATCCAGAGTTACCACCCCTCGTAGCAGGTATCGATTATGATGTCATTTGTTTGTGCGTAAAATGAGAAAAGTTATCTATTGTGACATTATATGTTTGAGTGAAAACGACATTGCTTTCCCATGTAAAGACATGACGTCACAATCTATACCTGCTGGAATAGGAGATAACTCTGACTAGCGAAAAGAGAGAATTCTGTATATACTGGAATTCTTTTTAGAATTGCCTTGATTGCCACTGTGAGTGTTGTAGTATGCATGATCAAAGGTTTATAAACCATAATGCCTGTTTTATATAAAGGCCACTCAAGGGAACAGGCATTAGTAGCCATTATAGATAGATGGCCTTTATAAAAAGGTTTATTCATTATAAAAAAAGTTAACAAGGTTATGTTTGAATGACCTTTATAGGCAGGTGCCCTAAATTCAAAGATGGCTTTTAATGCAAGTTTGACTGTAATCATGAAAATATTCTATTTACTGAGAATTAAAATGTCATTGATTGCTTCATTGAATTTGTTTTTATCTGGTCAACAGTCATAAGCCCATGAATGCCAAATGAAAGTGATTTTATGCTTAAATATCACTGTAAATGATATACATATCAATAAGGTGTAAACATGATTTGTAATTTCAGGCGATTGCAGCAAAGTGCACAAAAATACATACTTTGTCAATACTTGGGTCACCACTATTGACTGATGAGGCTTTCAAGAGGTTGGCGAATAACAAAAAATTGAAAAAATTGAGAATTGAAGGTAATGAATAAATTTATGCACATATACTTTGAGATGGATATTTTTTTTATGAATTTGTTACTGTAAATTAAATGGGTTTTTTTTCCTAGGAATTTGATTTGTGTGTTTTTGTTAAGTTTATATGAATATCACTTTGTCTGACTGTGCAAAAGATTATTATTTAACTGAGGTAACTTTGAACATGTTGAAGTTTATACTGAACACAAAAGGTTCCTGAGTTTGATTTAATTTAGTTTAGAAAAGTGTTTATGCCACACTCAACAATTTTTCAGTTAAATGGTGGCAACCATTTTTATTGGGAAAAGAGAACCCGGTCACAATGTACCAGGGAAGAGACCACCTGCCTTCTGCAAGTAGACTGGCAAACTTTCTCACAAAAATCAGCTTAGGTTCCAGTTGGGCTGGAACCTGCACTGACCAGAATTGAGAGACTTCTTGGTTCAAAGCATGACACTTTAACCACCTGGCCAGAGGCCCCGGATCACAAGTACTGAACATGTATGTCAAGACCTTGACTCAGATTGACATACATTGTACTGACTGAGTAGTACAGTTTTTTTCCCTGAACTTGTCTTAATTCAACAACAACAAAAACAAAACAGAAATTTCAGCACTCTGATTCTAAGGTGTTACTATGGTGATACTACACATTATCCCTTTGACCTTAGGAAAATTGCTCTTGATTTGGAGTGAAAGGTTAAAGGTCAAGATTGAATTGCCGTTTTATACAATGAGCAATGTTTGATACATGAGCAATGTTTTATTTTGTTATTAGTGAAATTGGCTTTACAGAACAAGCCATGCTCTCTCCTAAAGTCAGGCCCATCGGAAGTGGGGGAGTGGTGTTCTAACAGTGCGTGGTTTAAATTGTATTGTTATTACACACAAATAATTTCTTGTCATCTGCAATAAGATGATAAAATACTGTCTTTTTCCATAGCCATCCCCCAATATGAATTCCGTCCTGACATGCCTGTAAAGTACATGTATGAACAATATGAAATGATAAAATCATGAATATTTTCTCCATGTTCTAATGACAAATATTTACTGTACATTTATCACTCACAATATTCATAGATTTTAGATAAACTTTTGGCAATTTAGACTTAAGTAATTGATTTTTCCCTAACAGGTAATCACAGGGTGTCAGATGCTGCCTTAAAAGCCATAGGTAAAAACTGTACAGAGCTGGAACACCTGTACATAGCGGACTGTCAGAGACTCACTGACGCCTCAATGAAAGCCATTGCCACTTGTTCTAATTTAGTCGTGTGTAATTTTGCTGATGTTGTAAGGTAAGTCAGAATTCTATCATTATTCTTCCTTGTTTTATATCTACAGTATAAGCTGTCCATTCTGGACCTTGAGTATGCCGAATTATTTTCTAATCTGGTGTTGTTAGCCAGTCCCAAACTATTTCCCTATATGTTCAATGTTAAAATATAGTCTTTATTCCTTATCTTGTCTATTCCAATATTCTGGCCTAAATATATGACCCAAAGGGCTTAAATAAGGGGGTAATTACTCTGTGTATTTAACTAGACAGGTAGGTAATTGTTAAAAGCTAACACACTCAATTTTGTACTTTACTAAATAGTGATGAGTACAAAACAAAAACACTTTAAGATATATTTAATCTCTGTATTTATGCCTGTTTGATAGGATTAAATGAATTTCAAACAAAATAAATCATAAAATGTCATTTCTAATTGTTCTGTTAATGGAATTTAAATTCTACAATGATTTGACATTCATAAATATTTTTTTTCACCCCTGAATTATGATAGTAGACCATACTTTTTGTTGATTTAGATGAGTCTAAATGTGATAATATGGGTAGTTAAAAGATGAATTTTCCCCATTGCCTATAATTTTGTTTATGTCAGTTCATGATCTCCACCATTCTTTTTTCATAGGATTACAGATGCAGGTGTAAAGCATTTATCTGAGGGTACATGTGCAGCATCTATACGAGAGTTGAACTTGACTAACTGTATTAGAATTGGTGATATGTCACTTTTCAACATCAACAGGAAGTAAGTATCAGACTTTACCAGACTACGCTAAGTTAGAAGGCTAAACAGCATGAATTAGGATTATCTTAGAAGGCTAAACATGTACAGAGTGAAGCAGGGTTAAGTTAGAAGGCTAAACATGTACAGAGTGAAGTAGGGTTAACTTAGAAGGCTATACATGTACAAAGTGAAGTAGGGTTAACTTAGAAGGCTATACATGTACAAAGTGAAGTAGGGTTAACTTAGAAGGTTATACATGTACAGAATGAAGTAGGGTTAACTTAGAAGGTTATACATGTACAGAGTGATGTAGGGTTAACTTAGAAGGCTAGTACAGATGAAGTAACTTAGAAGGCTTATACATTACAGCAAACTGAAGTAGGGGTTAAGTTAGAAGTAGGGTTAACTTAGAAGGCTACCAAAGTAGGGTTAACTTAGAAGGCTATACATGTACAGAGTGAAGTAGGGTTAACTTAGAAGGCTAACCAGAGTGAAGTACAACTTAGCTAGTACAGGTGAAGTAGGATTAAAGGCTTTGTAAAGGCTTATTATACATTACAACATGCTTAGAAAGCTAAACATGTAGGTGAAGTAAGGCTTAGAAGGCTATACATGTACAAAGTGAAGTAGGGTTAACTTAGAAGGTTATACATGGTATGGGGTGAAGTACATGGATTTAAGTAGGGTTAGAAGGCATTACCGTAAAGTAAGGTTAACAAGTACAACATGAAGTAGGGTTAACTAGGGCTATACATGAAGAGTAGGGGTTAACTTAGAAGGTTAGTACAACATGAAGTAGAGTAACCAAAGTATACAGTACAGATGGTGAACTTAGAAGGCTATACATGTACAAAGTGTTTTTAACTTAGAAGGCTAACCAAAGTGAAGTAGGGTTTAACTTAGGGTGTACAGTAGGGTTATTAACTTTAGAGTGAAGTAGGGTTAACTTAGAAGGTTATACATTACAGTATGAAGTAAGGGTTAGAAGTTATACATGTAAACATGGTAGGGTAACCAGAAGTTACAGCTATGGTTAACATAGAAGGTTAGTAGGGTTAACTTAACAATATGAAGGTTAACTTAACCAAGTACAGCTAGGGTGAAGTTTGAAGGGTGAAGTAGGATTAACTTTGAAGGCTTATACATTACAGCATGAAGTAGGGTTAACTTAGAAGGCTAACCAAGTACAGCTATGGTGAAGTAGGGTTAACTTAGAAGGCTAACCAAGTACAGCTAGGGTGAAATAGGGTTAACTTAGAAGGCTAACCAAGTACAGCTAGGGTGAAGTAGGGTCAACATTGAAGGCTTATACATTACAGCATGAAGTTGGGTTAACTTAGAAGGCTAACTAAGTACAGCTATGGTGAAGAAGGGTTAACTTAGAAGGCTAACCAAGTACAGCTAGGATGAAGTAGGGTTAACCTCATTCAGCTAGGGTTGCTTAGAATGAAAAGTACAGCTAGGATCATCTAACCAAGAAGCTAGGGTGAAGTAGGATTAACTTGTAGACATGAAAGGGTGAAATTAACTTTGAAGGCTTATTTAATGACGATATCAACCAAGTACAGTGAAGTAACTTGATAGTACAGCTAGGGTGAAAGGATTGTGTACAGCTGTGTGAAAATAGGAAACTTTGAAGGCTTATACATTGGCGAGAATTAATTTACTATGAACCAAGTAAGCTAGGATGAAGTCAGGGTAACTCTAACCAAGTATATCTCAATATTTAACTTAGAAGGCTATTAAGGTGAAAGGATTAACTTTGAAGGCTGCATGTTGATTTTTGAAGCAAACATTTGAAGTAGGGTCAATAAAACATTAGAAGGCTATTCATGAGTTTAGGACATTCTGATAACTCTTTAATGCTTAGGCAATTTTTATTGTAGACTGAAAAAAAAATTTTTGTAATCATGTGACTAAGACAAATTATTAATTTCATAAGTGACATCTTATATAATGTTATTATGAATAGTGTTGTTGACCTTTGCACTTTGAGGGAATAAAATGACCTCAATGGTTCAGTTTTTGTCATACATATTTTCAAACAGTACATTATAATATGTTGACCTTGCCAGTTGACCTCAAGGTCAGATACATATTTTTAAGATATTTTGGACAATTTTTTATCAACAAAAGCATTTTAATTTGTTTTTTCTTTTGCAGGTTCAAAAGTTTGGTATATCTCAGTGTTTGTTACTGTGAACACATCACAGAGAAGGCTGGTATTGAACTAATGGGACAGTTACATAATCTTACCTCACTGGATATCTCAGGTTGCAACTGTTCAGATGAGGTAAGATATTATTGCATATGCACCTCCATGATGAAAGGTCGAGTGCATATTGTTTTTCAGTCAGTCTGTCTGGCTATTTGGAACATGCAATATCAGTTTACTTCCTCAAATTTTCACCAAATTTTGAATAATGCTTTATCAGTATGAAACAAAGCATGACTTTAATTATGGCCAATATTTAACAGTTTTTGCCAGAGTTATGGGAATTGGAATTCTTTATCAATGGCTTAGCTCTATTTAGCTCTTCTTCATTTTCAAAATTTTGCTGCAACGTTTATTCTTTATTTTCCCCATTAAACCCCTACAAATGAAGCATTTTCCTCATCCTTTTTCACCATTACAAAATCACATCCCTAGATAATGAGTTGTGACCACAATATAACTGAAAAGGTACAATAAACCAAACTAAACTGTTTATAAATCTTTTTATTTTTATTCTACAGGGGTTGTCTGCTCTTGGGAAGTATAATACTCGTTTAAGGGACGTAACTCTGTCCGAGTGTGCTGATATTACAGATCTTGGTCTACAGAAATTTACACAACAATGTAAGGAAATAGAGAGGCTGGATCTTTCGCATTGCAAAGTAAGTGTAGTTAGAAATCCATAGAAGAGTAAGCACTTCCCTGCTTAATTTTCACTCGCCTTTAAACATAGATATAAGTAATTTTAAGATATCCTAGTTTAAAGAAACTAAATAAAGTTATACATGTCCTAGTATGACAAGAGATTAAATATAGTCAGATGTCCTGTAACATTGCATGCATAAGATGGCGTAGTATGACTAGAGACTAAATATAGTCAGACATCCGGTAACATTGAGACTAAATATTCAGTAATATTTTCCTAGTTTGAAGAGACTAAAAAAGTAATATGTCCAAGTATGATAGGAGACTAAATATAGTAAGACTTCCTAAAACATACAGACTATTTATAGCAAGGTGTCCTAGTTTGAAAATATTACATGTGTATTTCCTATTTTGAATTAAATACATGTAGTAAGATGTCCAAGTATGATAAGAGACTAAATACAGTAAGATGCTCTGGTATGACTATGTTCCATAACCTTTCATAAGGTTTACATAAAACTTGAAATAGATGATAATTACAATCATAAATTGTATGTAAATTAAATCAAATCTAATGTATCCAAGGTCATCAGAGTATTTCACATGTGATAATCAATTGTCTGTTTTAATTGCAGTTGTTAACAGATGGCGCCATTAAGAATCTGGCATTCTGCTGTCGAGATCTGACATATCTGAATTTAGCTGGTTGTAAACTGGTATGTAATATATGAACTACATACACTCTTGTCTTGAAACACCACTCTCCTCTCCTGTAAGATCACCTGTCTTCTGAGATCACATACATTCTGAAGTCTCTTTAGAGAGACCATCTGTCTTGAGAGATCACATTTCAGTGACAGGCACGGTGGTCTCTCAAGACAGGTTCCACTGTATTGTATAATTGTATAAAATTCTGATGAATAAAACAGGATTTACAGAAGTATAGTAATTGACAAGTTCATCAAATGCTAAGCATTGGAATTCTCTTAAATCTTCCAATACTACAGTCCATAATAGACCGGTCTAAGACAATAGAAAAGGGCATACCATTTAGATACATAGAGGTTAAAAGATTTAAGTTTATGGAACTTATGCAAGGTTAGTTTGATTATAAGTTTGGTTTAATGAGAAATCAATAGTTTTCACTCTGTGTAAAATGTGATGTAATTTAGCAGTCACAATGTTTTTGTATAGGGGACTGTATTTTCTGCATACATGTACTTGAAAAATTAGTTCTTAAATTCATGTTTTATACTTGAAAGGTAACCATTCTAATTTTGATCATTAATATTTACAGGTAACCAACTTAAGTATTCAGTATCTCTCTGGTGTTTGTCATCATCTAAACACACTAGATGTCAGTGGCTGTACCATAGTTACGTAAGTATCAACTACCAACTTAACAGTGGCCTCTGTGGTTGAGTGGTCAGAGCATCACTCTTTGAACCGTAAAGTCTCTCACTTCTGGTCAGCATAGGTTTGAGCCCAGCTGGAACCTAAGCAGATTTTTGTGAGAAAGTTTGCTAGTTTACTTGTGGAAGGCTGGTGGTATCTTCCTGGGTAACCAGGTTCTCTCCTCTACCATTAGAAACTGGCTGCCATGTACCATATAACTGAAAAATTGTTGAGTCTGGCCAAAAGCAATTTTCAAATCAAATCAACTTAACAAATATAGTTATGAACTAAGGCAAAGCCTTGGAAGAGAATGTAGCTCCTTATATTACTAATGTGAGAAACAAAATTCATCAGAAATCTATCCGGTCTCACAATTAAGGGCAACACCATTCACTTAAAATGATGTCACTGTGTAATTGTGATGTCTCATTTATATAGTACATTAGCACTCTTGGCAACATTTTTATCTGAAAAATGTCTCTCAAACATTTGATTTGAATATATTTTTGTGAAGAGTGACTGGTGAAGTGTCAGGTTTATGTGGTCTGGAGAAGTTCTTTGGGCTCTGCATTGTACAGTTTCAGGAAACCAATTACAAGTTTCATTTACTGACTTTAATTTAACTTATTGGTCAGATAATTCTTCATGCAAACAACAAGTGTAACTTATAATTATTTCATTTCAGTGATAAAGCCTTAAAATACTTACGCAAAGGATGCAAGAAGTTAAGAACACTGGTCCTTCTATACTGCAAAGGAGTTACAAAGTAAGATCAAGTTAACCTATTCACCCCTAAAGACACATCTGGACTTGTCTGAGCCATTAATTTACAGAAGAGTCCATATTTTTCAGGGATTGATGAGTTAATTTCCCTTTATGTACCAATTGTCAAAGTAAGATTAAGTTAAACCTTTCAGCCCTAAATGTCTAAATGGAATGCTCTTTTCTATTGTTTAGGCCAGTCTGTTGTGGCTTGTAGGGTTGAAAGTATTAAATCTTAATTTCCCTTTATGTACCAGGGTACTGTCTCAGTTCTATTTTTATGACTCTTAATATTGACAGAAACAGACAAGTTAAGTACTAATTTGTTCCACCAATGGTAAGGTGTTCTACTGCAGACACACTGGCATCTGCTTGGTGTTGGGTTCCTTCCCATGAACAGTATAATATAAATGCAAATGCTGCCAAAAAAACGAATTTATGACTAATTTTCTAAAGAAACCATGATTTCAAATTATGGTTCTAAAACTGATCCAAAGTTTTGTAATCACTCATCATTCACTGAATAAATGTATCACAGATCTTGGAATGATTATTTTTGATTTGTTGTTATTATTTTTTTTTCCATACATAAAAGTACTCTAAACTAAAGTTTTGTTTGCCTTGAAGTTTTATATGTTTGTGAGAGATTTTTATTTTTAATACAGTCAAACTCATCTACAGGTATAAAGAAACTCATATAGCTGTTGTAGACAAGTGGCTTTTATAAAGAGGTTTATTCATTATGACAAAAAATTAACAATTTTAAGGTTATGTTTGGTTGGCCTTTATTAACAGGTGCCCTTTAAACAGAGGTGGTTTTTTTAATGCAAGTTTGACCATAAGATACAGAATGTTATATATGTGTACCATATTTGATCCATTAAGCACCCATGTTTCTATGAGCACCCTCCCTTTTTTTACTTATGATATCAACAATCTTTGATGGGGTGATATAGACCTGAAAAACTTTTAAGTAACAGTTTATATGTACCCCCTAGCAACAGAATTATGTTGATAGGTGTCACCATTAATAACTACAACAACTTTACCACTTTGCCTTATAAAAAGTCATTGTTTTATGTCAATATGACTATTAATTGGTCCCATTAAGCGCCCACCCCTTTTTCCTGATTTTTGTAGCACCCTTGGCGCTTAGTGGGTCGAATACGGTAGTACAAATTTTGATTTTAAATATAAATATTTTCTCTTTCTCTTTATAGACATGCGGCACAGAAGATGATGAGACATGTTAAAGTTGTCAAATATAGCGATGATGAAATACCATCTTACTTTGGATATTGATAACAGAATTTTAGCAGATCCAGAATACAGTTCATAGACAAATCAACTTGGTATTACTATATTGTGATATTATAATAAACAGTCCATATCTGTGATATCTGAGAGAGAGAGAGAGAGAGAGAGAGAGAGAGAGAGAGAGAGAGAGAGAGAGAGAGAGAGAGAGAGAGAGAGAGAGAGAGAGAGAGAGAGAGACAAAGAGAGAGACAGACAGAGAGAGACAGACAGACACATTTATTTGTACATGTAAATGTTGAAGAACCAGTCATCTCAATGTAACAGTGATGCCATGAATGGACAAGATTTGTTCTGGCTGGTTTTAGACAGTTTTAGATACAAATCACTTGTACATGAAATGTCGCAAGGATTCAGTGTCCATCTGATTGGATCATCCCTGCTACAGCACCAGATATTAATGATAGTTGCACTGTGATACATTTTGGTCTGCATACTTTAATTGCATGTTAACATTGCCCTATGCTTTATGTGACTGCCGTCTGAGTGACTTTTAATTGAGAATGTTATTTTTCGGGTCAAAAGGCAGAAATAAGTGTCATAGCATGTGAATTGTTGTTGTTTGTTTTTTTTTAGCATAGAGTAGTGTTATATGAACAAAGGAAGATTACTGTGTTTTGCACTGTGAAAATTTTTGATAAGTACTTTCACAAGAAATTTTATCAGAAAGTATATTGTGATGGAATATGCAATTATGTAAATTTTAATATAGCACTAGAATGACTCTCCCATTTCTGAAGAGCCTGAGGGAATGTGAATGGATTGATGAAAACTTTATGTGCAAAGTGTAAATACTTAAAGGGGCATTTGTTTTCTTTTCAAAAACGTTTCTTTCCCTTTTTACTTCTTAGATTGATATAGGCCTACAATAACAGTAAGAGCTAATACACAGGCATGAAAAATATTATATATAGTCAAAACTACACATATGTTTCTATCTGTATCATCAGACTGCACACGACTGTTGTAGCAGATGGATTCAACGAGAGCGTAGTTCGAGTTAAATCCATCCGCTACAACGATCAAGTGCCGACTGATGATACATATAGAAACATTTATGTGGTTTTGTATTTATCACATGTCCCTTATTTATCTATATGAGTACACAAATTTAAAATTTATTCTGCTTTTAACGATGTCATCAAATATTTTGGATAACATGAATCCCATTTAGAAAAGTAGCTCCGCTGGTGTTATATATTACATGGGCGTATTGAACTGTGAAATATAGCTGTATGATTACACAATAATTTTCTTTTGTAAACACAGTTAATGCTCCTGTAAGAATTATGCATAAATGATGCATAATGTAAATATGTATATGTATATTGTTTAATTTATATACACTGCTGCCATTGTAAATATAAAATCATAGTTGTTACTCAAGGTGAATTTTATTATTTTCATCATCAAAATAAATAAAAATAGATGCCAAACTTGAATCATACTGCTGATGAATAAAATTTTAAATAGAAATTGATTTGCTTGTGTTATTTCTGTAAAGCTCAAGTTTAGTTGCCATTTATTTATTATGACTACAGTGGAACCTGTCTTGAAAGACCACTCTCATGGAAGACCACCTGCCTTCTGGGACCATTTTCCAAAAACCACTTGGTCAAATAATCCTTTGAATATATCCTTTTTTGAGAAACCACCTGTCTTAAGAGACCACAATTCAGTGGCTGAAGGAATAATCAGTGCAGCCTACAGTGGAATCTGTCTTGAGAGAACATCCAACCTGCCACTAAAATGTGGTCTCTCAAGGCAGGTGGTCTCTCAAAAGATGTTTTGTCTAAAGGATTGCTTAACTAACTGGTTTTCAGAATGTGGTCTCAAAAGACAGGTGGTCTTTCATGAAAGTGGTCTCTCAAGACAGGTTTTACTGTATTTTGAAACTTGAGCATTCCTAAGATCTAAGAATTAAACTTTAAAACTGATTTCGGATACTAGTAACCCTGAAATCTGATTGCCTAACATGACTTAGTGAAACATTCTCTAAGACTTATTCTTGAGTTATATGGTGCTCAGCCCCTGGCTTCAGCTTATAGGAAATGTAGTTTTTGTCTTGCCTGCAAAGCAGAAGCGAGACATATGGATAGTCATTTCATTTCAGGAGCTACTAAGGTTGGTCTGACCTACTTTCTGGAAACTAGGTCACAGTCACTGTAAATCGTTTTTGGAGCACAACTAAACTACTGGGTGGATTGGAGCCATACTTCACACAAATGATCCTTGTGTGTCCTTGATGTGCCTTTTGGGGTACTAAGGTCAGTCTGACCTACTTTCTGGAAACTAAGGTCACAGTCACTGAAAATGATTTCTGGAGCAGAACTCCTAAACTTTTGGGTAGATTAGAACCATACTTCACACAAATGATCCTCATGTACCCTAGATGTGCCTTTTGGGGTAAAATAAAAAGTAGCAAGATGGCTTGGACTGAAGGCCTCTGCCAAAGGGACGAAATCTGTATAGTATTTTCCTAGACAGGGAATTGGTAATACTTTACTCCAATTCTTGTGAACATTTCTGCCTGAATCTTGGTTGACAGTGGTGGTTTTGTTGTGCATTTCATTCAATTGTCCGTACTTATTATTTTTTCAGTTTTTATTTCTTAGGGAATTGAAATGGACGCATATCTACACAAATTTAAAACAGATGCCGCTCGGGAAAAAAAAAAGTAGCAAGATGGCTAAGACTGAAGGCCTCCACCTAAGGGGCGAAATTCGTATTAGTAGTTTCTTAGGCGGGAATTGGTAATACGGCTGTACCATCCATTTGGGCACTTCACTGTAATTCTTGTGAACATTTCTGCGTGAATCTTGGTTGACAGTGGTTTTGTTGTGCATGGTTTCTATAATGCTGTGGTACTGTATGTTAAACTGTTTCCGCCTAGATCAGTTCAAAACAAACGTTATCCTAGTTCGGTAATACTCCGACCAGAACAATGAAAAGAATGTGTAGATATTGACTTGACAATGATGTATATACCAAATTTGAAAGAAAACTAAATATTGAGGAGAACATTTGCCAAATTTTGACCCCTTGCTGTCACCTTTGGAGCCCTATGGGTCCTAGCCATTATTAATTTGCAAAAGTTATGTGGTTTCATACTAGAGTAGTTTGTTGAAATTAGCTGATTGGTTCTTGGGAAATAAAAACCAAAAGATGATGAAATACTATATCACTTGTATTTTCTGTTTACCTTGGTGTCTGTGACCTTGACTTTTGAGCCTATGACCTTGGAAAATTTCTAATATGTCTGCACATTATATAACTAAACTTTGCGAATAATATAGCTTAACTGTGCACACAATATAGGTAAACCATGTGTACAGTATAGCTAAACTGCAAACATTATAACTTAACTGTTCGCAGAATATAATATTTGTTCAACTGTGCGCACAATATAACCAGCGATATATAAATATTAGCTTTATATATCGCTGATATAACTAAACTATGTGCACAATATAACTAAACTACGTACAATATAATATTTGTTAAACTGTGCGCACAATATAACTAAACTGTGCGTACAATATTGCTCAACTGTGCGCACAATATAACAACAATGTTACAACTACATTGATTATATCATATCAATGCAAAATCCTAGAACTCTGACGGCCATCTCGGGAAATATCTAAATAAATTCATTCTAAAACATTTCTAAATCTATGTACAACGACGAATAGCGACAGTATAGATGGACAGTATAACATCAAGGTAATGTCTGATGATTTGTCCTTTAGACAATGGGAAATAGGGTGCTATCTTCTTTGGGTTCGAAAACGGCAATAACCAATGATAAATTCGTTCTTACTCGGTGCTCAGGGTCATCTATTTTTTTATGATTTTAAGGTATAAACTCAAAATTTATTCTGTAACTGGACAGGTTTGTATATTTACTGCATATAATTGCTAATAATGATCAAAATTATTGCTCATTTGAAGAAAACTTCAGAAATATTATTTTTTAAAAATTGTTTGAATAAGTACTCAAAATTTGAGAACCGTACTCAACATATTTATTCATCTTTCAGAGGAAAATCATTAGTGTGACGCAAAATTATGTGAAGAGGTAAATTAATAATAATTATGTTACTAATCACTCAAACCCAAATGTTTACAAACGATTAAAATTTTTTAATATTGAAATAAAAGCTGAGCTTGAGTAGTGAATAAATTTTGTCTCTTGGGGCACATGTCCAGGTACTTGACATAGGCGTAGGAACCGGGAAGTCAGACACCCCCGTTTTTCACATACACTTTTATATATACTATCATCACGTCTGGAATCCAGAAAAAAAGCTTCCCAGAGCTGTTAAATAGGCCTGTCAAAAAAAATTATCCCCCCCCCCCCGCTACACTCGGCGAAAACATTTATACTCTCTTCCTTCCCTCTTACTCGAAATCCTGGATCCACCATGGCTTTGTCTCTATATTTTGGATTTGACAGATGTGGTTTATCCTACAATATTTTCGTTTGCGTTTTCTCAGCATGTGTGAATATAAATTTAATTTGCATTTGATCAAAATGTATACGATTTTCCCTAGTGTTATCAGCGATATATAAAGCTTTATATATCGCTGGTGTTATTATCAGCTAAAGATCTGAAAATTTAATTATCAATGATATCCATTTTTTTACATAATTATAACGATCCCACCATTTGTAAGTGTACGGCGTTTTGTCCCCCCCCCCCCAAAAAAAAAACCCCAAAAAACAAACAAAACTAAAGATAAAATCTTTGGGCTGAAAACAGTTTCACTACTTTTTTTTAAATGTGGTTTTATATAAAATAGATAGATCTATATGTGGTAAAAAAAAAATAAGTATGTCTGTAAACTTTCGGCTAGTGCCCTGACTAGATCGATATTGTGCCCCGATTTTAAGTTATTTTCTTTCTAAAATCAGAAAAAAAGGAACTAAAAATCGAAGCAGAATTTCGTCCTTGGCCTAGTTGTAGTGTATGTGAAATAGAGTTATCGACCATTTAAACGTCGTCACTATTCATAGGTGCCGCTGTTGCAATTTCATAAATTTTCTCGTCACCCTCTAAGGGCTAATGAGAAATGCTTCCTGCTCAGAACTGATACAAAATGGTGCTGTATTGCGCATAATTTTTGTAAATATTTACGATATTTGTTAAGACTTAACACAAATATACGGTGAGTATATAATGAAATAATTATTTAAAACTATAGGTCAAATATCGAAAAATTACATTTTATTCATATTTTTCTGCTCGAATCCTCATTTTCTACGAAATTTTAAAGAATAATTGGGGTATCTGTCGGTGAAATTTCCCTCGTCGCGCAGTCGCACTTCTGACATCCGAGCAATATTAAGAAGAAATCGCTTCATTAGTGATAAGAAAATATTCAGATCCAACAGTGGCGAAATAAAAATTTCCAGTTCCCTTTTTAACTTGAACAAATTCTGCCCAGTCAAGGAATAAACGAAAATAGTCCCATAATTATATCAGGACTTCCTATAGCCGTTCAACTTGTGGTCAGTTTATTCACCCTTCTGTCTTGACAACTTGCACCGGAGACAAGTTCGCGCAAGCTCAAGCGCAGACGCACCGTAGAATCACTACCTGTCCGGTACCCTTGCGCACGCAGGAGTAATAAAAATTAAAAGTGCAGACGAATATCTGCAGCCAGAATTAAATAATGCGTTCAGTAGGCCTATTGATTATTTCATCATATGCTGGTTCCCAATACCAATCTTATTAGCACCATTTTCAAATATGGCGTCCACTGACACTAGCCTGACTAGGCTAATGGAACCTGATTGTCAACACAGAAAACTGGTGCACGTGTGTTACTTGAAATTAGTATATTGACCACCTAATGACTTGCATACGTCCTGGACAACATTCTGTAATGTCAAATTGAGAAACTCCCCTGGGTGGTCCCCTTTCTGACACCTACTCTAGACCCCTATTTAGAATTAGAGTTAGACACTGCATGACTCTTCAAGAGTTTGTTTGTTTATTGTTGTCTAACGTCCCACTCAAGAATATCTCAAATGCCAGTGAGGGGCTTCCAATTTTGGCCTATGCTTGGCACTTACGGCCATTGAGCAGTGAGGGTTCTTTAACGTGTCGACACCTACTGTGACACGGGACATCCAGTTTTTACTGTCTCATCCGAAAGACAGGAAACCAACCTGTCGCCGATGGGACTCGAACTCATGATCCAGAGTCAAGCACGCTACCGACTGAGCCAGGCCGGCTCTACTCTTCAATAGTAGATCTGTTCATGGCCTATTAATTTTAAAACTACATACAATGAAAAATGCAGATTGACATTTTATAAGAGCATTGGATTCACTGGATACCCTGCAGGTACATGTAGTTCAGATACAGTATTAGCACAAGTTTGATCTACCCCAAAAGGTCCTAAATGCTTCAGTAGACCTAGATTTGTTCATCAAAATGCTTTCTTTTGTCATTCATATTTCTTTATAGCCAGCAGTACCCCTCAAAAAAAAAAAAACAACAACAACAAAAAACCAGAAATTGGGTGATAGACATTATAGACCCTTTCACGTTAACTATGTTCCTGTGACATTGAGTGACAAAATGATGCAGATACCCGCAAAAACAAAGACGTAGTTATAGTAACTGATTGCATGTTTCTTGACATTATATTTTCCGGGAATCTGACACTATCATCCACTCAAGGTTACAGGACCGCAGTTAACCTGAAAGGGTCTATAGAATGTAGCCTGTAGGCTACGAGCTGTAACGTGTTCCTTAGCCAGCAGAAAATTAAACAACAAAAAATTCTCACAGACCTTAAAAAATACATCCCAAAAGACACATTTCAACTGGTCAAAGTCATTGATTTATTGAAGAGTTCATTAATGTTTGTCAGGTGTGGATGAGTTATAATTATACTGTACAGATATGTTTTCTCCAGGAATCAATAGTGATCATTTCTTCTTATAGAATCTCTGTCAGGTAAATTACATTACAATTACATACACTATCTACTATGTGGTTTCTAAAATAAATTGTGAAATAGATTGTATGGCATTATCAAAACCAGAAACTTGATCTTCATACATAAAAATTATTCATTCAACATTACAGTCAATATAAAATGGAACCTGTCCTGAAAGACCACCTGTCTACTCTTTTAAGGCCGCATTATGAAAGCCACTTGTTAAATAATTCTTCAAATAAAAATACCTCTTTTGAGAGACCTGACCAATTTTCCTTAGAGACCACATTTCAATGGCAGATGGGGTGGCCTCTCAAGGCAGGTTCCAATGTATGTGCTATGGCAAATTTACTAGCCACAAATTTACTTAATTGGTGGTTTTAGTCAGCTACCGGTATCTACATTTGTATTTTTGTGTTTTTATATTCTCATGTGTCAAAGCAACTATAGTAAAACTTTGAGTCGAAGTTCAAGGGACCACCTAGAAGTTCAAAACATTGGGACTGCCCTTCATGAATGGTAATCGTGAATCGTAGGTTTTTAGTTTCAGAGGGTCTATAAGGTGTATATCTGTATATGACTGCTTTCGATAACCACTTAAGACATATCACATATATATATATATATATATCTATATATCTATAATATCATTATGATTAATAATAAGTTCTAAAATTAACTTAATTTTCGTGAAATTAAAACCTGGAATGTTTATGTGGAGACAAATTGCCATGGAGTGATTTCCAACACATGTAAATTTTGATTCTGTATTATTTGTAGAAATTCCTGTTGCTTTTATAAAATGGGCCCAAAAATTTATTCAAAACATCTAGAAATTTTTCTCATAAAGACCATGCATGTCATTTTTGTCTCGCCTTCAAGCAAAAGGCGAGACATAGGGATCACTAATTCTGTCCGGCATCGTCATTGTCCACATTTAGTTTCCAGAGCAGAATTCCTAAAGTACTGTGTGGATTGGAACTATACTTCACACAAATGATCTCCATGTACCCTAGATGTGCCTGTTGGGGTACTAAGGCCTGTCTGACGTACTTTCTGGAAACAAGGTCACAGTTACTGAGAATTGTTTCTGGAACATAACTCCCAAACTACTGGGTGGATTGGAACTATACTCTACGCAAATGATCTTCATATACCCTAGGTGTGCCTTTTGGGGTACTAAGATTGGTCTGACCTACTTTCTGGAAACTAGGTCACAGTCTCAGAAAATCGTTTCCAGAGCATAACTCCTAAACTACTGAGTGGATTGGAACCATACTTCACACAAATAATCCTCATGTACCCTAGATTTTCCTTTTGGTACTAAGGTCAGTCTGACCTACTTTAAGAAAACTAGATCATGGGTACTGAAAATCGTTTCGGAGGCAGAACGTCTAAACTACTGGGTGGATTGGAAATGTACTTCACACAGATGATCCCCATGTACCTTAGGCCATAATAAAAAAATTGCTAGATTCTCATCCATTTGGCATGATCCCCATGTACCTTAGGCCATAATAAAAAAATTGCTAGATTCTCATCTATTTTTTAAATAGATTTGGGGGGGGGGGGCGAATTTTATATTTTATTTTTATTTTTTCTGAAATGGAATTGGACACTGAACATGACTGAGCTGGCCTGGCTCAGTGGGTAGCGCACTCGACTCTGGATCATGAGGTCGTGAGTTCGAGTCCCGCCGGCGACAGGTTGGTTTCCTGTCTTTTGGATGAGACAGTAAAAAACATGATTGTCCCGTGTCACAGTAAGTGTCGGCACGTTAAATGAACACTCCACTGCTCAATGGCTGTAAATGCCAAGCATAGGCCAAAATTTGAAGCCCTTCACCGGCATTTGGTGATGTCTCCATATGAGTGAAAGATTCTTGAGTGGGACGTAAAACAACAATAAACACAAATAAACTGAATATGACTAATTTGACCTGGCAAACAGTGAAAAAAAAAAATGGTTAAGCTTTCATAGTTTTATTTGACAAAGTCAACAAATTTAAACCAAAATCTTATGTTTATATCAACATCATGTAAATGTATATGTATGACTAGAATCACTAGATACCAAAATTGTAACCAATGTCATTCCAAAAATGAGGAATCCTACTTTTCTTGCTTGAAGGCTGTCGATACCCCTTCAAATGAGCAAGAGGTGCTGGTACATGTATATGTAGGCTACCATAGACAGACAGCCAATGTATGAAAAAAAAAAATTGGCACTAAGAAATCCTACATTTTGTCTTGTAGCCATTAAAAAATGTCATTCTGTAGCTTTATTTAGCCATTAACTGGGTTGCTATGTTTCTCAGGTAAATGGTTTGCCTTTGATGCTGCAGACAAGAATACTGAATGCATCATGAACAGGATCATTGTTAGTTTTTCAGAACCATCTGACTTCTGGGCCCAGCACCATAAAACTTGAGAATTTACTCAAGTCTGAAAATATTCTCAACATGGCCTGCTCAGCCAATCAGATTTCTGGATTAGCCAAACTTGAGTAAAATTTTTAGACTTAAGTATTTCTTAAGTTTTATGGTGCCAGGTCCTGGGAAAACTGAATATAGTAGCCAAGAAAAGAAAATATCGCCAACTTAGCATTCAGGGTCACATGAAACGAACGTTCCGTCTTTAGATTTCCTAACAGTAACTGTCGCTTATCTAGGTGAAAAACTAGGCTGAACTTTCGGCCACGATTTTAAGAGATTTTTTTAGTGGTAAAATCAGGGACAGAAGTCCTCCCATATATCTTTTTTGTAGCAATATGCTGTGACATTTTCACAGCAGTTTTTAGCGATCATTTCAACCACCTATTTCTTATTGTTGTCGTCCGATATTTGTTGATATGCTTATACTTGATCTTTTAGATTTATAAATTCAACGTCATTAAGTTATGACATGACAATGCCATATCTATGAGATGTTTATTTTAGCTACCCATCATTTTTTTGTATTCACGTCGTCTGTCTCCATTTTGAACAGAAGAAAGTCTAAGACGTTCGTTGATTGGTTGATCGTAAATGCACATTCATTGTTGCGTTATAATCAACCAATCAGCAAACGTCTTAGATTTTCTTATGAAATAATGGCGAAGACCATGTTGTCTGCTTTTTAATATAAAAATAACCACCAGAAGTGATCTAAAAAACGAACATTACAGACGGAATAGGACAAGACACGGGATATTTCCGGTCGACTATATTTGTTTAAAAACGTTATTTTAAAAATAAAAAAATCGGGGTGGGCGGGGATGAGAATCTAGGATTTTTTTTATTATGGCCTTAGATGTGCCTTTTTGGGTAATGAAGCTAGTCTGACCTGATTTCTGCAAAGTAGTTTGCGGTTACTCAATCTAATTAAAAACCAATCACTAATTGCTAATGTTTTCTGATATGTCACATATAGGATCTAATGCAATCCGTTATGGGGTCACATGCAGATGACCTCATAGGTGTGTCATTTTCGATCAATGAAAAAGCAACTTACAGAATCTTGTAAGCGATCAAATAGCAAAAAAAAGTAAACATTTTAACATTATAAGCAACACGAAGCACACAAATACACTAGTACAGAATTATATTCCTAACCAGTAACCCTAGATGGGTTCAAATCACAAAACATATTCTGATGGGTTTTTCAGACTCACGGTTTCTTTCTTTTATAAAATAAATAACATCTCTGTGCCATTAATTTTTGTAAATCGCATTTTTTTTGGTTGAACATTACACATCTATGAGAGGTCAACCACATGTGATCCCATAGCGGATTGCGTTAGATCCTCTACGCGACACATCAGAAAACGGGAGCGGTGAGAGAACGGTATTTAATTAGATTGGCAGTTACTTTTTGTATTATTGTTATTGATTATATGCCGCAGGCAATTCATATGACTTCTTGGAGCTCTCATGTCAAGACGAAACATTTGAGGACATCTTTTAATGAAATACCTTCTTAAACTCCTTGTTATATTTGTTGCAACTTGTAAATATATCAACTTCCTTTCTGCTCTTTTTTTTCAGTATGTTTTTGATCACTTAACGCTACGAAGATGATGAACCCAGCTCTAGTATCATCTGTGCAGAATGCCATACCAGGCAACAGTTCATTAACCATTAGCACCTCCCAGATCAGTTCCGGAATGATAAGCGATGACTTGAGTGAGCCAAGCTCACCAGAGAGCTCCTTTGACACATCCGAACTTTTAGGACCCAATGGAATAAATGACGATGTCACGGTACAATTAGCATCTTCTGGTATGTAGCCACTAGTAAGTCATAGTTGAAATAGCATGAATTAGACTGAATGAAATTGATGTACAATGGAATCTCGTTACCTCCAGGGCTCTACAACACTAAAAAAAATCACTCTTCATTTGGCCTGTGAACCAGAAATTTTACTAGCCAGCTCGCCAATATATGTGTGTGTGTGTGTGTGTGTGCTCTCATGTGTTCTTAAAAAATCCACTGGATGAAAATATAGAAATGAAATAAAATATTAATGTTCTAAGTTTATGTAACATTTTATTGTTTCAATCCATTTAAAACAAGGCAATTAACTGCATGTTGACCTTTTTGTGCATTTTTTATCAATCCAGGAGTGTTTATATGCCTATATTTTTCATATTTGTTGGTCTAATATTGAGGCAACCTTAAACTTTGTTTTTAAATTTTAAGCGCCAGTTTCTTTTCAACAGAATTTACAAAACAGAGACTGCCCACAAGAATTGTAAATTTTGTCTGGAAGTTAAAATCTAGAGTCCAACACCCGTGACCTGATCATCAGACAAACACTCTATACAATTCTTTAAATTTATAGGTGTTTGTCCGACAATCGGGTGTTTGACTCTCGAGTTTTAATTTACAGATAAAAATTTCCAGTTCCGACTGTGGTTAATCCCTTTGGGGATTCTGTCGCGGCCGTTTTAACCCACGATAAATCGGCATGATAGAATCCCCAAAGGGATTTATACTGTGGTCTGCTTGTCCTCCTTGTCGAACACTAGTCGAACTTTTCTGCCCACTTTTTTACCACTTAAAAAATCAATTTAAAATCGAAGATCGGGGCAGAAAGTTCGGCAGTCAAACACTAGTCATGACTCTGTTCCAGTATTCCTTTAACCAAGATCGTTTAAACTTAGTAATGTCTAATGATGCTTCTGTTGAAATCGACCGAGAAATTCTGTCGCGGCCAATTTATTGTGTTGACCCACGATAAATCGGCCATGATAGAATCCCCAAAGGAATTAGGCTGTGGTCTGCCTGTCCTCCTTGTCGAACACTAGGTCGAACTTTCTGCCCCGATTTTACCACTTAAAAATCGCTTAAATTAAAATCGAAATCGGGGCAGAAAGTTCGGCCTAGTCAAACACTAGCCATGACTCTGTTCCAGTATTCCTTTAACCAAGATCATTTAAACTTAGTAGTGTCTAATGATGCTTCTGTTGAAATCGACCGAGAAAAAAAATGTCATCGTGTGCTGTTAGGAAAATTTCAAGTCGAAAACATGAGAGCAATACAACGTGTTTTTATACAGTAATCTATGTGCGTTAGATGCTCTAGTTTATCGAAACTGAATAACCAAATTGGTTTGTGTAAAGCGCATAACAGACCATGATTTCGATAATGTAATTTCACAGTGAAAAGGGACAAACTTTTGATTTCCGATTCGGGGAAAAAAGGGGTCGCAATGTGGCGACTGAATGAGGATAAACACTTGCCAAAATCTAAAAAATGGTCGCATTTGCAAGTGATTTGGTCGCATTGTAGAGCGCTGATCTCGAAACTCACAGGACTGCCCTATTACTTTAAGATATCCAGAATTCGAGATAACCAAAAATTTTTATTGATATATTATGATATCTATAAAAATCAGGACCACACTTTAAACTTTGACATATCCGGAATTTCGACTCAACCGATTTTGACGTATCAAGATTCCACAGTATATAGTTAAAAAAGTATAGATATTGTTATATAACTTTGATTTAGACTCAGTTTATTATTTTATTTTTCAGAAAAAAAGATACTTTTACATGTAAAGATCAGCTTTACTTATAGTAACTCAATTGATGTGTCCTACTTGGGTTTAGAAGCTGAAGTGTTTTGGACTTTCTTGTATTTCTTTTGTTCTCTTTTTTTTTTTCTAGAAAGCAAATAAAAAATGTTATTGATTTGCTGAAGGAAAATAAAGTAAAAATTACAAAATACAAATCACCGACCGATGTCCATATTATGTTATATTTATTTATTCTGTATTTTCATTTCATTTCTTTTATCAAGGTTTTGGTTGATAAATCAAAGCATATTACACAAATTTAAAATTGATTATTCACTTTTGTTATGCTCTATGTATAGCTTCACTTATTTATAAATTTATATGTACATGTGTATGTATATATTGAATGTATGTATGTGTGTGTCGAACGGCTGATTATTTTACTATATATTTATACTACTTCTATTCCGGATATCTCGAAGTTTTTATGTTGAAATTTCACTTATATCAAAGTAATTTTCTGGTCCGAAGTATTGAAATATTACAGAATTTTCACTTGTTATCTCAAAGTTAAACATTTTGTATGCAAAAATCGTTCTTAAAATTACTTGTTTACCTGCTTGGGACATGGGACAATCGACTTCTGTTAATGAGCCAAGATGAAAGTGTAAATGATAACTGCCTAAATCCTGTTTGAATTAAGCAGTACTCTAAATAGGTCTATTCATTGTCCAATAAGAATAGATAATAAGTGAATTGAAAATTTTGGTTATCTTGAATTTTGGATATCTCAAAGTAAACAGGGTGGTCCCGTAATTTTCGTGATAGCGAGATTCCTCTGTATATTTAAAGCTAATTTTTTCTTAACGTTTATGAAATATTTATTTTTGTTGCTGTAGGCACTGTCGGAATGGCAGCTGCAGCAGCCATTGCAAGTGGTAAAAAACGGAAAAGAGCTCATTCTTTCGAAACAAATCCGTCGATACGGAGGCGACAACAAACAAGACTACTCAGGTGATTGATTATGTTCACTTTTTCATCTTTTGAATGCTGTAGCCTACATATAGTAAAAAGTAAAACATAAGGTTGTCAATCATTGGTCTATTAATATGAATGATGGACTCGTCTGCATCTACGGAAGATATTTGAGCCAGCTACTGAGAAAAGGGTCCATGCAACAAAACCAATGAAATTCAAGAAAACAAGGAATTCTGTCTAACATAATATTTCTAAATTTGTAGATTTTTCGCACAGGACTTAAAAAGAGTTGCACTTGTTTGCTCTCAATCTTATATTGTATTTTTTAAATCCACTTGTGTTCAAGCTTCCGAAAAAATAAAAATCAGTTTCTCCCAAAATTGTCCTAAGGACCGTTTTCTCAGCCACTGGCTGAATTTTGATAGTAAAAAAAAGAGGTTTGGTGTGATTGTAGATATGACATATTGGAGAACTATTTGGTGTATAAGTCCATACCATGGATAAACAGAGGAGGGGACACTATATGATTTGTTTGTGTCTGTCCATCCAACCACCAGTCTCTATTTAGGTAGGGTTTTGGGTAGGGTTTTGTGGTTCCCCACCTTTCATTTATAATGATTTAACTAATATGGGACATGTACATGTATTGTATTGATTCATCATTTAGGCCTAAGAATTTTTTTTTCTATTTAAGTGAAAAGTCTTTGCAGAATATAAAACATTTTAAAAGTAAAATGCTAAAAAGAGAAAACACAGGTGAAAGATGTGATTTAAAGAATTTGAGATGAAAAAAAAAAAAAAAAGTTAATAATGTACTGGCATGATGTCACCGATATTATGTATATGTATTTGAAATAGAATTGAAGCTCATCATTTCACAATTCATTTTTCAGAAAATTGAAAAATTGCATAGATGAATATACAACAAGAGTTGGACAACAGGCTGTGATATTGTGTTGTACTCCAGGGAAAGGCCATAATGCAAATAGCTACAAAGTATTTGGTTCTCAACCTTTAGAGAATGTTGTAAGTGAATTTCTCTAGAGTTCAAGTACAGATCACAAAATAACACGGTAGTGATCGTTCAGGTTAGATAAAAGTTACGACATATACAAATCACGTTCTCAATAAATTTCATTTTTTTAAGTCTTCATTGTGCTATCGTAACCTGCAGGTTACGGTCATTCCTTTAAGTGTAATCTGTAAATGGGTTACGACGATTTCTGTTATTTTGTGGCCTCTGTAGCATCTTTGTATTTTTTTCACTTAAAGGGGCATTAATTGTGTTTTGCAAAAAACATTTTTTCGTTTTTTTTATTTCGTAGATTGATGTACAATAACAAATAAGAAATATACACAGGGATAAAAAAATTTATCTTTCTATAAATTTTGTGAAAGTAAGGTCAGGTCCAATGTCGTATGGATATACAAATAGTAAGGTCAAATTAATCATTTGCAAACAAATAATTGTCAAATTGGGTTTCTCAAACAATTTTCACAAAATATATATGAATTTAAGGAGTTTAATGCCTGTTTGTTTTGTATTTTCTTTAGACATATGCAAGTTTAATTCAAGTGATGTTCAATTTTTTTCTTCTTACAGATACGAAACTGTAAAGGTGTTGTACTGCAGGACTT
The DNA here is from genome assembly GCA_030159075.1 of Atrina japonica. Lineage (NCBI taxonomy): Eukaryota > Metazoa > Mollusca > Bivalvia > Pterioida > Pinnidae > Atrina > Atrina japonica. The sequence continues at coordinate 2,253,972 of BROG01000010.1, read as the reverse complement.
GGAGACAACACTATCAGAACAGATACCTCAAACACAGGAAATGCTCAATGGAACACATGAACTTCCACCACTCTCTATTGATGGTATCCCAACCTCTGTTGATAAAATGACGCAGGTAATCTACTCACAGTATTAAATTGTTTGAATGGTGTTTTATGCCACATTCCACAGTTTTTCAGGTTTATGGTGGTCATGGTGGTGACCAGTTTGTAATGGTGGAGGACAGAACCCAGTTACAATGTACTCAGGAGAAGGCCACTGGCCTTCTGCAAGCAAACTGGCAAAATTCCTCACAAAATCAGCAGCAGAGCTCAAACCCACACTGTTCAGAGAGGTGACAGACTATATGCTCTAACCACACATACAATATAATTTGCTATAAACATGGATGTCATGACTGAGGGTTGATTTGGCAATTTGTCTTTGCAAAATCTTCACGTTTAATAGTTAATTTATGTTGATATTATTAAGTGATAAACCCCTGAAAATAATACACTCTCCTACAAATCAATGACACAGAACAGTCCAAATGTGTCTGTAGGGGTGTATGAGTTAAGGAGTAGTAATAAGGTATTTATGTACTAGCATTAACTTAAATTAATATTTCATGTAGTGTTTACCTTTGTGTTTTATCTCTTATTACATAATTTGCAAGGATTACCTCACGTGAACCATTTTTCTTAGAAATTTGATTTTTAAATTCACTGACTGGGACTCGCCATCTAGAAACTTTGGAAGTTGGAGAACTTCAATCAAACTAGATTTCTTTACTAATCGTTTATCAGAATTATCAAAGAGCGAGTAAAATTCTTGTTTGAATGCTTCTTTTCAGGAACATGTCAAAGGACTACATGTGGTGTTATACTGGACTTCAAATTAAATAGACCAAGTGTTATGTATCACTATATTCAATAAAAAGTCTACACAATCATTGAGCAGTTTGAAAATTCAGTGTTTATTGCCAGCAGTATAAATTTGTTTACTGCACTCAAACTTTATGGCTTCTTTGTTGCACTGATTTTTTTTTCTTTGAATATGTACGATAATAGTTAAGTCAAATGCAATATTTTTCTTGTTTAACATGTTTTCCAGGACATTTAATTGTAATTGTATGATTTCACACACATTTTTTAATCATGTTGTAATAAAAGAATACATTCTGAAGTTGAATATTCATTAGAAAAGATAATTCAAAAATGGACACTGTATACTTATTTGACCCTATAAGCACCCCTGACACCTATAACTATAAGCACATCTGACCCCTATAAGCACCCTTGACCCCTAAATGCACACCTGACCCCTATAAGCACCCCTGACCCCTTTAAACACCCTTGACCCCTGTATGCTTACCTGACTTCTATAAGCACCCCTGACCCCTTTAAACACCCTTGACCCCTGTATGCTTACCTGACTTCTATAAGCACCCTTGACCCCTATATGCACACCTGACCCCTATAAGCACCCCTGACCCCTTTAAACACCCTTGACCCCTGTATGCTTACCTGACTTCTATAAGCACCCTTGACCCCTATATGCACACCTGACCCCTATAAGCACCCTTAACCCATATAAGCTCTCCTGACCCCTATAACATGTATAAACAATCCTGACCCCTGTAAGCACCCCAGGAATGTTTTAGATGCCTTAAGGCCTCATTGTCTCTGTCATGTCCCACATATAGACCATTTGGATTTATATCTGTTAATGTAGCAGACATGAAATACATGGAAAAAGTTTTTAATTTCAGCTTGTTCATATTCATATGATGCATCTATTTCTATACAGGAATCTATATTAGGATCTACCTACCATTGCTGGTTACAGTGAACTGGTCCTGATAAGCATAATGAAACAATCAAATCCTCAGGTTAAGTTAGTCATAACTTAAAGTGAATGAATGCATGTGCTTTACAGAAAAAATACAAGGGAACCTGTCTTAAAGGTCAGTCTTATGTAAGACTACCTGTCTTTTGAGACCACATTCTGAAAAGCACTTTGTTATCTTTTAGATAGAACCTCTTTTGAGAGACCACCTGCTGTTAGTGACCACATTGCAGTGGCAGAAAGGGGGGTCTGTCAGGATAGGTTTCACTGTACATTGTTTCATCTTTAGATATTTCAATAATTTGTAACTTTGTTCATTGATAATAGTTATGTTTTAGTATTCATATTTTTATAAACCTTATTGCACTTGTAATCTGTACTCTCTTTCATAAACAGGCACAACTCAGAACGTTTATACCAGAAATGTTAAAATTCTCAACAGGCAGAAGTAAACCGGGATGGGGAAAGATAGACTGTCGACCCCAGTGGTGGCCTGAGGATGTACCATGGGCAAATGTTAGGAGCGATGTCCGAACTCCAGAACAAAAGAAAAGAGTATGTTTGAGCATCAAAGTGTTTTCATGGTTTATTACATAAAAACAACCTATTATGAGTTTTACTTCAATGAGCTCTCCTGTTAGCAGTGATGAGGCACTTCCTGTACATATATAGTTCAACTCAAGAATTAAAAAATGTCAATTATTTTGGTGTAAACAAAATAAATATAGTTTGAATAATCATTAAAAAATATAAAATAGTTTTATTTACTTATGCATTTTGAAAATATACAACACTCCTTGTACTAGTTTTAACAAATTGTAATTGATCTATTAATACATTTTAGGAATCCCGCTAAACATAGATTCTAATGACCTTCAGAATGTAATAGGGAAACTGAATAAACTGCAGTATTCCTCCGCCATTCATCATATTGATATCAACAACTGTACATGAAAACAGCAATGTAAATAGAAATCATTACATCTCACAGATATCAACGAGAAACTTTATATTTCTGTTCAATCCTTAGAATTTTATAGGTTTCGTAGGCCATGAAAAAATGAAGATAAAAGCTGAAAACAAAGCAGAATAGAGGGATAGCATCAAGTAGGCGGTGTTTGTTTTGCAAATGGCAATTTTGAAAAAGTTCCTGTCCATTTTGAAAACTATCCAATTAATTTGTTTGTCCATTGATATATCTGATGTAGTACAGTCTTTAAAAATTTCATAATTAGCAACCAAACATTTACTTAAAATTAAAATTGAAATTGTCATTAGGTGTGAACTATGAACTTTAGATCTGTGTAGTCATTCATGCTGGCATCTTCGTTTGGCTTATCTGTTATTAATCTAGTTACTTATTACCCACAGCCACATCGGCATAAAAGGAAATGAAAAAGCTGATAAAATTGCTAAATTAGTAATGAGAAATTTACTGTCTGAAAATGAAATTTCATACACAGATCTTAAACCATCTATTATAGATTACATGACTGCAACATTCCAACAACATTGGGACCTACAAACTGAAAATAAATTACATGAAATAATTACAAAATTTATAAATCATTCACCAGTCTTCACTACAAATAGAAAAGATGAGGTTACTCTGACCAGACTTCGTATTGGTCATAGTAACCTTACACATAAATATTTATTATTTAAAGAAGAACCACTGGAATGTATACTGTGTGGTTCAAGGCTAACTATTAAACACATTTTAACAGAATGTACAGATTTTAAACCTGCTCGTGAGAAATATTACTCCGAGACAGATCTTAAAAGTGTTTTTAATAACGTCGCTGGCGACATCATTTTAAAATATCTTAAAGATAATGGTTTATATTCCAAAATTTGAAATATCTAATTAATAGTTTATCAATAATTCACAAACTTGTTTGTTTTTTACCTAATGTTTAGTGTCAAAAGTTTTTAAAAAGAATAGACTTTCCATGGTTTTAAATAATTTTACACGAATCGCCACGATATAACTGAAATATCGTTGAAAGTGGTGTTAAACAAAAACAAACAAACAAACTTATTACCCACATATTAAATAAACAAATCACAGCGAATATTGGTAGCAATTCTTGCAGTTATGCATGTTATGATGCTGTAATTTGAACTAAACACGCCAATACACAGACATTCAAGCAATGGCTGTTATTGAAAATCCGGACAAGGTGCGTACAACTTGTACCCCAAGCATTCATGTACAAATTTTATGCAGATGTCCTCATGACTAGATCTACACTTCAGGACTTCAGTGAACTCAGACTTGTGCACCATACTAAATAAACATTTGAGACAAGCACAAAATCAAGAAAGTATTAGGGCATGCATATCATAAACATTTAAACATTAGAACTTGGATTAATCTTTGTAATTAGGTCTGTAAATGGTAAATGCCCACGGTCAAGAATTTCTCTCTTCAGCTTTTCTATTCCGGCTTCTGTTGTGATTTGATTTAATCAAACTCAGAAATTGTTCAGTAGGCCTATACTGCAGTAGTCTTTGGGCTATGCTGTATCAGTGTATGTTTGGTTTAAATTTATGTAATTCCATAAATGCCCACATTTTATTTTGAAATGAGTGTTAACACACGGCAATTTAGAATGTTAATTTTATTTAGAGGCAAAATTTATTATTTAAAGTTTTTCACTTTAAGATCATACTTTAATTTGATTTAATTTCATTTCGCCTATATTGAAGACAGTAATAACAAAAAATTCAACCACAAGATACTGTACTGCAGCATGATGGACAGAAATTGAAAAGGATGTAAAAATCTACTTGTAGTACTCAAAACAAAACAAAAGAGATAAAGCAGTCAAAATATGTATGTAATACTCTAAATTACTGCTGTTTTTGAACAAAGATAGATTTGTTTATATTTAAAGTCACCTTTGTGTTGTTTTTGTAGGTATCTTGGACAGATGCTTTAAGAACAATTGTGAAAAATTGCTACAAACACCACGGAAGAGAAGATCTATTACATGTGTTTCAGAGTGCTGAGCAGAATCAGGCTCGCACTGTGCTACAGACTATAAACAATCCTGACGGAACTGTGTCTATTATTCAGATTGATACGTCACCTACTCAAGTTGTCACCTTGCCTGATGGTACCCAGGCACAGGTTGTCCATACGGTATGTGAGTCACTTATCAAGGTGTAGCATTGTGGAAGATATGTTAGCGCAGGTTGTTCATACGGTATGAAAGTCACTTATCGAGGGTTGGTAGTTATGTTTGCGCAGGTTGTGCAAATGGTTCATACAGTATGTAAGTCACTTATCAAGGTGTAGTAGTGTAGTAGATATGTTAGCACAGTTTGCTCATTGTATGCACAGTTTAGTATTAGTAGTGATTCAAAGGTCATAAGAATGTTCAAAGTTGTAGGAAACTGTCATATGAAAACATAAGATATAATTAAGGTGAAAGAAAATTTAATTTGGGTTGTTTTGCGTGCTTTAGTTTGTGGTGTGTGTGTTAAGCGTGCCTTTGTGTGGTGTTTTGGTGGTTTGGTTTGTTATGGTTAATGTTTCTTTAGGCGTTTGTAGTCTGTTCGTTGTCTTTCGCTTTTTTGGGTGGTGTTGTGTTTTGTGTGTGTTTTAAGGTTTTGTTAGGGTGTGCGTTGGTGAGTGGCTCTATGTTGTAATGGTTGTGTTGGCTTGTTGTTCTTGTTCTGCGTGGTTGTAATTGGTTTTTGTGTGTGTGGGGGTTTTGGGACTGCTACTGATTGTCTTGTATGGTGTTGCGGTTGCAGGTTGTGTTTTATCGCTTTGTTGTAAGTTTGTGGTGGTGGGTGATGTTTGGCGGTTTGGGTGTTGGTTCGGTACGCTGTGTGTTGGTTGTGTCATGTGTATTGGCTTTTGGTTCCTTTGTCGTGTTTTCCTTCCGCTGGGTGTTAGGAGGTTTTGGTGTGTCGGTGTTTAGCTGGTTTTGTTTTTGTAAGGTGTGTTTGTTGTTGAAGGGTAATTTTGTGTGGCGGTTGGGGTTTTGTTATGTTCGGTTGTTTTGTGTTGTATGGGTTGTTGGTTTGCGCTGGTTTTCTGCGGAGTATTTGTTTTTTGTGTTTGATGGTGGGAATTGGTTTGCCGGGTGTTGTGTTATGAGTGTTGGTGTGCGGGGCTGGGGGACTAGTTTTTGTTTGGTGGTTTGTATGGGTTATGTTCGGTTGCTGGGGTGTGTGGTGTTTGGATGTTTGAGGTATTTATGGTGTTGAGGTTGGTGCGGCTTGCGTTGGGGTGTAATGATTGCTTTTTGCTGTTAGTTGGTGCTTCTGTAATGTGTTTGGTGTTTTGGTTGGTCTGTGTGCTATTTGGTGGTTGTTTTGATTTGTTTGTTTCTTCTTGTTGTTTTAAGTTGTGTTTTGGCTTGCTAGTTGCTCGCTATTGTTTATGTGGTATATATTTCTTTGCTTGTGTAGTGCGGTGCTTCTTGTTGGTTTGTGCGTTGGGTGCTGGGGTTGTTGGTGTTGGTGTTTATTAGGTCGGTATTGCTACTTGTGTTGGCGTTTTGTTTTAGGTTTGGGTGTAGCTGTGCGTGCAGGTTGGTGCTTGGTTGGTTGCGTGGTGACTGTGCTTGGCGTGTATGTGATATGATCTTGTGGCGTTGTTGTTTTTGGTTTGTGTTGTGTTATGTGGCAGTGGCTTGGTGTTGTTGGGTTGGTATGTTGTCGATTTTGGTTTTTTGTGTGTAGCTTGCTTTTGTTTGTTGTTGAGTAGTGTTTTGGGATGGTTGCTATTGTTGATGGCTTGTGTGTGGTGTTGGTGTTAGGCTGTATGGTGGTTTTGTGTGGGGTGGTGTTGTGTATGGTGCGGTCTTGTTTTGTGTTGTGGCAAATCGTGATGGCTTGGTAATTTGGTTGGTGTTGGTGGGATAGGGGAGCTTGGGTATAGGTTTGTTGTTGTGTGTTTTCGGTGGTTGGGTTTATTTGGCTGTGAGTAGGTGTGTTTTGTTCGCAGTTTGGCTGTTTGGGATTGGTGCTGCTTTTTTTGTGTTTTTTGTTCCAGTGTATTGGTTCTGTTGTTTGTTGGTGGGTTTTGTTTTGGTGGTTGTAATATGTTTTTTTTGAGCGTGGGGTGTTTGGATGTGTTTGTGAGTGGTTTCGATGCGATGGTACTCTTATGGCCTTGGTTGTTTGTGGCTGTTTGTGGGGTTTTGGGGCGGTTTGGGGGTATTGTTTGTGTTTTGGTTTCTTAGTTGTTGTTGTTGGTTTGTGCTTGTTGGTCTTGTGTTTGTCTGGTGGTGTTATTAAGTGTTTTGGTTGTTTATTGCGGCTTGGCTTTTGTTTGGTGTTGCTAAATTCATGCCGATGTGCTTGTGTGGTTTGTTGTGTTTGTGATCCCCCCCCCCCCCCCCCCCCCCCCACCCCCCCCCCCCCCCCCCCCCCCCCCCCCCACCCCCCCCATGTTGTTATTTTTTTTGTTTTTCTGGGCGGTTTTTTGTGTTCCCCTGGGAGTTTGTGGATTGTGTTTGGTGTTTTGGAGTTGATAATTGTTTGTTATATTGTTTGCTTAGTTGGGGTTAGTGGTTTTGTGGTGTGTTTTTTGTCTTTTTGCTGGTTGTTCTTGGGTATGGTATTGTGTTTTGTTTGGTGTTGTTTTGTGGGGTTTTTGTGCGTTGTTAGGTGGTTGTGTTTTTTGTTGCTGGGTGTGTAATGTGTATGGTTGTTAGGTGGGGGTTCTTGTTGTTTGGTTTTTGGTGGTGTCTTTTTTAGGTTTGGGTTTTGTTGTTGGGTTTTTTTGGCTGTTGGTTGGTTTGTGTTGCGTTTGTGTTTATGTTTGCTTTGTTTGTTTGTTTGGGTGTAGTTGGTGGTTTTTTTTTGATTGCTGTTGTGTTGTCTTTGGGTAGGTGCGATGTGGTGTGTGTGGTTTGGTTGTCTTGCTTATTGTGTTGTTGTGGTGTTTGTTGTGGTGGTTTGTTTGGTTTGGCTGTGTTTTCTTTGTAATGTTGTTCTAACGTGTTGTCTGTTGGCGTCTTTTGTCCTGGCTTGTGGTTTTGTTTGACTTGTTGGGTTGGGTTTTTGTACGTTGGTTTCCGCTTAGTTTACTCTTTGTTGTGCTTTGGTGGGGGTAATTTTTGTTTGGTTTCTTGCTTTGCCTTGGTGTTGCGGGGTTTTGTATGTTGTTTGTTGTTGGTCGTTGCTTTGATGTGGGGTGATTTTGTTTGGTATTTTCCTTTGGGGTTGCCTTAGCTTTTTGGGTTGGTGTTTGTATTTTGGGTTGCTTGTTGGTTTTGTGTGTCGTGTGGTTGGTGCGTCTCGTTTGTGGTTGGGGTTTTTTGGGGGTTGTTGAGGTGTGTGGTGTGTATTGTGTTTGGGTTGTCGGTTGTGTTTGGTGTGTTGTTGTTGGTGTGATGTGGTCTTGGGTTACCGTTTTGCTGGCTTGGTTGGTGGTTGGTTGTGTTTCCTTTGCGGGTTGTGTATGTTCCTGCTTTCTTGGTGGTGGGTATTGTCGGTGGTGTGTGTTGTGTTGTCGTTGTGTTGGCTTAATTTAGTGGTAGTTCTTTGTTATTTTGTTGGTAACGTAGGGGTGTCTTGGTATTGTGTGATGAGATAAGTGTTGCTGTTTTGGTTAGTGTGTTGGATGGTGTGTGTGTGTTTTGGTGGTTGTTGGTTTGTGTGCGAGTTTTTTCCTCATTTTTGGTGGGTTGGGTTTTGGTGTTTTGGCTAATTTTGGTGTTGTGTTTAGTGTGGTGGTTGGAGGTTGGTTTTTGTCTTCGCTTTTGACGTGTCGCTGTTAGGTTTATGGTCGTTGTTGACATTGTTTAATTTGTTTGGGGCTTTCTTGTGGCGTTGGTGGGATTGGGTTGTGGGTGTGGTGTTGGTGCGTGATGTTTTTTGTCGCGTTATTGTGGTTTTTGGTCTGGTGTTTGTGCGTTGTGTTGTGGTTGTGGTGTGGTGTGTGGTCTAATGTGTGTTGTGTTTTGTTAGTTGTGCGTTGGATTTGTGTGTTGCTTTTTTTCTTGGTTATTGCTGTTGGGTGTTTTTGTGGCGAGTTTTGTGTCTGGGTTCTTGTTGTTAGTGGGGGGTTTGTTAAAGGTGTGTGTGTTTTGAGTTGGTCCCGTGGTTGGTGGTTGTTTGCTTTTTTTGGACCTTTTTGTCGTGTAAAGGTTGTCTACTGGGATGGCTATTGAGTTGCATTGGTTAGGGGATGTGACCCGTTTGGCCTTGGTTTGTGGTTTGAGGTGTGTTGTGTGGTGTTCTGTTGCTTGGCTGGGTTTAAGGCGTGTTCCGTGTTGTGGTGGTTTTCTAGACGGGGTTGTGTCTGGTGAAGATAATGGCTTGGTTCTCTGTTTGTATGTTGTTTTTAGTTCGCTGGTTTATTTTTTTTTTGTGTATGTGTGTGTGTGATCTTGTTTTGTTGAGGTCTGTCATTTTTTTGGGTGTGTTTGAGGCCTACTTTTGGTTTGTTATAAGTATATGTTTTATGTTTTGATGTACCTCTGTGTTGTGGTATTAGTATTTCGCTCGCTTGGGTTTGTGTTTTGCTTTTTGATGGCTTGTGGGATGGTGGTTTATTGGTAGTGTTCGTGGCTGTCTTGGGTTTGTTTTGTTTATGTTGTTGCGGTGTGCAGGTGTTTTGTTGTGTTTAGTGTTGGTGTCTTTAAGTTTTTTGTGTTGTTTGGGTGTGTTGTTTTGTCGTCCTGTTGGTGCGTGTTTGCGTGTTGTAGGTTTTGGGTTTGTTTTGCTGTTGTTGTTGGGTTTGGGTTTTCAATCATGGTTTGGTCGTTTGGGGTTATGTTGCTAGTTGTTGCTTTGGTTAGTGCCGTTTGTGTTGTGTGTGTTTTGTTGTCGTGTTTGGTCTATGGTGTGTCTTTTTATTTGTTGTGTGTGGTATTGTGGTGGTTTGTGGTTGGTGCGTTTTCGTTTTGTCTTGTTTGGTTTATGTTTTGTTGTTTATAGATGGGGGCTCAGTTGTTATGGGGTTGGTTGTTGCTATTTTGTTTTTTGGGGGTTGTGTGGTTGTTTTATTGGGTGGGTTTTTTTCTTGTTGTTTGTGGCCTTGGAGTGTTTTGCGTGGCGTTTTTATGTGTTTGGTGTGGGGGTTGTTGTGGGCGTTGTTTAGATGTAGGAATGGGTTTTTCGCGTTTTGTTTTGAGGGTGCTGGGATAGGGGTTGTTTTGGTTGAGCTATGGTTTGTTTGGTGTGGTGTTTGTGTTGTGTGTTCTGGTGGTTTGGGGTTTTTGCTAAAGTGTAATTATTGTGGTTTTTTAGTTTGCTTAGTTTTAGTTGGTTGTGTTTGTTTGTGGGCGTTGTTGGTTTTGTGGTATGTGTTGGTCGATTGTGTGGGTAATTGGGGGTGTCGTGTTTGTTGGTTAAGTGGTGGGTGTGTTGTTTGTGTGGGTTTGTGGGGAGTATGTAGTGTGTATGATAATTCTGCTGGGTTATGTTGGGGGTTTGTTTTATGTGTGGTGACTGTGTGGGGTTGTTCTGTAGTGTTGGGGTGGTGTGTGTTGGGTGCGTTTGGGTCACTTTGGGAGTGTTTTGTGGTCTATGTGTTTTGTTGTGTTAAGCTTGTTGTGTGATTGTTGTTTGGCGTGCGGGTTGGGCGTTGGTGTTTGTTGTGTGTTTGGTGTTGTTTGAGTTGGTTGTGTGTTTTTGGGTGTTGGTTGTTCTGTGTGTTTTTGTGCCTACTTGGTGTTATGGGTGTTTTTGGTGTTTTTTGTGGCTTAGTGGGCAGCTATTTTTGTTGGAGGTTTGTTTGTGGGTTATGCAGGGTATGTTTTGTTGTTGTCTTGCTGGATATGTTTGTTTTTTCGCTGGTTGTGATTTTGTTTTGTGTGTTTTAGTGGGCGCTGGGGTTTGTGGTCTGTGTTGTGGTGGGGGGTTGGGTGTGGTTGTAATTGGTTTTTTTGGTATTTGTTGTATGCTGCGTGGTTGGTTTTCTTTTGTGTTGTGGGGATTGTGTGTGGTGTGTTGTTTTTGCGGGTTGTGTGGTGGTGGTTTTGGTTGGTTGTGTTTGTCGTTGTGTTTGGTTGTGTTTGTTTTGTTTGTGTGTTGTGTTGTGTTTGGGAGTGTTGTTTGTTTTGGGTTCTTGGGTGATTGGGGGTTTTATTTGGTTTTTTGTGTTGGGTTTGTGTGCGTGTTTTGTTATGTTGGTAATGTGGTTGTGTTGTGGTTGGGCTGGTGTTGGGTGTTGTTTGTTGTGTTTGTGGGTTGGTTAAGCGTGTTGTTGGTTTTGTTGTCTTTGGTTGATTTGGTTATATGGGGGATTTGAGCTCTGGATTTGTTTTTGTGTGTGTGGTGTTGCTTTGGGTATGTTATATGTGTGCTAGTGCGTTTAGGTTTTTGCTTTGGCTCGTTGCTAGTTATGTTTGGTTGTTTTGTTGGGTTTATGTGTGGGTGTTCGTGCTGGTGTGTTTTTGCTTGTTTTCGTTTGGTTTGGTTGTAATGTGTTTTTTGGTGTTGTCTTGTGTGTTGTGGGTTTGTTGGTTTGTTTGGTTGTGTTTGTTTAGTTGTTGTTAGTGTGTTTGGGGTGTAATGTGTTGTTGGTGTTGGATTCTGTGCCGACAGTCGTTGATTGCTGGTTTGGGTTGTATTCTGGTTTGTTGAGTTTTGGTTCGTTATTGTTGTTTTGTTGGGTAATTAATTTACTTTTGTTCGTTGTTAATGGACTAGCATACCAACTACAAATTTGAGGGGCCTCCAAGGCCCAGTGGTTAGAGCATTGCACTTTGAACCATGAAGTCTCTCACTTCTGGTCAATGCAGGTTTAAGCCCTGCTGATTTTTGTTAGAAAGTCTGACAGTTTACTTGTGTAAGACCAGTGGTCTCTTCCGGGGTACATTGTAACTGAGTTCTCTTCTCAACTATTTAAAAACTGGCCACCACAAAAAATATTGTTGACTGTGGCATTAAACATCATTAAAAAATTCCGAAATTTTTTTTTTTTATATAGCTCAGATTTTGTCTACCATATTTAACCATCTCTTTATGACTTATTCTTAGTCTTTTTAGTCCTTGATTTCAATTGAACTCGATATATCAGAGACAAATTTCTGTCTGCCAAGAGACAAATACCAGGCTATACCAATCAAACTACATGGCTGTGGGGGAACCACTCTTGCTCAAGCTGATTTGAGCACCGTATCTCTAAACTACCACTTCATTCCCATCCAACAAGAGCTACGTCCTCCAGAAAAAATGTAGTGCTTTACCAATCAATCTAAAGTGGCAAACTTGTGGGAGCACCATATCTCTTCACCCATATTCATATTTATCTTCAGGGATGAGAACTTTCATCCAGTTTTAGGAATTCCTCATTTCAATTATTATTTTAAAATTTTGTTGATGTGATAAATCTTTCTTGTCTCCATTTAACCCCTGCAGCTATGTCATTATCCTCCTTTTTCACCACTATGGAATCATATTGCTGTATCTTGCAGATCAAGTTTCATTTCAGAACATAAACTTATCTATGCTTAATTCAATAACTAGGTGCAGCATGAAGCAGCTCCTCCACAGCAGGAAGATAGTCAAGCTGTACAGACATTAGCAGATGTGGCAGCTCACCAACAGGAAGTGACTGGCTTACCTGTCAGTGTTGAGATGAATACAGATACGGTCAGGCATAGCATAGCAACTATCAATGAAGATGGGCATATTGTACTAACAGGGGATGACCTTGGGGGCACATCTGGTATGAATCACATAGTATTTTTTACACTACCTTCAATGAAAATTTTATGTGGAATCCTAATCATGCCTTTTCTTATATACAGAGTGTCTGAGTTAGGCTGCAACTTGAAATTTTCAGAACAATTTGTTAAATTTATGTAAAGATATTATTCTGCCATCTTGTTTTGGTGTGTAATAAAAAATTTACTGTATTCCACCCAATAACCTCTTATTTTCTTAGTTTTAGAATTACCTGTTGTCATAGATTTGTAAACAAACCATTGTATTCTTACTGAAATCTTTAATTTTCTACTTAGTTTAGGTGATAGCTTTTTTCATGTCATTCATTTTTATCTACATTTTGATCACAACACAATAGATCTACTTAGATTTTCATGCTTACAATAAAACTTCAGTGAATTGAAGTTCAAATTCTACTTTTGAGTCTTCAAGAGGAATAATCTTGTACACATGTAAATTTTTACTTTGAATTATTGGTAGGAATTTTCAATGTTTTTATAGAAAAGGCCCAAAAAATTGTATCCGAAACATTTTGAAATTCGACTCATGAAAGTTGATGAATAAATTTTTTAAAGTAGCGTTAAGTAACAAAATTATTCAGGACTTTGTCAGTTGTTCGACACATCGAGAAATTAGATTGTAGTTTGACTCACCAAAGATCTATTGTATTTTGTGTAGGTATATATGTACATGTGTGATGCAACTTTTTAAATATATACATGAAATACTAATCTTGTATGTTACCCATATTAGATTTGTTCTGAGTGACAGCATTCAAATATGTTTTCTTTTTATAAAATGCATGTGTAACTATACAGATATAAAAAAGAGAGTTCAATACACCCAGTGCATGCATTACACAACATCGTATTGCACTGCAATTGGGTACAGAGATTCTGCTGCAGCTACTTTTCTAAAGGGGATTCCAGTCGTCTAAAATATCTGATGACACCGTTAAAAGCGGAATTAATTTTAAATCTGTGTACACGTGTAAATAAGTGGCATGTAATAAATAGAAAAACCACACATATGTTTCTATCCGTATCATCAGACTGCACTTGATCTTTGTAGTGGATGGATTCAACTTGATCTATGCTGTCATTGCCTCCATCTGCTAAAATGATGTGTGCAGTCTGATGATACCGGTAGAAACATATGTGAAGTTTTTTCTATGTATCTGTTGCCAGAGTTTGGGTTATGGACTTTTTTCAACATTATTTTTATCCAATTGTTGTTACTTCTTTATTCACATGTGACATTGATTGTTTTGTAGGAATTGTTATTCCTGTGTCGGTATACCAACCTCTCACCCAGGCAACAGTGACCTCATATGGCGCATTACAAAACCAAGGGAGTTTACAGGTTGCCATGGCACCAGCAGTGGTTACTAAGGAAGAATATATTGAAGAAGACCGAGAACAAATTAGTCTCCAGAATCAGTCACCAGGAGACATATCCATGCATTCAACGGAGAGAAAATTAGAGGAATCATGATAATGAGAAATTTATTTATAAAAGAAAAAAATATTTTTTGTTCTATTTTACCATGTTTTATGTTAATATTAAAATTTTATTGCATGAATAAGAGAGCAAACTTGTGATGTTTTTTTTATTTGATTTCTATTCAATCACTAAGTAGGATTAAATCAATGATTAGAAAGACTTTTCTTTATAAATTTATCAAACAATTATTCATCAATTGATTGGTCACCAGGTTTTATCTATTAGAATAAAATAGCGTCCCAAATTTTCAAATTGACTCCATACTCAAACTCAACTTTGCATCTTATTATTTTGACTTTAAAGTTGTCTGTTAATCACCTGTACATGTATGTGCCGGAGAAGAATGGAACTTTTCATAATAACTACATTCCTTCTAATCGCACCTGCACAGGGCTCTACATTAAGGATTTTTTTCACTTGTCCTGTCAGACAAGTAATAACCAAAAGTAACTTGTCCGAATCCCAAATCCACTTGTCCATAATTTACAAAGAAAAAATTCATAGGAGACATAGGATTAAAAATATTTATATAGTTTTAATAAAAAGGTTAAAAATAAAAAAAAAATCGGGCCTACTAATTAAGAGAATATTCATCAGACAACGAAAAATAAAAGCAACAACAACGATACTACCAAAAACTAAACAAGAAACGGAAAATGGGTATTCACACACTACGATAATGTCTAGAACTTGCCACTTTTTCAAGTTTCACTGTTAGTGTTAACATAATTAAAACCAAATTGTTGGAAGCTTGATCTTGGGCAGTTGACTGCAGAATGTTTTTAAACTGCTCTCAGTTTAAACTTGTCTCTCATTATCTCTTATATTTCTTTGCAACTCGGTTTTCAGTATTATTTTGTTTATGAATTGTTTTCATGAGCCATTAACCATTGAATTGTCAAACCTATGTTTACAAACAGAGAAAATCTCTTATCAAGTCAGTGTCACTGCAGTTTTAAAAGCTATTAGGTTCTCATAGGTGAAAAGCGTTGTAATGATTATTTTTCGGATGACCTCATGACTCTACATTTGCACCTACTTTATTATTATTTTATTGGAAGTGCATACATCATGCGTATAATACACTCTGAATTCTCGGATCACATCAATTGAGTAAGGAGGGTGCCATGTTTGTTATGATTTAATGCTATCCCACAATTAAGTGTGGCTGAAAAGGTAACCTTGCCCAATCAGATAATCGAAGTGATTGTTTTCCACCTGGCTCTGCTAGTCAATGTCTATCTATGTTGATGCATAGCCATAGGAAGATAAAACTACCACATGTTTATGAGTAATTCAATCTTCACTTTTGAATTAGACATTAAATAGATACACATCAATTTGGCCGAGGTTTGAAATCACAGATTATAAATATTGTTGATTATTTAAACGAGTCCTCTTGGACAAGTGCTTAGGAAGATTTGCTTGTCCGAGCTGATTTTCACCTGGACATGAACAATCGGACAAATGTTAATGTCGAACCCTGCCTGCACACATGGTTTCCGAGTGGTATCCAGAAGTTTTGTACTCAACACAAATCATACCCAATGAAATTCAAATCGTACACAGGGAACAATTAGTCTTGCATTGGGCACTATTTGTCTTGAGTATGAAATGTTTTGAGCACGAAACTTCTTGATACAACTCAGAAGTATTTGTGCGCAGGGGAGATAAGTAGGAATGCAGTTATCATGAAAGGGTTTGTTGGAAAAACTTGTTTTCATTCATATGAAAAAAAGCCTAGGTCAAATAAATGATTTCACCCCAAAAATTGAAACAAAATATCTTGAGTATGATACTCAAAATTTGAGTATTGGTATGTACTCAAACTGTATTTCTAAGTTGTTTTCAAAATGAGCAATAATTTGATCATGATCTACAATTGTATGCAATGACAACGATGTCGTGCAGCATAAACATAATAATATGTGTTTTCATTTAAAATCTTAAATAATTATAGTAAAATCATACATGTGTATAACCTGGGGGATGGAGTCTTGTGAACCCTTTCTTGAACTCAGCAATTTTAAAATTTAGGTAAAAAAGCATAATAACATTAAAATTACAAAGCTAGAGTGATCATTCCTATTTGTCACGATATCAACGAGTATCTGATGTGGTGAGGAATTAAACGTTTTTCTCGCGAAGCTTGTCATAACCAAAAATTGAGTTGAATCAAAAGGTAACTCTGCCCTGCCAAGTTATGTGAATCGGACAATAGTTGAGCTTGAGTAAATTTTGGTGACTTACTGGCCCAGGAGATGCTCTTGTTGGTTTAGAGGTCAAAGCATTGCACCTACAATGGAGAGGCCCCCGCATTTGATTCCTGGACCCAGGGTCACAAAACAATCTACACTAGTGTAAAAATTGAAATGTATGATACGATTCCCAAGGGGTTGTCTATTTATTTCCAAAATTTGAGTTGTAAAGTGAGCAATTTATTGAATATCAAAATTTACATTTAATATGTCCCAAAAAGGAAGTATGGGAAGACATACTGTGTTAGCTCTGTTTCTCCTCCTCCTCCTTTTTGTTTCTTCTATTATATCCTCAAAACAGTATGGGAAGACATATTGTGTTTACTCTGTTTCTCCTACTCCTCCTTTTTGTTCTATTATATCCTCAAAACAAAGTATGGGAAGACACATTGTGTTTACTCTGTTTCTACTTCATCTTTATTTCCATGATGAATTAATTGTCTGCTCATTTTCTCTGAAACTACTTTACAGATACTAATGAAACTGAATGTGATTATAGATATGTATGTGATGACATCAAAGATGGCGTCTATAGAAACCAAAGCCGAGGTCTCTTATTGGTCGAAATTTTAACATTATTTGATTTTGATGAAATTTAGAATTTATAGGTATCAAGGGATCACAATTTCTGATTGGTTGAATCTGAGGAGGCTGATAATTGGAGATTTCAACATTGCCTGATGTGTATGCAATTTTGTATTATGGGGTATTAAGGGATGACATATTTAACTGTATCGGTTCATTTCCATGACAACCAATTTGAGGCTTCTGATTGGTTTAAATTTCATCATTTTCTGATTGGTCGAAATTATAACATTATGTACTTTTGATGAAATTTGGAATTTATGGGTATCTACTTTTGATGAAATTTAGAATTCATGGGTATCAAGGGATTGTTTTCCTAGTATTAAGGATACAAGATTGTTATTAGGCTGTGTGTGGGTGCTCACACACTTGGAACATTTGACTGTCAAGTGAAGATTCCCAGGAGATCATTTGAAGGTAGACACTTCATATTGCACAAACTTGATCAACTTGTAACATCTTGGTTCTTGTGTTTGACTATGAAATGAATGGATCAAGACCATGTAATATGTCAATGGCTTTCAAAATATTTCGCCTCTAAGCAAGTATTATATAAGAATTAACAGAAGTTTCGATCATCACTGCTAGCAACAGTTAACAAATTATAGTTTTGAAAATAATTTTGAAATTTAACTAAACTAATTTTTTTGGTATCCAGGATGATGCAAAAGGTCACTCGGGAACTTTCTTCATCTGTCAAAATTTATAATGCAGATATAAAACATAGCTGTGCAGCATTAAATTATGTGTATTTTTACCTTAAAATGATGAATAGTCAGTACTGTGTACATTTTGTGACTTTGGATACAAACTCTAATTGCACTCAGCACATGAAAAGAATGTCACTGGATACTCAGTGTATGAAAAGAAAGTCACAGGACACTCAAAAGACTGTCACAGGGTGCTCAATATATGAGAAGAGTGTCACAGTGCTCAATATATGAGAAGAGTGTCACAGGGCGCTCAATATATGAGAAGAGTGTCACAGGGTGCTCAATATATGAGAAGAGTCGCAAGGCGCTCAATATATGAGAAGAATGTCGGAGGGCGCTCAATATATGAGAAGAGTGTTGCAGGGCGCTCAATATATGGGAAGAGTGTCGCAGGGCGCTCAATATATGAGAAAAATGTCACAGGGCGCTCAATATATGAGAAGAATGTCACAGGGTGCTCAATATATGAGAAGAATGTCACAGGGCGCTCAATATATGAGAAGAATGTCACAGGGTGCTCAATATATGAGAAGAATGTCACAGGGCGCTCAGTATATGAGAAGAATGTCACAGGGCGCTCAATATATGAGAAGAATGTCACAGGGAGCTCAATATATGAGAAGAATGTCACAGGGCGCTCAGTATATGAGAAGAATGTCACAGGGTGCTCAATATATGAGAAGAGTGTCGCAGGGCGCTCAATATATGAGAAGAACAGGACACTCCGCGTATGAAAAGAAAGTCGCAGGGTACTCAGCATAAAAAAGAATGTCACAGGATATGAAAAGAAAGCCACCCTACTATGAATTTCCCCTCAAGAGACCCCAATCTGTCAAAGCTGTAGCATCTGATCTATCTCGGAGTCAAACTGGTTGAAGAATACTAATAAATTTTGCTTTTGTTTATATCTTGAATTAACTTGAAAGTGGTCAACGTTTATGGATAGAAATACAATTTTTATTTCTTACAATGAAAAATTGCAGTTTTCAGTGAAACACTTTCCACAATTTGACGTGCATACATGTTTTACGTACTTTCCTGATTGATGTAACAGTGAATGGTACACTGGCGATCGCAAATTAGGGGTGTATCGACATGTATCATGCGTTTTTATCATTTCCCGATTAATTACAGTGCATGTGTGCACTGGTTCTGATTATAAAAAAACCAAACAATTCATGTTCTTACCTTCGGATTGAGATTCCTTTGTAATACCCTCAAGGCAGGGATATATTTTATTAGTCATTAGACTTTATAATGTGTAAATCAGAGTTTTTTTACGATATTTCTTGATGGTCATTTCCAGCTACTGATATTTTTATCTCCGACGTTTCTTATCATTTATATTCGGTGTAATATACTATTTTCTGTACCACAATCAGTGTTAGTACTATGTCACATATATATTTGAGTATAAAATAACCTAATCCTAAATATTTGACGAAAAACCATTCACTGCATATTAACAAAAGACATATACTACATATCCACACACAAGAACCATTCACTATATATCCACACACAAGAACCAGTCACTATATATCCACACACAAGAACCAGTCACTATATATCCACACACAAGAACCATTCACTATATATCCACACACAAGAACCATTCACTATATATCTACACACAAGAACCATTCACTATATATCCACACACAAGAACCAGTCACTATATATCCACACACAAGAACCAGTCACTATATATCCACACACAAGAACCAGTCACTATATATCCACACACAAGAACCAGTCACTATATATCCACACACAAGAACCATTCACTATATATCCACAGACAAGAATCGTTCACTACATATCTACACACATACAAACCATTCACTAAAATATCCACACATACGAATTATTCACTAAACATATCCACGCATACAAACGATTCACTATACATATCCACACACAAGAACCATTTACTACATAACCACACACAAGAACTATTCACTACATATCCACACAAAAGAACCAGTCACTATATATCCACAAACAAGAGCCATTCACTACATATCCACGCATAAGAACCATTCACTATACATATCCGCACAAATGAACCATTCACGATACATATCCACACACAAGAGCCATTCTCTACATATTTATCCATAAGAACCTTTCACTACATATCTACATACAAGAACCATGCACTATATATATCGACACACAAGAACCATGCACTACTTATCCAAACACAAGAACCATTCACTATATATCTACATACAAGAACCATGCACTACATATCTACACACAAGAACCATTTACTATACATATCCATACATACGACCCATTCACTATACATATCCATGCACAAGAACAATTCACTACATATCCATCCACATGAACAATTCACTGCATAACCACAAATAAGAAATCATTCACTATACATATCCACACATAAGAATCATTCACTACATATCCACACATAAGAACCATTCACTCTACATATCCACACATAAGAATCATTCATTACATATCCACACATAAGAACCATTCACTATACATATCCACACATAAGAATCATTCACTACATATCCACACATAAGAACCATTCACTATACATATCCACACATAAGAACCATTCACTACATATCCACACATAAGAATCATTCACTACATAACCACACACAAAAACCATTCACTATACATATACATCCATAAGAACAATTCACCACATATCCAAACATAAGAACCATTCACTTTGCATAGTGGCACATATAACCGTTCATTACATAGCTAAACACTAGGACCCTTCACTTTATTCACACACTTATTTTCAGTTTTGTATTCGAACCAGCCAAGCGAATGTAATGACATGTTTTCAAAAATGAGTTTTCTAGTGAAACCTATTTCAATGGTTGTCAATATCTTTTGTCATGTCAGTATTGTCAATACTTTTATTGAACAATAATTGTAATTAACTTTTGTATAGAATTTTTTTTTCAGTTATATGAGTAGTTGGAAAATGTGACTTCTTGTCTCGAACTAAAAGATTGATTGAGTAGAAAAGAGTATAGCCCATTTGTATGATGTCTTTCATAATGTGTTTACTGCGTGGTGTATCCTTCCTATTCAAGATGCGTTAGTACTGTGTATTGTATTACTGAAAATTCATCACGCCCCATTTTACAAAACCCTACTTAATAAAAATTTGATATAAAATAAAGTAACAGGAAATTGAGTCTGACACGTCACATATTTGAAACCGTTCATTATTGGAAGATGTAATAGAGAAAATATTAATATAGGGAAGTGCTCGTTAACCCATTCAGCTTTTTATCCAGTTTGCATATTAGAAGGGCTTTGTACCCTTTTTATTTTTTGAAAATGCTGCAGCATCAACGCATTCTGTGACCAATACAAAACAATCGGTATCCATTTTAGAATTTTATATAATGTCGTTTGATTTGTACCATAGTATTAAGCCATATCGTCTGTTCAGAGAATTCCCAAAATTAATGTAAAATTCGGCTCGTGAACAACTCGGGTGTCTCGGAATACTCGGTACGTGTGTATAAAACCACTCAAACTATGGATAGTTCCAGACATTATGGTCTTTCAATGCAGTTTATTTCAGAGAACACCAACCACATCTTGAATTTTTTAATGTCAGTGTTTTATGGACTTGTTGTACTTGTTTACAATTGCTTTGGTTCACTAAATGAAATGATAATTTCATGTTCGACGGTGGTAGTTGAGTCGTCTTTACCAATTGTGACGAGGACTTATTCCTAACTTATTTCATTGATCTGACTGTGGGCTCGCGGTTGGCGCTCACATTGGATATGACCAGTCAACAGGAGATGCTTACTCATCCATGACACCTGATCTCACTTCTAGATTTCCAGAGGTCCGTGTTTGTCCGGTGCTCGCCAGACTTGTATATAATTGTCTCCTACACCTCTTAAAACTTGGGTATTTGTGACTCTTTTATATATATAAATCTTTGCCAGATAGGCGTTTTTTTAGTACTACCAGTACTTCGTTATATACAAAGTACATTTGATTACAGGGGATGATTGAATAATCGATAGATCATTAACTGCTCCCCTCCTTTGTTACAGTTGTGACAAGCCCATGCATCTAATCATTAATAGTAATCAGGATTGAAAATAACAATGCATACACAGGTGTTTTGCCATTGTGGTGCTGATATTTGCATTGCGAATTTACTTTAAAGACTGTTATCATTTCAGTAAATGAGCCGTGATGACAATCGAATGATCAATCTAAAAGAAGAAATAAGATATATGTAGAAATGTTATGTCCCTAGCGTACAATGAAATATCAATACACGATCTCAATATACAATTTAATTTCCTCTAATTGCGTCATGTGGATATTAATGATCCTTTCCCTGTACCGACTCATACGGAGATGACAAGAAATTGTTGCTTTGATTTCAGATTTTTATTTCACCTGAGTCAAAGAGTCAGGGTGACCTAATGCGATCGTCTTTTGTCTCGTCGTACATCGTCCGTCGCTAACGCTTAGGCATTTTCAACTTCTTCTCAAGAACCCATGAGCCAATGGTACTAATTCATATACCATATGATAACCGATAACGTTTGTGCGGTACTAGTATCTCCAATGGTGATGGAACGTAACTCTGCGTAATATTCTCGCTGAAATGATGTTACCGCGGGATATCGTCTGCTAGCGTCATTCGTCATTCCATCACTAATAAAAACAATAGTCCCGCACAAACGTTATTGGATATCACGTGGTACATAAATGAGTCTCATTTCAACTAAACTTCGAAGGAAGTATCCCAATGTGAGACCGCATAAAGGAAAAGGGACTGAGAACCATAGGGCCTCAAAAGGGGCCATAAAGGACCAAAAACTTTGTTTTATCTTTAAAATTCTTCTCATGAATCAATGATCACA
Source organism: Atrina japonica (assembly GCA_030159075.1). Classification (NCBI taxonomy): domain Eukaryota; kingdom Metazoa; phylum Mollusca; class Bivalvia; order Pterioida; family Pinnidae; genus Atrina; species Atrina japonica. Next base: position 2,231,541 of record BROG01000010.1, on the reverse strand, counting down.
TGACTTACAAATTGTGTATGCATGGTTGTTAAGTCAAAATCTACAAAGTTTGCGAATGAAAATGAAATCTGACCATAAACGAACCATTAGGGGTCCCTTCAGTAACGCATGGTACAATTTTATTGCAAATTGTTTAATAACTCAAAACTGATCGACTTTTTGTATACAAAGATATATGAAAAAGTTAGTGAGAATTATCTAAGGATAATTTTGACAAAATTTCAAGGTCATGAGGTCAAAGGTCAAGGTCACAGGCACGTAAGTAAATGGAAAAATAAGTTTTTTAAAAATAAATTTTCGATATTTTTTACTACTTTTCCAGAACCATTGGACCAACTTAAACCAAACTTGACAGGAAGCATAAACATGTAAAGTCGCATAAAGTTTGCGGATGAAAAGGGGTTAGTACCAAACATGACTGCCATGGCTAAATATGGAATGAATGAGTCAGGAGATATTTTTGATTTAATACATGCATCTCCAAATTATTAAAGCTAGAAAAATTCCGTTATCTTAAAATGAGCGGCTTGCAAAAGTTTACCAATATTTTATTTAGGTGGAAATTATCAGGTCGACCCTTATGTGAGTTATTTCTTCTGTTTTCGGTGAGTTTTCATGTTTTTGGATGTCTCTTGACATTATCTTGAAAAAGTATAATAGACAGAGTGAAAGTGAACGAAATAAAATGTTCAGCACGTAAAGATCTAAAAAAAAGTCTATGCGCTGAAATTGTCAAGTAATCGCTTATGTTAGTTATTTCCCCTATAAATTAATTTTTCATATTTTAGCCAGTTTTATCCTATTATTTTGAAAATTAGAAAAAATGGAGAGAAAGTGAATGAAACAAAAAAGTTCAGCCGGCAAAGATTGTCGAAGGGCCAAAATTGTCAGGCCCACCCTTGTGGGAATTGTTTCCCGTTTTAAGTGATTTTCCATATTGTTTGACCATTATCTCGAAAAGTTCAATAGATTGAGAGAAATTGAAAGAAGCAAAAATGTTCGGCATGCAAAGATCTACAAGATTCCAACAGGGCCCAAATTGTAAGGTTAACGGCTGTCTGGTAGACAATAAATTTCAGCAAACTATCGGCATTCCCACTGGAACCAATTGTGCAAGCTGCTTACTGATAGATTATTGTCACAGAGATATCGGGAATTGCGTTTGATGTCAAAGTTCCGCAAATTTTTAGGTCGGTGTAACTGTTTGCAATTGCTATGTTTCACTTAATGAATAGTTAAATTACCTGTTCGATAGCGGTCTGTACAAATTGTGACGAGGAATTATTATCACTTATTTTCCTTTGAATTTGACTCTGAATTCTATGTTGGTGATGCTTACTCCTCAATGATACCTGATACCACCTTTGTATTTCCCGAGGGCCGTGTTTGTTTAATGTTTATACATTGTCTCCTGGACATCTTGAAGATTGATACGCTGGTATCTGTAAATTTTATATAGATACATTAGTTTTTCTTATTAAGTGCAACTTTTTTGTGGATTCTAATAAAGCGAATATGAAGGTTTACATGTTTTTGTGTTTTTAATTTTTATTGCCAGATGCAGACACGACCGAAAATCTTTCCATGGTTTGAACTGAATTGTATAAGCACAACGAGGGACCATGCCTGGAAATAAGGAAACGTGCTTACTATTAATTTCATATCCGTGTTCTAATATCTCTACATCTAGTAATGACTTAATCTTAATGAATTGAGCAACTTGATTTTATTTGCATTTTATCGTTTTCTCTTTACGATAATAAATTATAACATGCACATACGCATATTTTATATAAAACGCTTTATAGATGATAACGACAGCGACGACGATGATGATGGTGACAAACACGACAAGGAAAACGATAATACCGAAAACGATGATAAAGGTGACGCTTTCGATGACGATGATGATGATTAGATATTAGAAACTAATTTCAAATTTTCAAACAGGTTAAAAAGTTATTTGAATCAGTGAAAACAATGAATATAGCATATATAGATTTAACAAATGATGTGTGAATCGGTCCCCTGCCAGTATTGATTTGTATGAAGCATCCGTTATAGTCATAAACCAATGGAAAGTATATTACACGAAACGTTTGATCAGGATGGATACTTTCTTCAACATCATTTCATTAGTAGAACTTAATGAAAAACTTTGATATCAAACATATAAATAAATATATCAGTGTTTTAATTATTAATTTCTGAAAAGATGTTTACAACGTAGATCTATATATTACATCATAAAGTGACAACTGTGATGGCAAATACGGAACGGCTTTATATACTTAACCATGATGACATTTTCCGTGATCTGACTGCTTGAAAATCAAAAAGGTGAGAATTCTTTTATTAATTGTTTACGTTGTTATACACAAAAGCGTGGTCAAGTTATGTGTCTCACCTGTGAAATGCAAATATATATATATATATATATATATATATATATATATATATATATATATATATATATATATATATATATATATATATATATATATATATATATATAATCATCATCATCATCATCATCATGAAGAGAATGTTTCAATATAATGTTTTCAATATAAATTTTGCGATAGAAGGAAGAGTAACTGTAATTCATTCCAAATGCATTTTTTATTCTTCTACAAATGAGCAAAGATTTGAGTATAATATGAATACAGAACATTATAGTTTAAGTTATATAGTCAATGTGAAGTACTAGGTTGGTTACAAAATAAACGACATATATGTTTTGTTTTTCTGTTCAGACGTGTAATATATCCATGACTAATTTAGTGTGTATATTTTCGCTGGATCCTGATCATAATTTCTTCACGTATGGGATTTCAATGATTCACTGTTAATGCCGTAAGTTCTGTTTGTCATGAATACAAAGATCCTGAAAGAAATGTATATGTATTTTTTCGTCCACACGATGATTATGTACCCCCACCATGATTTTTGACATAATGAGAACAAAAAAAACCTTCCAAAACCCCAACCTCTCGAAAAAACAACAAACATAGATTTAACTGGAGAAAAACTAGGTTTAACTAATTAACGTGATTTATGGCGCGCCATGCTGATAAACACTCGCTCACTAACAACCGCTTTCATTATTCCAAACGGTTCTACTGTTTATATTTGCCCAGATATTTCTCTCTCCCTCCCTCTCTCTCTCTCTCTCTCTCTCTCTCTCTCTCTCTCTCTCTCTCTCTCTCTCTCTCTCTCTCTCTCTCTCTCTCTCTCTCTCTCTCTCTGTCTCTCTCTCTCTCTCTCCTTTCTTCTCCCTCTTCTCTGGTATTCTTCTGTCTCTCACTCTGTTTGTCTCTCTGTGAAACCTTGCATAAATACCACCTCACGTAAGAAACCAACTAACATTTAAGAGCGTAAATTGTCAGTCTTTGGACAATTTCTGAATAAATATCTAACAAATGCATACCCTCAGTTAAGACACCACCTCACTAATCCCACCACTTTGATTCAGGTAGCAAATATAATTATAACAGCATCTCTTCTCATCTGCTGGTATCATGATTTGCTTTCTCTTTTTTTCTTAATTTGTAGTTTTGATTAATGGGAAAACATGTTTTGTATCTATAACAATGGGATTTATAGTTCCCTATACTGGCATGTATAGTTTAATAATGTAGAGTGCATTTACTGAACCTCCTGTAGGAATCACCAATACTGCGGAATAAATGGAAAACATTTTAATCGAGTAGTCTAGAATACACTTGATCTCTTATGTTTTAATAACATTGTTTGTTTTTTCTCCAAAAATTATTGGAATTGTAATGGGAATTGATTGAAAAACCTACAGATAATTAAATTAAGTGTTTACTTGCAGTTCGAAACTATGAATTCGAAAATAATGAAGGACATCCTGGTTAAGACACGCTGAAAGTGCAAAATACAATTTGTGTAATGAGGCATTTTAACGCATCTCATATTGTTTACAGTGCAACACAGGATGTTTGATAGAAGACTCTCCTGCTGATGGATACTATACAAAAAATCTACATATGTATCAGGTAACAATGCCCCTCGTTTTGCTCACAACATTTTAAGTATCAAAATCAGATAATACTTTGCTATTATTGTTGATGAAAGATCTACTGTTACAAAATTTCAAAAACCAAGTCATAGCAAAATTTGGACGAATTCCAAATTTGTATAATGTGTGGAAAAAGTCATGTTTATGTCAACACACCAAGCCGATTCATTGGTTTCTTATTCCATTGTAATAAAATATTTTCAATGGAAATCTTTTGAGTTGTCACTATACGTCTTGGTTTATAATAATAGTATGGCACCTGATCCCACCTCTTGGTTTCCAGAGGTCCGTGTTTGTCCATTTTTACCGGATTTGTATCTATGTCCTGGACATTTTATTGATTTATACTTTGGTAACTGAGATTTTTTATATGTACATACAAAAAAGAGGGCAGTATCATTTCTGATATCTACCGTTTAATCATATATATATATATATATATATATATATATATATATATATATATATATATATATATATATATAGGGATATGAATATGATATATGCCACTTCTCATCTTTACAAGACAGAACACTTATCTAAACTTTATTCCTCGCAGTTGAACTGAAACAAGAAATCACTGAATGTCTTTAATGTAAATATAACGTTATCGGAAGTGACTTTGTCCGCTTTTAATTTCTGTCTATGTCAAATGGAACAATTCGAAAATGGTTTATTCCACGCAAGAATTTTCGGATAAATATTTGTATTTATTGTATTAACTTTGAATAAAGTAGCGAATTGTTTATAGTCTATGTCAGAAACATTCGATTTTAAGATATCAACAAAAAACTAACTTTTTCTCACAAAACGGCTATCTGCGTCAAAATAAGGACTGGAAATCTGTCTGCATTAGATTTTCATACCGCCTACCTTTTTAACCAATGTCTGCTTGCCTATATGCATTATAAATATTTCATGACAATACCTAAATGGATTTAGTCATTATTTTATATTGCAAAATACATTTAATCATTTTAAAGTCTTTGTTTTATCGCTATACATATAAAATCACCATAAACTCTATGTTAGTTCAAATAATTTGTTATAAAATCTTTAACAGGAGCCATTAATTCAGAGGATCTATGTAATTTTAATAAAATTAAAGGAGGGTATCGGGAGTACGTGCCATGTTTCATAACAAAATTCTACGCCAATAATTAAACATAATGTACATTTGTATAACGCAAAAAAGCTTTACAAGTAAAATGCAATTTGTTGATTTTTTTTTCTCAATTTGAGATGAAATTTTGAATAATTTAAAATTGCTACCTGAATAAATGTCTGCAGAATATTAAAATGATATCAAAACAGGATTTAATCATTTTTTTATTATGATTTTTCTTAATTTGGGTAAAGGTCTACCAAGGTAAAGTGGCACATCCGGGTTCTACCAATAGACCAAAATAATACGGACTATTTTCCAAAAAAATAGGAATGCACAGGTAGAACGTGACTTAATGTATTACTGTAGTTCTAAATATTTGTTGCCGAAAACAAGTCTGTCACCACTATTATGATTCAGTTTAGACTTGTCGTGTTTGTTAACATGTACCAGGTTTCCTTGGTAGGCCTATTGCCAGTATAGACCTAGACTTGTACAATAAAATGCACAAACGACAAATGTATAGAGATTAAAACGTTGATATCAAAGAGTAAAGAATGAAGACCAACTGAATGAGGCAAAATACTAAAGAACGGCCAATGGGAAAAAGAAATAAACTTTTGAGGAATAAAAATTGTGGAATCAGGTACCATTAACCCTTTCATCCCTACAAGCCATAACAGACTGGTCTTAACAATAGAAAAGAGTATATCATCTTGATTTTCAGGGGTAGAAGGGTTAATCGGGCGTTTTCCGTCGTAATTCAACAAGATTAAATTTACAGTTATACTTTCAAAGAGTAGTAGAATGCTATATTGAAGGATGTAGGTTTGATAATGAATATAGAAGTTGCGAATTGCTTATTTTGATTATTAAATATTCATGAAGATAATGCGAACTCAAATAGATAATGAGCAGTAAATTAAGTCAGACACTTGGGACATTAATGTTAGCATTCAAGGGTATATGAGGGTATTGGAAATACATGCATACTTTAATGAAAAAAAAAACCAATATAGACACAATTGTTAATTGAATTACATAATGTGCATATGTATAACGCAAACGTGTTACAAGTATCCTGTAATTCTCACTTTGAAATTAAGTTTTGAATAATTGAAAATGCTGTCTGATTTACTGTCTATTGAATATTATCTTACTTTCTGAACAATGATTTTCCACATAATCTTTTTTATATAATTAGCATAATAGCAAAGTTATAGTTTTTCAAAAAAAAAGAATGTCCAAAAACTAATGCTCAGAACGATCGTTTGTGTTAATAGGACTTCATCATTTGAGCTCGAATTTGAAATAGGTATAGAGTTACGAAATAGATAGTGATATTATACAATGTCATATGATAAACCTATGGCACCTGATCCCACCTCTACATTTTCGGAGGCCCGTGTGGGTCCAATTTTCGATATTGTCTAATGAACCTTTCTCTAATACTTTGCACTTGTTTATATGTGATTTTGATATTATTAGCATGCACAAACCTCAGTTCTCTAGACAGAGATAAGATTTTGATATGTGTTTTATATTGATTTTACTTTCTATTGTCTTCCATTGACAATCACACATGTTTGATGTATCGTGTGGATTAAGATGATAATGATAAAATAGTATATTATATACGTAATTACTGCTTATATAAAGACCTGGAAAGTATATTACTCTAATAACGGAAGATAAAAAAAAAATAATTCAACGTCAGATACACTCCCTGGTTCTCAAGCCATCTTAGGTCACGTATACTGCTTGACATTATAAACTATGGCTTGTCTATTACCAAGACTCAACACAACAGAAATAATGATATTAAATATAGCTAAATTGTATTGCTATCCCATATCCTTTTGATGAAGTAGCAAAAAAAAAAAAAAAAATAAAAAAGATCGAGAGCCATCGTCATTTTCAATATAATTGTTTGGCATACATATATTCGAAACTTGATATATATTGAAATCGAAAGAATATTTCTTTCAAATACTCGGGGATTTCAAAATAACATGGTTAATATGTTAATAAAAACATTTGGCCAGGAAAATAAAATAATTTCAAATAAACCGGGATTTCGATGTAACAGGGTTCAATATAAATTTGTTTGACTGTGATTTGTAATCTATTATCGTTTCACACGATATTTATCAAAATAGATATGTTATAAAATCTCGAACATTTAACGATAGGGAGTGTTTTTTGTTATAATGCATTGGTGTTTTACGCCACACTGGACAATGTTTAGTTAGTTTAGTAGACAGCGGCCAGTTTAATGGCGTGGAGTATTAGCTAAACGATCATATTGCGATTATGCAGATTCCGACTTTTCACCGTTTCTACAGTTTCGGAACAATATAGTACACTACAAGTAAGGCTTTTAAAAAGGGATTCAGTGTGTGTTGTTTCTACTCATGTATTTCTTATAGTTTTTAACGTGATATCAATCATACTAGCAGGAAAAATATACACCAATGATAATCATGATAATCAAAGCCATTTAGACACTACTAGGCGTTCCACATGAATAATTACAGATAAGGGTCTGCTTTTAACACTAAAAAATTCAATGAATTGATTTTTTGTTAAGGGAGATAACCTACACTGTAATCAAGTTTTCGGAAAAAACAACGTTACCCACTTACTATTTCATTTTCACTGACTACTTTTCTCGGTAAAAAAATAAAATACTGCATTATTTTTATGCATTACTACAACTATTTTCAAGTCCAGTTAATTTTGTTGTTGATAATATTTTTTTTCATCGGAGATGTAAGTGTCATTTAATATTTGTGGATTATATATCCATGTAGATTTACATGTCCAACAAAAATGTCATACATATTCTCGTCTTTTCGGCTTATATTTTATTTTTCATTTTTATTATGTATTTTATTACGTAATGCAAGTAAAACCTGATATATTATTTTCTGTCATTTGAAATGTAACTTATAACGACGTAAGCGGCCAGATGATATCGTCCGTTCTTCATTGGACATATCAACACGTGGTGAAGTTCTCAGACTTTTAAATCTCATTACAGGATTATGAAAAATAATTAAATGTCAGATGATAATTACTATGTTTTTGCTGATTAAATAAAAATATTGACACAAACCTTTGGATTTTAACACAGTCGTTTTCTAGGATACCTAATTAATATTTCATGCCCATAATAAAATAAATTTATTCTGTTTCGTTATTTCGTTTTTACAAGTGAAATAAAAGGAGCATTCTGTCAAGGTCTGTTTTATGCAATCCGGGTGTTATCTTATGGTGTGTATAGGAGAAAGAAGACAGAAGTCATTGAATGTTGTTTCCCTTCTACATCGATGATAATAATGTAATGACCCAGTTTGTTTCCATCGTATGGCTAACATAGAGAATCCCTAACAAAAACAATTTTGATAAATTCAATTGATCAACAAAATTAGATAAATCTGATGAAAAGATATAGGGTATACTCTTTTGTTTTCAGTAAAAATGTTTGTATAATGATGATTGGTTGGATTACAATATAACTAATTTTTTTCATTTAATGTCACTTGAACTTTATATTATGAATAGCGGATGTGCTTTATCAGGCGTAACAATGAACGCTTAAAGGCCCATGACCGGCGATTTACGCTCAGTAAGGTTGTTAATTTTGATTTAAATGGCAATATGCTTTGCAAAATGTTTATATAACGTTATTATCTTCCCATTAATTACACCTCTTAGTGATTCTCTGTTTTCTAGTAATCTGAGATTGAAGATTAAAAATGATTTTACTCGTAATGAGGATAATTACAAACGGACTTGCGTAATATTCAAGGCAACCTCGGATGAAAAGTTCAACATATAGGTTATTGTTATATTGTAGCCATCACAACTCGTACCTAAGTGAATTGGTTGACTCGTACTCATGTTTGAGCTGACTCGTGCCCATCGATTAACTCATTCGTGTCCATCGCCTGTTTAATTGTAGAATTACAATGTATTTATGGAGGTATATTTACCAACAAGGTATAATGGTATTGAATTGACATACAGCTATCTGTGGAAATGAATTGGCTTCAGAAGTACTTCGCTGACAGAGGTATTGTCCACTTCACAAAAAGTGATAGGCGGATTAACCTTTTGATTATCTTGCAGATGATTCTACTCAATTTTGGATGACACTACATCTCGCAAGGTTATATGGATATAAGGTAAAGGGGTCGTTATAATTTTTTAGTTTTTGGCGATTTGATTTTGGTTTCGAAAACAAAGAAAATTAGAACATCCGAATGTGCATAGATGTTTATATAGATGGGCGCTCTCGTACTCGTTAAACCACTGTACGGAATCGCTATGCACCTGCCTACCCGTGGTTTCATGTACCCGATATCACTCGCAGCTAATGAATATTTATAAAGGAATAAGTGTTTGTCATAATAGTATGCAACTTCAGAGAACTTCCTGGTAAACATTTTATCTTATATATATGACCTGGAATCTAGATACCATGCAGTGCTAGGTGCCAGATGTGAAAAGCAGCCTACAAGGAGTGACGGCACTTGTAGTCGTTTATATCCCAAGAGAAGAACTGAGACACGATATTATTCACTATTTTTAATGTTAATGTTACAAAACCGGAAGGGATCTTGCCCGACATTCTGTTGAGGTCACATGATATGAACGCTAACTATTCCGACAAAACTGTACGGAATGGAACAAACCAAAAAAAACGTAACGGGTATTTATTATTCCTACATAGAAAAATGATCGAGACCGGGTAGTTTTTCTATGTAATTGAGAACCAAGTGATCGATGTAACCACAATTCCTACGTAATTGTGTACAAATTAGTAAAACGATGGGTACGACTCTTTCAGTTGTTTTGGTTACGAGTCAGTCAATCGTAGGCATGACTTAGCCAAAGAGGTTACGAGTTCAGATGGGCACGAATTGAGATGGGTCCGAGTTTACCAACATTCCACAAAGACGTAAACACGTTGCCATACAGGTAGAACAAATAAAACACAAAAAAAGAAAAAGAGGAGAGTTAGAATCGATAAAGAAATTGTGCTGTACGTTTAGGAACAGAAATAGAGCGTTGAAATGCTTTGAGGAAGGAAATGAAGCTGAAAACAAATTAATAATTTGCCAATCTTCTTTGAATTTCCCCTGAAGTAACCTCAATCTGTCAAGTCTATTTATTTAACACTTTCGTTCAACCGTGTAGTCTCAAACTTGTCGGATAATGCCAATACATTATTTTGTTTTTAACTGTTTAACTTGAAAGTGATAAAAGTATATGTATAGAAATACAATATTTTTATTTAGAAAAATAAATAATTGCAGTTTTCGATAAAATGCTTACCATAATTTGACGTATATTCATGTTTGACATACTTTCCGCATCAATGTAATAGCAGTGAAAGATACACGTGCGATCGCTTATAAGGGGTGTTTGTATTACGTTGTTGTTATCGTTTTCTGACTAATTGCAGTTTATGTGTGCACTAGTTTTGATCAGTATGTCTTTAAATTGTATAATGTGTGAATCGGAGAACTTTTAACGATATTTTGTGTAGTTCAATATTAGCCGGTCATGGGCCTTTAAATATTAATGGTAATTAGTTTTATATCGCAGAATGGCTAGTTACTGCAGGACAAAGCCGAGAATGTATTGTGTGTTGTCGTGATTAATGATAATTGTGTAGTTTATGAGCTACAGATGCGAATCCACCTACACTTACTAATTGTAATTACAAAGGTTTTCTAACTAAAACGGTAAACTGCAATCATAAGTATAGACCCACCTTGAACGTATCTATAATATTTCTATAATATTTCATTACATGTATGTGCGTAACGTTTCACCCTAGCGTGAACTGCTCACGTAGACACGGGTGAATTACAAATATAAACAACACGGGTCTGACTCTCCTTTCGATTGCAGATTCCAGTGGCCGGCTAGCTCTTACAGAATAAAATAAAACAAAACAATCAAATTTATCTTAGACACTAGTTATTTATTAAATCAATAAATAAGAAAAATACGAAGAGACAGCACAAATTCACATAACAAATAAAAAACACCTTAACAGGTCTAATTTACCTGCCCGCAGGCTTAAGCCTAGGGACATTGAATATACAATGAGTGAAAAATCCGGTCATACACCGGATCACGTTTTATTGGCCACAATTTTACCAAATAAAACAACCACGAAACTAAACAAACTACTTATTCATTTCATTTTCCCTAGAACTAAAGTCTGAAAATGAACAGTAACAATATCACTTAACCCAAACTATGCCACGTGTATCTCGTGCGCCGTGATAAGCCAGACGTACGGCATTGACTATCCTTAGCTTTAGACAATTTTCGAATTTAAATAGTGTTAATAGTACCAAATATTACTTTAGTATAAGATGAACAGCTGGTACCGAAATACCAGGTACTAGGTTTATGTACACCCTCGGGGACTCAAACGGTCCACCAGCAGTGGCAACGACCTAGTGGTTATAAATATTATAAACATAATACCAAAGTTATAATGCTCAAGACGATATCGTTTCTGTTAATTACACTTCATCAGTTGAGCTCCAATTTGAAAAGTATGTGTATTTTCTAAAGATAAAGTGGTATAATACAAGGCCAAATAATATCTCTGAAAGTATAGCCGAAATCCGTCTAAGAGTTACCACTGTAATAAAATGACTATCTAAGCTTTAGACAATTTTCGAATTTAAATAGTGTTAACAGTACCAAATATTACTTTAGTATAAGATGAACAGCTGGTACCGAAATACCAGGTACTAGGTTTATGTATACCCCCGGGGACTCAAACGGTCCACCAGCAGTGGCAACGACCTAGTGGTTATAAATATTATAAACATAATAGAGCAAAGAAAAAACAGGCAAGGCTAGGCAGGTTCGTCACATGTGTAATCATAGATATAATGCAGTGTTCAATATGCATTACAGAACACTGTATTATACTGCATTTCGATACAGGGTTTCCGCCGGGAATGTCCAGGACATAGATACAAATCCGGTAAAAATGGACAAACACGGACCTCTGGAAACCAAGAGGTGGGATCAGGTGCCATGGAGGAGTAAGCATCCCCTGTCGACCGGTCACACCCGCCGTGAGTCCACAGTCAAGTCCAATGAAACAATATAAAAATCTCAGATACCAAAGTATAAATCAATAGAATGTCCAGGACATAGATACAAATCCGGTAAAAATGGACAAACACGGACCTCTGGAAACCAAGAGGTGGGATCAGGTGCCATGGAGGAGTAAGCACCCCCTGTCGACCGGTCACACCCGCCGTGAGTCCACAGTCAAGTCCAATGAAACACGTGAGGAGTGTGTATCCTCGTCACAATTGGTACAGACGTCTCAACAACCGCCAACGAAAAGGCAACTCAACATTTCACTTAGTGAAACAGAGTAGTCGCAAACAAGGATATTATACCGACCGTAAAATTTGCGGAACGTTGACATTAAACGCGGTTTTCGATATCCCTGTGTCAATAATTTGTCAGTGAGTAGTTTACCTCTGTATATGAAATCTTCATATGTTGTGCACGCCCTGGCATATCGGATCATTTGTGAAATATAAAACTCCATATGCAGGTGACTGAGGGATATTACTACTTAAATGTGGAAAATTTACGATGGGAAAGCCGAAATCGTCGCGTTTATCGTATAGCTTAGTTGCTAATTTCCCGTCTGTGTTTATATTAAGTAAAATGTCTAAGTATGAAGCGTGTGTACTTGATTCTGTTGTATCTTTAATTTCTAGTTCGCTGGGATATATCGCATTGACATATGTATGAAAATTGTCATTATTAATTGACAAAACGTCGTCGATATATCTAAATGTCAAATTAAAGGACACCGCTAACTTTTTCTTCTTTTGATTCAGCAGTTTCTGAATGAAGTCTGCTTCGTATGAATAAAGGAACAGGTCGGCCAATAAAGGAGCACAATTGGTTCCCATAGGAATGCCGATAGTTTGTTGAAAGACCACGTCTCCGAACATTACAAATATATTGTCTATTAGAAATTCCAGCATGTTTTTATATCAAACTTCAGTATACTTATGTGTAGAATCAGAGTGGTGTTTGACGAAATAAGTATCCTGATAGCCAATCACTAGATATTTAAAATTTTCGGGTACCACCTTTAGTGAAAAAGCAGTTGTCTATGATGCTAAAAAGTCTTTCTTTTAATTTTTTATGTGGAATAGTAGTGTAAAGAGTTGAGAAATCATAAGTTTTGATACTGTGAATTCGAGAAAAAATTGTGTGCCTTCAAATTTTCTAAAAGCTGTTTAGAATTTTTAAGTATCTACATCTGATTTTACACCGCTTCTGGAATAAGCAACTGTACAGTATTTTTGAAGTTTCTCCTTAACAGCTGTCAATATCTTGGTAAGGAGTAAAGATAAAGGTTTGGTAGAACATTTGCTGGATCCTGCTATGTATCTTTGCTTATATGGGTTTTTATGAAGTTTAGGTATCCAGTATGTGGTAGCTCGAAATCGGTCTCCGTTGTAGGTATATCAAATGAGTGTAATACGGACACGTGATTTTGAAGGATCTCGTCCTTTGAAAGTGAGCTACGTGTGTATGTAGGATTTCCAGAATTCGTATTAAACCCAAGTTCTTCTAATAAACAATTATAGTAATGTGCCTTACAAATAAAAAAACTATATTATTTGAGGCTTTGTCTGCTGGTACCAGTACATATTGGTCATGTAACCTATCCAGTTCAGTTACTACTTCTGGATCATTAAATACAGAGGGATAACGTGTTTTCAAGTGAGGAGTGTATCCTCGTCACAATTGGTACAGACGTCTCAACAACCGCCAACGAAAAGGCAACTCAACATTACACTTATTGAAACAGAGTAGTCGCAAACAAAACTATTATACCGACCGTAAAATTTGCGGAACGTTGACATTAAACGCGGTTTTCGATATGCCTGTGTCAATAATTTGTCAGTGAGTAGTTTACCTCTGTATATGAAATCTTCATATGTTGTGCACGCCCTGTCATATCGGATCATTTGTGAAATATAAACTCCATATGCGGGTGACTGAGGGATATTACTACTTAAACGTGGAAAATTTACGATGGGAAAGCCGAAATCGTCGCGTTTATCGTATAGCTTAGTTGCTAATTTCCCGTCTGTGTTTATATATTAAGTAAAATGTCTAAGTATGAAGCGTGTGTGCTTGATTATGTTGTATCTTTAATTTCTAGTTCGCTGGGATATATATCGCATTGACATATGTATGAAAATTGTCATTATTAATTGACACAACGTCGTCGATATATATCTAAATGTCAAATTAAAGGACACCGCTAACTTTTTCTTCTTTTGATTCAGCAGTTTCTGAATGAAGTCTGCTTCGTATGAATAAAGGAACAGGTCGGCCAATAAAGGAGCACAATTGGTTCCCATAGGAATGTCGACAGTTTGTTGAAAGACCACGTCTCCGAACATTACAAATATATTGTCTATTAGAAATTCCAGCATGTTTTTTATATCAACTTCAGTATATTTATGTGTAGAATCAGAGTGGTGTTTGACGAAATAAGTATCCTGATAGCCAATCACTAGATATTTAAATTTTCGGGTACCACCTTTAGTGAAAAAGCAGTTGTCTATGATGCTGAAAAGTCTTTCTTTTAATTTTTTATGTGGAATAGTAGTGTAAAGAGTAGAGAAGTAAATTTTTATACTGTGAATTCGAGAAAAATTGTGTGCCTTCAAATTTTCTAAAAGCTGTTTAGAATTTTTAAGTATCCACATCTGATTTACACCGCTTCTGGAATAAGCAACTGTACAGTATTGTTGAAGTTTCTCCTTAATGGCTGTCAATATCTTGGTAAGGAGTAAAGATAAAGGTTTGGTAGAACATTTGCTGGATCCTGCTATGTATCTTTGCTTATATGGGGTTTTATGAAGTTTAGGTATCCAGTATAAATGTGGTAGCTCGAAATCGGTATCCGTTGTAGGTATATCAAATGAGCGTAATGCGGGCACGTGATTTTGAATGATCTCGTCCTTTGAAAGTGAGCTACGTGTGTATGTAGGATTTCCAGAATTCGTATTAAACCCAAGTTCTTCTAATAAACAATTATAGTAATGTGCCTTACAAAACTAAAAACTATATTATTTGAGGCTTTGTCTGCTGGTACCAGTACATATTGGTCATGTAACCTATCCAGTTCAGTTACTACTTCTGGATCATTAAATACAGAGGAATAACGTGTTTTCATAGTCCCTTTAAGTTTTCGAATACGATATTTTATCAACCATCGTATGGCTTTCAGCCATTCAGACAAAGTGTCTGGTTCTACGTCTTCATGTTTGGCCCATCGTCTGGCATAATCTTCGACAGAATCCATAACTGAACTGAAATTCTGACGCCAATTAAAGGAACGGGCTTCCCGGTATTTAGGGCCCCTTAAAATAAGATTTTTGAGGCTTTCATTTTCAACGAATAGAAACAATAAATGGTATTAAAGTCATCCAATAAATTTGATTTGCGTCGTTAAAAACGGAATTAATTTTAAATTTGTGAACACATATAGATAAAGAAGTGGCATATGATAAAACAAAACCAAACAAATGTTCCTATTTGTATCATCTGTCTACACTTGATCGTAGTCGCGGATGGATTCAACTCGAGCTACGCTCTCACTCTATCCATTCGCTACAACGATCACGTGCAGTTTGATGATACGGTTAGAAACATGTGCAGTTTAGTTTATATATTGATCTTTCTTTCCATGCAAAAGTTACATTACACGCGTCTTGCTTTCATAGAAAACTTTAATGCACGTACGAATACACATATTGTCTCCCATTATGTTTTTCACTCAGGCCTTTGAATAATAGATGAGTATACTATATGACTGCAATTGTTTGCGATGGTTGTATTCCTGAAAAACAAATACATATACACGTATGTTAAACACTGAACACACTGAGTGACTTCACAATGTTCGTATTTACCGTTAATGAATCACGTTATACCTAACTCTAACGTTGTCACTGTATCGGTTGACTCAAACTAATGTAGTGTTGTACTATTGGAAAGATACATGAACCTAGTGCCTGGTATTTCGCTACCAGCTGATAATCTTATATAATCTTAAAGTAATATTAAATTTTAAATTTTAAATTCTTCAAAAGCTAAGATAATCATCATTTTATGAAGTGAACTCTTAAATTTATTTCGCTATGCATTTAAGATTTATTATATGGCCTTGTATGATACTTTCCCTTTAGAAAATCAGTTCGAAATTGGACCTCAACTGATAAAGTCTAATTGACAGAAACGATCGTCTTGAGTATTATAATTTATTTTTTGATGACCTCCTTCCACCCCTTCAGCCACCCTTCTCCTCCATCTCTTTATTCAAAAATTTTCAAGTTATATACTGTACATACAGTTTTGTGTTGCACAACGCATTTTCTTGTGAAGGGTGTTTAAAGATAAGTGGAAAAAAGTAAAAGAGAGAAAGAGAAAGTGAAAAACCAAACATGACACACACGTGACAATGTTACAATAATGGAATGTATCCAATCAAGCAACGGTGTGACTTAAGAACAAGATGATAATTTAATTATTATCTATATTAAGAAGAAATGTGCAGCAATCCCTCTTTTTATGAAATGTTTCTATATTATTTTTTCTGTTTACAAATGATTTTTTCTACATTTATGTAATCATCTATTTTATTTTTTAAAACATCAAAATTTAAATTCTGTTCGTTCTTTTTTGCTTCATATATATATTTTTTAAAAAGTAATAAATAGTGTTCAAAGCATCTTGATTTCTATCATATTTACCTAATATTTTTTTTACTAAATCTAATACTATGATTTAGAGAAAAGCTAATTTATTTTTCTAATAATGAAAGTATGCTTTGCTCTATGAAAGTAATGTAGTGCAGAGCATTATAATTTTGGTGTCATATTTATAATACATATGATTAAAAATCTCTCTCTCACACACATTCACACATACACGCACACACACTTTTATAAACACTACACAAATACTCACACATATATACAAATACATGCACATATACGTATAAATTAACACAATTACAAACATAAATACAAACATACGCACACATACACATCAATATACACATAAACACAAAACACACACATATACAAACACACACACACCCCCCACACACACACCTCTCTCTCACACGGACGCATGAGTTAATATATACATTTAAATTAATTCATGATTATGCATTTTAGTTCTGAACTAAGCTTTTTCTCATTTCAGGTAATCATTTTGAGGGATCTTTTGAAACATTTTTGAATGACCAAACCCTTATAAATATTCAGCTATGGAATTCAAAGTATCAAGCAAGTGCAGTTATTTACACTAAAGTCGGGTTCGCCTTCAGTCCTGTCATTTTTAACAATGAGAAAATAGTTTGAAACTTTGCTGGTTTAATTGATAGTTTTGTAACAAAAGGTTCAGATACACTTTTTTTATCTAAACCCAATGTATAATTCGACAATATATACGCTTGTGGCATTTGATATGACAACAATGGAAGCTGACCACGAAGATGACCACGATGACCATGACCACGACCATGATCATGTAGATTTTGAAAAAAATTCGACCATGGAAATTGTCATTTCAATAACTCTTTATACAATCATAACCGTATCCGGAATATTCTTGAATGTACTGTTAATGATGGCAATATTGATCACCCGGAAGCTTCGTACATCTGTTGGGTACATAATAGTGACATTGTCCATTAACGACTTTATTTTGTGTGTAGTTGTTTATCCCTTTAATGCCTATGGTTCTTACACCAGTCATTGGGATGTGTCATTTGATTTGTGTGTCGCTATGGCTGTTGCTCTCCCTCTTTGCACGTTTGGTCGTATATTTGCATTTCCCATGGTTGCCTTCAATAGGTACTTGTTAGTGACAAAAATATATTCAAAATACTTCAAGATGTTTGCGTCATCGAAGATCGTTGTAGTGATAGCTTTAACCTGGGTCTTTCCTTTTCTGTTGCTCTGTTTGCCTCTAATTGTGACTGATAACATACATATAGAATTCAACGGTGCATATGACTCGTGTATTATACATAATTTGCTAGATTATCTTCAAGAATTTGAGTTTGCCGCCTTTATCCTCTGTTTTATTCTTACTCTGCTGCCTTATGCAAAATTATTAAAATTTTTAAGGACTCACGTGCAGGATATGCAGCATTCAATACAGACATCTGTACAGGTCAGACACAAAAAAGTTAGCTTACAGGTGATAAGAATGATGGCGTTATTTTCTGGATGCTTCTTCTTATGTGTATTTCCATATCTTTGTCTTCGGGTAGTGGATGTTAATTTCGAGATAGTCTCACCATACATCCACAAAGCTTCACTTTTCCTCTTATGTTTTGTGAGTGTTCTAAATCCCGCAATATGTATCATAACCAATAATTGGTACAGGAAAACGATAAAAGCGATCTTAACTCTCAAAAATCCAAACTCCGTGATCCCAATAACTGTCAAAACAAGTTAATGTAATAAACATATTGTAAGTATCCAAGAAAGAAATATTTTGCTTTATATGTATATTTAACATCCCAACAATTTGTGATTTTGCTACTGACATAATTAAAATTTGGCACCTT
This sequence comes from Atrina japonica, assembly GCA_030159075.1. Classification (NCBI taxonomy): domain Eukaryota; kingdom Metazoa; phylum Mollusca; class Bivalvia; order Pterioida; family Pinnidae; genus Atrina; species Atrina japonica. The sequence continues at coordinate 2,212,710 of BROG01000010.1, read as the reverse complement.
TTTCGTCGCTACAAAATTGTAATATACTCTTCTATGCGATTCTCAATTAATCACCATGTTATCTGCAAGAGGACACCTAACACGTATTTCAAGCTTACGTGGTTTTACAGATGTGTATGAAATGTGTTGCAAGTTTCGTTATATGCATACACAAAACTACACGTGCATTTATATATGTATTTCTAGACTCCACGGAATCATTGTAGCGGAAGGATTTAACGACAGTTACGAGAATCCTTCCTCTACCCAATAAAGTGCAGTCTGATGCTACAGATAGAAATATTTGTGTAGTTTTGTATTTTTACATGTCCCTTATTTATTCAATCGTGTACATCTTTTTGAAAAATTCGATCCTCTTTTAACAACGTCATTGAATGTTTTGAATGAATGGAATTCATTTGGAAAAGAAGTCCTAGTGGAAATTCTAAACTAAAGTGCACTACGATGTTACCTACTGCATGGTCGTATTATACTCTGCATTTTAACTGTCTGGTTACACAGGCATGTAAGAAATTAAGATAGGAAACAAATTATATATAAAGCAAAAAACTGAATTTGATGGGAAGTGATTTTTATTCATTACACATAAACGAATTTTTCAAAACTAATACTCGGTTAACAGCAATGTACATTGGAATTCATAGAATCATTCTCGCTTAGGAAAATAAACTTAGCTTTAAAAAAAAGGAAAATTCGCTAGTTATTCCTATCCACGTATTATATTTGCCTCGTTAATACTGCAATTTCCTTAAATATTCAAGATAATATATGTACTTCCATGTAAATTACTTGTCGAAGAATACAAATCTATTTGATACAACCACATATTCGTTACAGATGCATTCGTTCTGTTTAAGGTGATAACCGGTATAATAGTTTGATGGTTTTACTGTTACGTCAAGAATTTTTGTATCTCAGCGTATACTGGGCTGACGTTGTGAACATGACGTTTTCCAGTGCATGTGTGCAAAGCATTTTCAAATTCATGTCATCTTGATTCCAGTAATGCAATGTTTGTTACTGTTTAATATAGGGTCACTAACCTACAAAAGTCACGTAAATTTCACGTCCATTCATTCAATCTAATCACGCCACTAAAGGCTATCGAATTGCACGCAAAACCTGAAAGGAGATTATAATATTGACGGCATGAGAATTTGTTTAATGGATTATTATCTATAAATCAATCACAACAATCGTGAAAATGACAACGCATCCTCAAATACAATCGTATACTGCATCCAGATGACAGGATGAATAAGGTTTCATTTGTTAATCTCCAGTACACCCCCTTAAAACGTAGATATTATCATCTTTCATTAAAAGAGACTTCAATTAGGAAGCTAACATGCATCTATAACAATAATGAAACCGGTCGATGGCAAAAACTTACTCATACAGACATGCAAATACTAGCAGAGCATAGATCTGAAGGTTTCAGAGACTCTATTCAGAAACTGCTGAATCAAAAGAAGAAAAAGTTAGCGGTGTCCTTTAATTTGACATTTAGATATATCGACGACGTTTTGTCAATTAATAATGACATATGTCAATGCGATATATCCCAGCGAACTAGAAATTAAAGATACAACAGAATCAAGCACACACGCTTCATATTTAGACATTTGACTTATTATAAACACAGACGGGAAATTAGAAACTAATCTATACGATAAACGCGACGATTTCGGCTTTCCCATCGTAAATTTTCCACATTTAAGTAGTAATATCCCTCAGTCACCCGCATATGGAGTTTATATTTCACAAATGATCCGATATGCCACGGCGTGTACAACATATGAAGATTTCATATACAGAGGTTAACTACTCACTGACAAATTATTGGCACAGGGATATCGAAAACCGCGTTTAATGTTAACGTTCCGCAAATTTTACGGTCGGTATAATAGTCTTGATTGCGACTATTCTGTTTCACTAAGTGACATGTTGAGTTGCCTTTTCGTTGGCGGTTGTTGATACGTCTGTACCAATTGTGACGAGGATACACTCCTCACTTGTTTCATTGGACTTGACTGTGGACTCACGGCGGGTGTGACCGGTCGACAGGGGATGCTTACTCCTCCATGGTACCTGATCCCACCTCTTGGTTTCCAGAGGTCTGTGTTTGTCCATTTTTACCGGATTTGTATCTATGTCCTGGACATTGTATTGATTTATACTTTGGTATCTGAATTTTTTTATATTGAATATATTGAATAGATGGATATCTTCGCTGCCATTTAATTTTCGAGCTTAGATCAGAGGTTGTATATAATATTTCACACTCATTACACCTGAATTTGACTGTAAAATCGCGGTGGGTGTGACTGGTCAATAGGAGATGCTTACTCCTCCAGGACACCTGATCCCACCTCTGTATTTTCAGAGGTCTGTGTTTATCCAATGTCGACCAAGTGTGTATATTGCCTTCTTAACTTTTTCATTATTAATACTTTGGTATCTGTGATTGTTATATTGTTGACGCCAGGATATTTTTAAATGATGCGTTTTTCGATTCTAACCCTTCCTCATGTTATTTAATGTCGACCAAGTGTTTATCCAATGTCGACCAAGTGTGTATATTGCCTTCTTAACTTTTTCATTATTAATACTTTGGTATCTGTGATTGTTATATTGTTGACGCCAGGATATTTTTAAATGATGCGTTTTTCGATTCTAACCCTTCCTCATGTTATTTAATGTCGACCAAGTGTTTATCCAATGTCGACCAAGTGTGTATATTGCCTTCTTAACTTTTTCATTATTAATACTTTGGTATCTGTGATTGTTATATTGTTGACGCCAGGATATTTTTAAATGATGCGTTTTTCGATTCTAACCCTTCCTTATGTTATTTCCATATCATTTTAGACTTTTACAATCAAAACGATTTGATATGGAAGTCATTTTGTTCTTATATAATAATTGTAATGCATGTTATAAATGCAAATCATATACAATTCAAACGTAAACTAAGAAAATTGAACGGACGTCTTTGCATATCTATAGCTGGTGTCACCGGTCGGCAGAGGAGCACCTAATCCCACCGCTGGATTTTCTAGAGTTCCATGATTTCTCAATATTCACCATATTTGTGTATTGTCATCTGGGCTTCCTCTGATATGTTTTATATTGACGTGTTATGTATACGGTTATACCACTACCAAATAGCTGAGCCGGCCTGGCTCAGTCGATAGCGCGCTCGACTCTTGATCGTAAGGTCGTGAGTTCGAGTCCAGTCGGTGGCAGGTTGGTTTCCTGTCCTTCGGATGAGACAGTAAAATTCGAGGTCCCGTGTCGAAGTAGGTGTCGGCACGTTAAAAAACCCTCACAGCTCAATGACCGTAAGTGCAGAGCATAGGCCAAAATTTGAAACCCTTCACTGGCATTTGGTGACGTCTCCATATGAGTGAAATATTCTTGAGTGGGACGTTTATATAACAACTTAGACAACAGAAATCATCGCCGGTACTGGCCTGTTATCCCTTTTAGCAAATCAACACTTGTCTAACCTTTCCGTACATGGAGTATTAGCCTTTGATGACAGGTGACACTTATGATATCTGATCATATCTACTGAAGATAAACTGTAATTATATTAAAGATTTATGTCTGCATAAAAGTCAATGAAGTCGCACACTTTAGATCTGTCGATGATTATATAATTATACAGAAACGTGCAAATGTAGCCTAGTGGAATAGCCGATGAATTAAAATGATTTTAAATAAAATGTCCAAATACTACAAAATATAATTTTCAGTTCAAAATGTAAATTACCACTGTGATATAACTTCTGGCAAGAGTAATCGTTCCTTTCTCATCATACCTCCGTGTATCAAGTGCAGGATAAAACGCAAATCCCCCAGATTTGTCTAAACCGAAAAGGGAGTAATAATGAAAGAGTTACCTCGCCCGCCAAGTTATGTGAATTGGACAATATCATATACCGGATATTAAAATGTTAGCAGTTCACCTAAAGTTGTTAACGTCTGTGTTAGTGAATCTTATGTGGGAATCGTTAATCAAAATTGCAATATTAAGATATTATGATTATACGTTTGTATATTGAGTTAAGCATTACATATAAAACTGTCTGAGTAAAGCTGAGGACAATAAAAGATAAAACAAGAAGTGCTTTTGTGATATATACGTAATATATTTAACTACTAGTAGTAAAGTGAAAAGGGAAATAACCAGTTTTCACAGCTTTATGGAATCACATGGGGTTTTATGCAGTCATTCGCTCATACAAGATATATCTCCATATGAGTGGAAGATTCTTGAGTGGGACGTTAAACAACAATACAACAACAACAACAACAACAACAACAAGAGCATAGTGGATGATGAATGTGATGATCTAAAAGTCTAAGGGGTGATTTTCAGTCATGTCCACTATCTTTTTGGATTATAATTGTATTCTTCTTATAGATTTCTTACCCTGGGTCAAAGTATCATATTTAATGCTATATTAGTTATTTAATTGCGGGAATCTACAGTTAAAAACGCCTAGAATTACACCATAATATGTCAATAATATATAACTGTGCCGTAACAGAGAGTCGATGCATTAGATGACGTTCTTCTTCCCCATCCACTGTACTTCCGTGACCCGTCTCTCATCAGTTATGTTCTCTTCCTCAGTCTAACTAATCTCCTTCCGTAGACTTGTTTACAAATCCGCTGGTGAGGATGTGGTGGCTGGTAATGTTAGGAAATAGTAAGAAAGTAAGAGACCTGAATTTCTTGTTTAAAGAATTTATGACATCAATACAAAGACGGCAGAAGCATGTAATTCTAAACGAGATTTTGTAGAGAAAAAAGTCCTGCATTTGAAAAAAATAGCCGAATCCAAAGTAAGCTTTTACTTCATAGAAAAGACGACCATATGACTATTTTAAATATGACCGCATATCTGTATTTTAACACCCGATACATTTACAAAAATATGTTCATGTTGACAATGTATTACTGATAAGATTACTTGATCGTTTTTTTAAGAACATTCTTCAGGTTCTTCTATGGAAATATCGCTGTTTTATTCCATTGATGAAGAAAGACACATTTTCCTCACACTTTGGACAGGTGTATCTACCTTTCTGTCAAGACAGAATTATTTCTCTGTCCACACCTTAGGGTGTAGACAAGCTACAGGTTCTATGAGGTCACAAAATAATTTTATAACGTAGGACGTCTTTGAGAATATAGTATATTGACAATGAGTCAGATTTTATCTACGTACATAAACATGGGTGTGTTGGGTAGAAAGGAAACTCTAGGTTTGGGCAACCAGATACTTACAGCTCTGATCGAGATTTCCTTAACCACTTCACACACCCATGTAAGATTCAGTTAATCTTTGCGCTTTGTAAACCTATGTCTGTCATAGATATCTATAATTGTTCTTTTTTTGTAAGCCTCTGCCATTGATAACTCGTGTATCGAGATGATAATGAAAACGATAATATTACACTGTAAGGAATCTACCTGTATCTAATAATTTATTAATAATTGATATCGTTTTCAAGTTATCTTTATATATCATTCATAGTCATTCAAATCGTGATTGCATTATTTCACCTTGTATATGTTAAGTTGAATCATCAGTCTAGCTTTTAATCAATGCAGTCAATACACTAATATATTTATTGTCAATTAAAGATATTACTTTTTGGCACACCTGTATGAAATTGTACATTCATTGATATGATTTAAAATGGTATCATATTGAAATAAATGTGTTATTGGATTGACAAATGTCAGGTTAAATTATCTGGTTATCGGTAATATTCTTCAAAATGTAAATTAATACTTAATTGCTGTATGCTATTTCAGAGTTTATTTCTGTAAAGGATTGTTTTCAGCACTGATTTTTTGATTATGTCAAACAGATGGACCCATGATTTCATTTGTTTTCATTTACTCATCCAATGTTTCCAGATCAAATTGAATTTAAAAGGTAAAGAACGAATGTTCTGAGTGATAATCGTACTTGAATATCTGGGACCTTGTAAAATGCATTCAATATACAGTGAAACCTGTATTTAAAGACCCACTTAGGGACAACAGAACTTTATAGGGAGATGGTCTTTATATAGGGGTTTATTTGTACACAAATTATACTTTTGGGGACATCAAAAAACCCTGTGGTCTTTTTACACAGGTGATCGCTAAAGCATGTATTACTGTATTTGTGTCTCTTTACAGAGTATCACCAAATACGTCTTTTTGTTAAGATCCCGAATGAGTATTCTTTATATTTTATATTCTTTAGGCATATTGTCGCTCTGTGTATAAACATTTTTGTTTGGTTTTAAAGGTGGTAAAATCAGAAATTCATAAAAATACATCTATTTAAAAGTATTTTGTCAAAAATATCATCATCTCACTGTACTTTACGGTTTAAACATGCAAAATCAAGTTTCGTTTATAATTCTTGTGCAGGATGACCCTGATGTCACCCCCTGTTTGAAGCTTCAATCGGAAAGTGTTTTGTGCATGCTCAACCTCGATAAACAAATTGAATAGTGAAAGAAAGAAATCGCTAACAGATGCAAAAAAGAGGGATAGATCCGGTCTAATATCTAACTGGAACAAAAACAGTATATATACGAGTCATTAGTTTGGAGTGGTATTCTCATTTGATTCATTACAACACCTCCGTACCTCAGCACTAATGATAGGAGACAAGGTCGTTCTCTAAAATTACTTTCGGTCGTTAGCTTAACATATACGTCTTCGGAATCTGGGTGTGCCAATTATACGTGATCTCGATATCATGTTCAACACGGAGACTTTACTTCATTCTTTTTTTACATCAATAATCATCAGTTTTCTATGGTGACTTTGAGCCACAAAATGCCTTTAACCTTTCACTGTCCAATACATTCTATATATGTTAGAGAATACTTCATTTACATTTTGTTCTTGTGAAAAAGACCTTTGGAAAACACATTTTTTGAATAGTGAACCATAACTATATCTTATTTATTGCACTTAAATTGAAAATAATAATTGTATATTTTGGTGAAGTAGTCATGATAAGAGGAATAGTTCCCCGCCTCGTATTAGCCAAATAGTAGTCTTGGTCAATTCTAGATAGTACCTGAGATCCTTGAACATCTTTAATATTATTGTTATTTGCAATGTGCTTAGTTGCCTTCGATAAAACCAAGAATCGAGAACCAATTTTGTTTAACGACCGGTAAACTACCACACATTTTGACCTGTGCTATAGACTAATACCAATGCATTAATGGTTATCACTGGTGTCATTCTATGTCGCTAGATGTCAGTGTTCTTCCTCATTCGTCAGTCACATTCACGTCATATACCGAGCACTTTGGTGTCATGCAGTGATGGTTATCAGTGGTGTGATGCCTTCAATGTCGCTAGATATCAGTGTTCATCCTCATTCGTCAGTCATACATCTTTCACTTCATAAACTGAGTATTTTGGGACCATGCAGTGATGGTTATCAGTGGTGACATGCCTTTAATGTCGCTAGATATCGGTGTCCTTTCTTATTCGTCAGTCACTTTCACTTACTTCATAAACTGAGTATTTTGGGACCATGCATTGATGGTTATTAAGTGGTGTCATGCCTTCAATGTCGCTAGACATCGGTTCTCATCCTCAGTCGTCAGTCATGCAACTTTGACTTCGTATACGGAGCATTTGGGTCTTTGGGTATGATCCGGTACCAGGAATCTAATCCGATACCAAACACTCTACACCTAGACCACTGCAACGGTCTCTTGTATCATGGAACAGGAATACATTTGCAAAAGTTCAAATCATAGGAGTAAATTTCGTTTTGGTTTTGACACTTCATTGAAAACTCGTTACATTTACAATTACTGAAAACATATTGTTGTGACATGCATTAAAGCAAACACAAGTAAATAGGAAGAAGTGCCAATGGATGTTCGAAACTCCAAGTCCATTAGAATACGACAAATTGAATATAATAAAGGTTTGAGAATCACAAACGGGATGGGGGCCAGTTGTCCGGAAGGATCAGCGTAATCTGTTAACATGCTAGACCCATCGCAAATGTTATATGGATCTGATCTGATTGAAGAAAGCAGTCGCTGTATATGGCGGTGCTCCAGAATGCTATCTAACATTCTTGAAAGAATGTCTAATATTGTAATATTGTTTAACAAGATCACGGTATCGACCATAAAACATATCAAACATTAGACAAAAAATATTCAAAAACATTGTAAAATATAGATTACAATATCTTTATTATTGATGCGTTTTATACAAAAGGTTTCCTTCAAACATTACATATAACTATGAATTAAAGAAATTCGAAACACCATCACACCAGATAGAGGTTTTAGAAAACAACAGACGATATTAAGAAATTACACACCTTTATCTTAGCAGAAGTCATATATGCTAAAATGAGCATTAGCTGTGTTTACCAAAGAATACTGATTGTTTTCTGCTTTTACTATTTTTTCTTGATGTACAATAACAAATAAGAGCTATTTTTGAAAAAAAGATCAGGTCCAGTCTGGCTCCGTATTCATATACAATTATTAAGGTTGAACTAATAAATTCTAATAAAACAATGCCAAATTTGGTTTTCTCAAGCAATTTTCTTGAAATAGATAGGAATTTAAGAATTTTTATTCCTGCAAATATCTGTTATTTGTTATTGTATGTCAATCGAAGGAGTAAAAATTGGGGGGGGGGGGGGGGAGAGAAACACAGTTAATTCCCCTTTACTCATACAGATCCTTCTGCAAGCCTTTTACAAATGATTTGTTGCAAAAGCAGTCATTCCTTTTAAAAGGGTCCATATATGTACAAATAAATAGAAATAGAAATACAATTTATTTTTTTATACAAACATAAGAATAGAATCATAGACATGTTTTAAGTAACAAAGTCAGATACAAATACAAAAAGTTTTAAGTAAGATGTCAATCCAGATAATGTAAATATAATACTGTCAATATTCTTTGAATATAATCCGTTATACGCCTTTGTTCGAGTATGTGATCTGTATGCACGGTTAAGATAAATCCGTTTCTCAGTCCTTAAAGGATTGAACAGCAACATTGATCGGGGTAGTCGGGTGCGTATACCTTGCGTTGAAGTCCGTAAATCCAGTATCTAGTGCTGGTCTCTTCCCAGGTATAATGGACTTCAGTTACCGGTACTGCACGCAGAACATGGCGCTAAAATGAAAGAAAAAGCATTGACGTTATAACAGGTCTCCAACAGTCTCATGATGTCGTTTTGCACTTTTTGATACGCAGTGCACAGCATAAAGATACCGAAAATAGATCATGACTGTAATTAAGATAGTTATAAGTATGTTTTAATCAGCTAAGGAAATCTTTTTATTACTTCTACTTTTTCCCGTTGATCGATGAAACATCATTCCATTCGAAAACTAGTCTATCAACTGCCTTAACTCATTCACCCCTAAAGACACATTTGGACTTGCCAAAGTCATTGATTTAAGAAAAATCCATTGTTTTATAGGGGTTGATTAGTTAATATATTGCCAAAGATGTTAATCTTTTGTTCCATGACAGATTTGGGATTCCAATAACACGATATCCTTTGAGATAACACATTTCACATCGTTTCTCCAGACGAAATGATATGTCTTCAGAGTACATATAAAGTATGAACATTATTAACAATACTTAAGTTTTAATTTTACAAAGGAGTTCAAAACATACGCTCTAGACGATCGTTAGTCTAATAAGACTTCAACAGTCAAGGATATATCATACCTGTTTCAGTTGTCTAGCGTTCGGCCATTTTCCTTTATGACTTTCAACCAACCGAATGGAATTTTGATTAATTTCAGGGACTGGGTATGAGGTAATTGGTAATACCTACAAGAAAAAAAATGAAGAAAATAAAATTCAAAAAACTTTTATATCGTTTTAAAAGTAACATCTGAATCAAAATTAGACATATTCCTTATACAAATACGTTTTAATACCCAATACACCGATTTTCGCAAATGTCCCAATGTCTAACTCGACAAGAAACGTTGGTTTAAGGTTTCCCGAAAAATCCAGAAAATTTTACTTTATATGCTGAGCTCTTGGAAAAATAGGTAGATCTACCTATGTTAAAGAATATATATTAGGTCTGATACGGATATGAGTACTTAAGATTCCGGTTGCCCGGCGAAAACTTCGCAAGCGTCAAGAGAATATTATAAACATAATACCAAAGTTACAGTCTTGTAAAAAAAGAGCCCAAACAAAAATGCTCAAAACGATTGTTTCTGCCGATAAAACCTCATCAGTTGAGATCGAATTTACAAAAAATGTTGAGTTTCGAAAGAGAAAGTAGTTTCATACAAGACCAAATATAACCTAAATGTATTCCCCGATCCGTCAAAGAGTGACCACTGTAAAAAGATGACTATCTTAGCTTTTCGAGAAACAAGAATTAAAGAACAGAGGTCGATACCTGATCATATACTTGTTCAAATATGACATCGCCTGCAACATCACGAATTAATTCATCTGGCAAATCGCTTCGTTCTACAATATGATCCACCATGACGTTTTTGCTGAAACAAATATGATTTATATTCAACATGTATATACAAATCTACTAACAAGATATTTAGGTTAGCTATACCGTGGAACCCCGCCATTAAGATCACATAATTGACTGACTCAAAGTGGTCTGATTAGTGAGGTGTTACAGGGAACCTCGCTATTATAATCACATAATTGACTGACTCAAAGTGGTATGATTGGCCGGGTGGTTTCCTTTGGCAGTGTCTGGACTCATTTGATACGAATGACCGGTGTATTAGCTGTGTTTACCAAAAAATATTATTTCGGCTTTTTTTTCTACTTTTACTACTTGTTCCTGATGTACAATAACAAATAACAGCTATACACAGACAGAAACAATCTTATATCCCTATATATTTTCTGAAAATAAGGTCAGGTCCATTGTGGTATGCATATGTAAATAGTGAGGCTGAATTAATTAATTGCAAGTGAATAATTGCCAAACTGGGTTCCCCAATCGACTTTCACAAAATATATAGGGATTTAAGAATTTTATGTCTGTGTATATCTGGTTTTTGTTATTATCAGTCAATCTAAGAATCTACGATGCCTACACAACAGCTGAAGCCCCTTTAATTCTGAATCTTCCAATTGTCAAAATCATGCTTAATCGCAAACCTTCAAAATGAGTCTATTGTCAGAAAAAAAAATCATTATTTTGTTGCAACATTTATTTCCTGATAGATAACGTTGTTGTTATCACTTATGAAAACTCCATGAACTACATTGACTACTTACAACTTCACTACAAGCTGTATAAAGGATTTGATATTTCTATAGCCATCACATTCATCACACGTGATTCTTCCATCTCCGCCACATTTATCACATCTGCAAAGTAGACAGTTTATTATAAGCATATGACATACTTAAACTTCAAAATGGACGAAAAATATATCCTTAAGGGACTCCTTGTTTTTCGTCTAATGAACTTAGCATTTCTTTTTAAAGTTCAAATTAACTGCAATAAAACCAGGATTTCTCATAGAATTGATATTTTGAAAGATATCAGAGATAAGCGAGTCTTTGATAGGACCATACAAGATCGTCGTGTAGCACAATCTCTGATTCAAACTCATAATATTGTATCAAGTTGGAATGCTTACCTTGCTATTCCATCACCATGGCAGTTATGACAATTTACTCGATGCATTCCGCCTTCCGGTAGTTGTTGTTCATGCCATCCTCTTCCATCACATGGGTCACATACGGTCTGACCCCAACCATGACATTCCCAACACCGGAAATATCCCATAGCATGACACTCGTGACAAGGCTTGGAAATAGATATAAATGAAATATAAATAAAATGTACTATGAACTTTATGAAAGACATTTGTTAGCAGACAGATTCAGTTTCTGTTATAAATAGAGAATACTATAATGGCAAAATCTGTATTGCATGTCATATCAACCCGAAACCCCAATATCAGCCCGAGGGCCATAGGCCCTAAGTGTAATATTGGTCGAGGGTTGACATGACATGCGATACAGATTTTGTCATGTGTTAATGTTTTTATCATATATTTTAAACCCAAGTGGTAGATAGACAAATACTACATACAAGATAAAAATTCAAGCTTTTAATTTCTGGGCTATCACGAATTGCATCCCTTTATGGACAGATATAAATTACTGGGTATACAAACTGACGCTGACTTAAATAATTCTTAATAGCCTCTTGATAAATGAACGCAAATGTCAGTATCATTGTCGCCCTAGAGTATTTCGGGACATGTTTAATCCTTTGGCTTTCGAAAACAACTTGTTATTTGAGCAAAATAGGTTTAGGAGACCAACACTTCTTTCTCTGTTGGCTGAGCCGGCCTGGCTCAGTCGGTAGTGCGCTCGACTATGGATCGTGTAGTCGTGAGTTCGACTCCCGCCGGCGGCAGTTTGGTTTCCTGTCTTTCGGATGAGACAGTAAAAACTGGAGGTCCCGTGTCACAGTAGGTGTCGGGACGTTAAAGAACCCTCACTGCTCAATAGCCATAAGTGCCGAGCATAGGCCAAAATTTGAACCCCTTCACCGGCATTTGGTGACGTCTCCATATGAGTGAAATATTACTGAGTGGGACGTTAAATAACAATAAACATAAACTCTGTTGACTTGTTTTGGCCATACGACGTTTGTTTACATTAACAATAGGGATGGAGTAAATTTAGTCCGGTACTTGTGCCCCAGTGTATATTCCGAGTCGTTTATATGTACCTAATACTAGTACTTATACTAATTTCTTTTATCTTGAATATCGTTTACTATATACATTATACATATTTTAATACAAGACGTTTTTAAAAAGGTATATATCTATTCCCCTTTTTATGCCAAAAAACGTGCTGCTTACTTGATTTTTAACGCGTTTTATAAGTGTTGGTTGGTTATTAAATAATTAATCATAGATTATTGTAAGTATAATGTTCAAACATCGAAGTTAAATGAACAGGAACATAAATTGGGACATATCTTCTGGACGAGATTTACACTGCTCCTTGACAATCTTATCTCAGTTGAGAAAATTCTAAAGTCGTTTTATGGTCCGCGAGTTTTCACTTTTCACTCAGATGAGTAAATTCTTAACTTTTGAGAATAAAATTTGTCTCAGACTTTTCATTGTTTATGGTCTCGGACCCTGTTTACACAACTTCACTAACGTTCTTCAAGACACTGCTGAAATATTTTGTTTTTAACCGTAAATATGTTATTGAGACATATTTGCAAAAAGCTAGTATTATGTAGTAAATATTTGATGATTATCAACATATCTGGTAAAAATCAAATTATACCGTCAAACAAATGTGTTAAAAAATTGAAAGTAATTTGGCAAACTGATCCTAAATATTGAAATTAATTTCTTTTTTTTTTTACCTTGACTGTAGCTGTATGGGGAACTTCAATCTTCCTTTTCTCGGTTACAAAGAGTCTATCTGGAGCACATGGTATAGCCCATGGGGGAGGAGGTGGTCCATATTCGGGACCATCGATGGGACCACCCTTGTACGGTTTGTGTTTGAATCCGGTTTTCCTTTTTTCTATAAATGTTTCCAATGTATACTGCAACATAAAAAGAGAGACATAGTTCTTTAGACTAGGTTAAGAGATTGGTATCTGTATATGTATTTATACTGATATATATAATTATATGGCTTATTACATTACACTCATCAAACTACATTTTCCAGTTGCATGGTGGCAGTTATTTTTTGGTGGTAGAGTAATCGCTTACAACTGTACCGGTGGTGAGACCAACAGCGTCCGCGCAGGTAAACTGTATATACATGTATAATATAAATCTAAACTGGCTATCAATGATACCAATCAAAGTAGCAACTTTAGACACAAATTCAGACAATTACTAACATATGTTTTGCAGTGATCGATAATCGCTTTTATCATATATAATAGTATAGTTATGGTTATTTGTTTTAAATCATTTGGCGTATCATGAACTCGCGTGTGTAAATGAATTATATATAATCATATATATTTTTAATTGATCATGATTTTTGATCAATTGAAATTATCTTTTAAACTGTCAATGAAATCTCAGTGCATGTCATACTTTATTTAGTGTACGCCATCTCCTTAATGTCAATTGTTTTGTACGCGATACCTTGATAAATCTTAGTGATTATTCTTAAATCAAAGGCAGTCCTTTGCGTGCTCGTAGACAGGGTACTTAGATATGCAGTTATGTCGATAACATTATATCCATATTTCATACGAATTAGCTAGTTTTGATAAAACTCCATACATATCGATTTTCGCAAATTCTACTGATTTTGGTATGGCAAAAACACTGAAAAGTAGTTGACATCTATCTATCAAACAAACTACAGCTATGTATGATTACTAATACCATCGAAAAGTTTGACACAACTATTTGTAATCCTATTCATTTCAAATATCAACAAACACTGTAATATTTGGTTAATATATGTGCCAATGAATTATTATGTTGAAATGAAGTATATAATATTGTTTTAACCTTTAACCTTTGACATCATCGTACAACAGGTCAGATACGAGTTTTTACGGGTAACGTTTACGATCATTTAAAATTTCCATTGTACAAGTATTTTAATTTTTAATATTTTTACGATTCACTTTATACTATTGCATGTTATGTTTTGGAGATCTCCTGTGCTGGATTTGCGGAAACTGTACGTCTAAGCTTACAGAGTCATTGTATAGAAACAAAGTGAATTACGATTAACGTCTGCTTTCATCTAGTCGGTAAATAGCGATTGCATTTCATCGCAAATTTGTGAAACGGTAAAATACCGTTTTAAACGTTATGTGACAACTCCGTAACGTCCGACCTTTTGTTTAACGTTGCCCCGGTGTCCAACATTCCCCCAGAATACACTATTTAAATACATTTTGTCAACTGAGTGATAACTTACATGAAATGCTGTCTGCCCTTGAAAATGTGTGATCTTCATTTCATTGACAGGTTTTTTGCCATAGCAACAGTTCTCTTCCACAAACTGTAGCAAAGCCTGTCTACAAGCTGCCTCGTCTAGCTGGGCAATACTACGTGTGTAAAAGGTTTATATAAGCAAGCAATTGAAGCAGAATGTTAGGAAATTAAAGCAGAAAATGAGAATTTTAAAATCAAATATGAAAAATAAAACATGCAAATATTTAATATATATATATATATATATATATATATATATATATATATATATATATATATATATATATATATATATATATTCTCAAAAGTATGCAACTGAGAGTATTCAAGGTTTGATATTGACAAACTATTTCTACAAAACGGCAACTACAATAACAATAAAAACTAATTGCCCTATAAAACATATGATCCACCATACGAAACAATGCACCTTTGTTATGTGAAGTCAACAAAACGAAATACAGCTTTGATTTATTTAAAGATCAAATATCGTTTGAATTCGGATAGTTTCAATGTATTTAAACAACAGATACCAAAGTTTGAATAAGAAGAAAGTCCATGTGACAATATATATAGATAACAGATAACAATTGAAAACGAACGGACCTCTGGAAATACAGGGGTGGGATAAAGTGTCATAGAGGATTAAGCATCTCCTGTCGACTGGTCATCCGCAAGTCCTAAATAAAAAATTCGAAATGAAATGATTGTCTTTATCTATTTATTTTTAAAAGATTAATAAACACTTATATACAGGAATAAGACAAACATTCACAATATAACCTTATAATTATTCTTCATTTTTTTGATTTTGTCCTCTGAATGAGGTAGACTTCGAAAATAAATGAAAAATGGATTGTTTAATCTTCGGAATATGGATTTAACTTTGATAATATTATCGTTAGTTTACATCCATAAATTATTTAGGTATCGATGGTTTTATTTTGGTAAATTACGTAACAGATCTATTTATTATCTTCGTAATAAACACTGAAATGACTTCGCCATAATTTTTACTATCACGAAGAATACTGTATTTCTTTTGAATAAATAGACAAATTGCAATGTAATGTCGACCAATTCAGAAACAAAATCGCAACTTTCGATGAATCAAGTTTTCTTAAAATTGGGTAAAAGGTAAATTATAGATGAGTTTTTGGGGAAAAAAATCCGCAAATTTACTGAGAATGTATAATGAAAATGGATTATGCGACTTTAATTTATGTTCCATTAATTGTTTCTTGTTTGCTTTGATGTTTGATTACCATGGGAGAAAATTGGGGTACCCATGTATACGACCTATCTTACTTTAAAATATAATAATGTAGAAGAAAATTAAGAAGACAATGGGACTGACCAATCAGCGGTTTTGTTGCCATGGTAGTTAGGACTAAAAGTTAGAACTTAGGACTTAGAACCTTTCGTAAAACAGGCCCCTGGATCTCAAACCGGAATAATAGTATCATAGGAATGAAATTTAAATATAAACTACGACATTAATCAAATTAGCATAATGTTAGTAATATTAGCCAAACTGTTCTCCTATACATGTTCCTAAAATCGCTCGATATACATTATGTTTTCCTCAGATCTGATGGAAAATATTTTGGCATATAAATTAGACATATATTTTAATCTGCATTAGAGTAATGGTTTTGCTTATTTGATTATTCTTAAACATCATTTCTTAAGACATCTTTTTGTATCGTTATGTAATACTCTCATTTATTCACAAAGATTTCGCGCAGCTCTAGAGCTTTGAACTAAAATCATTACAAAAATATTCAAAGATGGTGCAAAGAGGTGATTCTGTATATGAAACTGCTCCCGTATCAAATCTTTTACTTTAATGTACGGTCATTAAAAACATGAACTTTGATTTTTTCGGGACATCTAAAATTCAGTACACGATCAATTCAGTGTATTCCTTGGTAACAAAATATATGGGAATTTGTTTGAAATTAATCTATAACATCATCTCTTCATCTTAAATTAGCAAAATACTTAATGATTACTGAATGGTGGAAATCAATATTTTATAATCTATCAAAGGCATATAAAGATCATAGCGATACGTTTGTTTATCATGTTTATTAAATATTCCTTTTGGTGATTATATGCTTTATTGAAACAGATTGTAATCATGAAATGACCGGTTGAAAAATATAAGCTATACTACTAGAGCGTGTTTACAGTTGGTTTCACGTACGCACTTATTAACGCTTGTTTTGTGTGCCACATGATTTCCAACAATGTGTTTATTTGAGAAGGCGTTGTACCTGAACGAAGCGAGGGTACCTAAAACTTGAGAATTTACTCAAGTCTGAGAGAATATTCTCAACTTGGCCCGGTCAACCGATCAGATTTCAGGATTAGACAGAGTTGATTAAAAATTTTACACTTAAGTTTTACACTTATACTCAAGTTTTATGAGTCTGTGCCCTGATCTGTTAAATAAATTATTGATATTGCAGATTGGAGACACAGATTTTACAATGACAGAAATATATCTTTTATCTCTAAATATGTGATTGTAAAATATTCACATCACAGAATAAGATAAAATCGTAAAATGTTTTATTCCTTTTGACAAAATATACATAGGCGTTTTCTGAATCAGATACTACAATATCCTGGACATTCTATTGATTTATACTTTGGTATCTGAAATTTTTATACTAGTATTAGAGATCGCTGACAATCCGATTGCAATCCAACGATTTTACTACTTTGTTGAAATAGTGTGTACATTACAGTAAATTTTAGCTGTGTACCATATAATATTCATTGATATTAAGTATCTCAACTAAAAAAACAGATGACAAATAAATGCTAGACACAAGATGACGTGTAATGGTGGCTTAATTTTACTCAACGGATACGAGCCGGCCTGGCTCAGTCGGTAGCGCGCTCGACTCTTGATCGTGAGGTCTTGAGTTCGAGTCCAGTCGGCTGCAGATTGGTTTCCTGTCCTGCAGATGAGACAGTAAAAACCCAGGCCCCGTGTCACAGTAAGCACGTTAAAGAACCTTCACTGTTCAATAGCCATAAGTGCCGAGCAAAGGCCAAAATTTGAAGCCCTTTACCGGCATTTGTTGACGTCTCCATATGAGTGAAATAATCTTGAGTGGGACGTTAAAATACAACAAACAAACAAAAAAATCAAAGGATACTTTCTCTTTCATGTCACCTGATACCACTTCTGGATTTCCAGAGGTAGTCCGTGTTATTCCATTTTTAACCATATTTGTTTTTTGTCTCCTAAACACTCTGAAGGCTAATCTTTAGGCATCTGTGATTTTTCAATTGATTTTTCACTAAACATATACACATACCTATTTATTCATTTTAATATTAACTAATTTATTTATATATTTACATAATATAATTTTATTAATTTATTTATTATAATCATATCTATTCATTTAATGATTATCTGTTTAATTATTTGCTTAAATATTTATTGATTTTTACCTCTAAAATTTAAATATTTTTTCATTTATTCATTCATTGAATTGTTTTTGTTTCATTCATTTATGTTTTTTATTTCATTTTCATATTTCACTATTTAATTTAAAATTTTTATATTTCATATTCATCTATTTCTTAATTCATTTATCTATATAGATCTATACATCACTGTTATTATAATCATATTAATAGTGAAAATGTTATCAAATACACCATCCCAGATAATTTTCGATGTGAAAAAAATAAACTACTTGATAAATTTATGAAATAAAAATAAAACCATTCACAGCGATTACTTACTCGGAAAATTCCATCGGTGGTGGTGGCCCTTGTGGTGGAGGTGGCGGTGGTGGTGGCATGAAGTTCACTGTCAATCATAAAAACAAAGTTTAGATATTTGGGTTTATTTTCAGCTGTTCGGCTGTTTTGTAGACGCTGGCTCCCGTCGCTTCGATTTAACCTCATCTTACTAATCGTACACATTAACAGACATATATATCATATATATTAGTATCCTGTAAATCCTCGGTTATCAAATGTACCTAAACTTTGTATATTTCAACCGAAATCCTTTTATTTGTCAAATCGTATTAAAGCAGTGAGAAGAATCGCAACGACGTTAATATATTGCCGCCATTCTCTCTCTCCTATTCGAGGCAGATTATTACCGTGATTTTGATTGGTTGAATATTTAGTCAGGTTTTTGCTAGGCCTTAAAAGGGGACGCAGACCCTACCGGATTGCATTTGAACCATTTTTACAGCAGACGATCGCTAAGGCGAAGTACCATTCTGAACCTATTGTGGTTGAAATGGCAGACGATGTAGATGAATTGGCAGATTAGGTTGAAGGAGGAGGAACAGATTTTACCAGAGTGGACAGTTTGTATTTATCTTAGTTATCAGGCTTCAAAATATTATTTGGCAGTATGCACATCCAAAGGTGCAAAGTGCACCGTCTTTTTTAATGTTTAAATCCATTACTTGATCTGATCTAGGGCTAGGTATAGGAAATCTTATATGAGAAGCTTGGCTGGTAGCAGTTGCTGAAATATAAATTTAGTTACTTTCTTTCATAGCAAGGCCAATAACTGCACCTATGACTTTTCCGGTAGATTCACCTACACCTTCAAAGGTTGCGCCACATGCACCTTCACTTTGACTGTGTATCTTATTAATGGGACATCATTAGTGACAACAAATAACAGTTATATGTAATTTAATTTTCATTAAATTCTGACAATGTTTTGTTAAAATATTTTTTACTATTTTATTAATTGTTTGTTCATCTGTATTGGTATTTACCACACTGGAGACAAGGAACCACATTTTTAAGTCACAACTGGTTTTGTCTATAGAATATTTCGCTTGGCGAGACCCTGTAGCATGACATATCATATTATGAAACAAACTATTCATAAAATGTATAATTTCTGTAAGACAGATATAGGGTCTTTGTGTGACATCCACCACGTCTATAACAAAATTACAAAACCAAATTAAAATAAGACAATGAATATGAATTAATAAGATGTAAGATAAAGTTTACTTACAGACGTCAAAGCCACCGACTTGTTCATATCCGGAAAACTTTGGCATGCCTTCCATGTTTGGCTTATTTTTTGGAGGCCTCCCACCTCCACCTGCTCTGCGAGGTGGACCTTGTCCTTGTCTGAAATCCGCTGGTGGTGGACCTGAACCAGGTGCCCATCCTAATTTTACAATAACATAAATATAAATCACTTACATTGTAAAAAATACATACAGATACAGACAGACAGACATACATACATACAGACAGACAGACAGAGAGACAGACAGACAGACAGACAGACAAAGAGAGATTTAGACATAGAGGAAAAAGAGAGGACAGACAAAGAGATACAGACATACAAAGAGAGAGAAACAGACAGACAGACAAACAGACAGACAAAGAGAGATACAGACAGAAGGAAAATGGAGGACAAAGAGATACAGACATACAGAGAGAGACACACAGACAAACAAACAGAAAATGAGAGATGCAGACAGAGAGGAAAAAGATAGGACAGACAAGGAGATACAGACATACAGAGAGAGAGACAGAAACAGACAGACAGACAGAGACAGACAGACAAAGAGAAATACAGACAGAGAGGGAAAAGAGGACAGACAAAGAGATACAGACATACAGAGAGAGAGAGAGAGAGAGAGAGAGAGAGAGAGAGAGAGAGAGAGAGAGACAGACAGACAGACAAACAGACAGACAAAGAGAGATACAGACAGAAGGAAAAGGGAGGAAAAAGAGATACAGACATACAGAGAGAGACAGACAGACAGACAAACAGAAAAAGAGAGATGCAGACAGAGAGGAAAAAGATAGGACAGACAAGGAGATACAGACATAGAGAGAGAGACAGAAACAGACAGACAGACAGACAGACATAGAGAGATACAGACAGAGAGGAAAAAGAGAGGATAGAGCTATCCTAATTTTACAATAACAAACATAAATTGTCAAAAACATACGTTTTGACAGTAGTAATTATTGATAAACAGTTGTTTCATGGAATAAAATCTGCTTTGCAGTATTTAGAAATTAGAGAAAGAATTTTCTATCAAATAAAACAAAGTAATCCTTTGAAATATCAGCACATTTCCATACTTCATAGTTAATTATACTATACATGTCCATATTTTTATGATATGATTAACAGATGATAACTGGTTTCTCAATAAAAAAATTAAAATTACCGTTTTAATAGATTTATATATTACTAAAGCCGATTCAAAACAATGGCTATCATAACATTCATAGTACGGTCTTGCAGATCATTAGTAAGTTCAAATTCTTTATTGTAATCTCTCAGACACATTATATGTCACAAGAGAATTTCAATACAAATATCCAAATGAAAATAGCAATATACAAGTACAGTGAAACCTGTATATAGGTGCCACCCAAGGGACCAGAAAATATTTACCTTTATGTGCAGGTGACCCTTATACACAGGTTCAATTTAGTTGAAGTACTCAGTCAAGGGACTTGAAAAAATGACCTTTATAAACAAGTAATCCTTATATAGAGGTGGCCGCTATAGCAAATATACAAGTATTTGATTTTGTTATAATCAGACGTTTTATATATATATAAAAAATACCAATATTAGTGTATAATATGATGGCGTATACTATATACTAAGAGATATAACTTTATTGTAACATGCAAAAAGTGAAAAATATAAAAAAGAAATTAAAAAAAAGTCCAAAAGCAAAAAGTATTTGTTACCTATTTCATTCAATTTACAGTGGAAACAGATCTTCATTCATGTTACAGATGTACCAACCCATCCCTCGGTTTCCACAGGAAATTAGATATTCGAGCATCTAAGGTTTACATACAGATAAACTTTTTTCAGTTCAAAGAGTTATTTTTCCAACATAAACTATTTCTTAATACAAAGATAAGATTCACCTCTAGTAGATTTACCCATATCACTATACAGAGAGAGAGAGAGAGAGAGAGAGAGAGAGAGAGAGAGAGAGAGAGAGAGAGAGAGAGAGAGAGAGAGAGAGAGAGAGAGAGAGAGAGAGAGAGAGAGAGAGAGAGAGAGAGAGACTTACTTTGGGGATCACCTGCCATCATCCCTGTAGAAAGAATGAAAAAAAAATAATTAAGAATTACATACCATCATAGATATAATATGTATATTATTGACTATCACTGCATTATAAATCTTCAAGGCCGTTTTGTAATTGACTTCATTTCATTTTGACCCAAATAAAAGACGGATTTTCTACTCCACTGACCATCTGAGAGAACAGACACGGGTCAATGACTGTATCATTGGTGTAATAGGTGTTGGATTCATGAGGTATATAGTTTCTGTATACATGTACTGGACAAAGGTTGAATGATACATTTGTCATTGTCATATACACAGTCATACATGACAAGGTAGGCCGCGTTACATTTTTGTCCTCTGAATTTTCATATTAAAGTTTCAGATCAATTCCATTTCGTCTTCTGGTCTACGTTTAACAAAACAAGTTTCCAACGAACTACCTATTGCAGTCAATTTAATATAAAAGGATTTAATCGTCAGTTCTTGATACATATTTGAAATTTGATCCATTGTTCTTGATAGTGTATGTTTTTCCCGTACAAACTGGGAATTTAATTCGCTATAGATCTCAAAATAAGTTTGAATTAGGTGTTATTAATAGAAACCTCGACATGACGTTGTCTTTGAAAAGAATTTTTCGAAACAATATTATTCTAAAGCTAAGGAAACGTGCACACATACATGTAGGTGCACATTGTATGTCGGTACAATAAATAAAGGTGTATGGTAACTGAGTGATTTAATCATAAGGACAATGTTTACTTGAAGTTTAAAATGATTGTTAAAAAGTAAAACAAATACATAAAAAATGGCTATCTAATATATATATATATATATATATATATATATATATATATATATATATATATATATATATATATATATATATATATATATATATATATATATATGAAGTACTGATGGGCAAGTCCGATATTAAATTTGGAATGAACCTGTTAGATCTTTTGCTACACATAATCAATTTGATTGTCATTATAATTGAAAGTAAAAAATAAACAACAAATATACAATAATGAATATGATAATGGGATAAGACAGGATCAATTACCTTTGATTTATATACAATTTGTATTAATCTGAACACTCATAATAAGGCCAAATCTGTATTAATAATACAACAATATAAATTGAAAACAAGGAATAATTGTTGACATCCGCCAAGACCACTTGATTGTGTGTTTTTCTTTGTTGAGTGAAAGGTGTGTGAATGTTATCCCCTATGTCTTATTTGTTATGTATATGTGTATATAAAACAACATTAATATCATTTTGATTGATAGTGGTGTGCGTGGAGAGTACAAAGTGTCCTGTTTGTGGATTCAATACATTCACATCACTTATATATGATTATATATATATATATATATACATGTATATACGTTTGTATATATATATAAATATATACAAGCTGTCTATATAGAGTTTGTATTATAAGTTTCAAATATTTTTTTGGTTTTCTACAAGTATAATGCCTTTAAAAATCCCACGTTGAAAAAAAACTTGTTATAAAGTTCGGGATGGCAGGAGTATCAGTTCCCGGCATATTTCATTCATTCTAGGCAATATGTGAATCGTATGATAAAATTATTAGGGCAATATATCTTTTTAACCTTTTTAGTCAAAGTTTTAGTCAAATCGCGGGATATATCTTTTTCATCAAAACGACAGGCTGTATGCCTTTAGCAATCATTCATTATTATGCATATAATGTAATTATGTGTGTATGTAGGTAATAAACAGAGGTCCCGTATCACAGTCGGTGTCGGCACGTTAAAGAACCCTCACTGCTCAATGGCCGTAAGTGTCGAGTATAGGCTAAAATCTGAAGCCTTTTACCGGTATTTGTTGACGTCTCCATGAGTGAAAGATTCTTGAGTGGGACGTTAAACAATAATACAACTACAATTGTTATGTATGTATGTATGTATGTATGTATGTATGTATGTATGTGTGTACATGTATGTATACATCTTTGTATGTATGCATGTATGTATGTATGTATGTATGTGTGTACATGTATGTATACATCTTTGTATGTATGCATGTATGTATGTATGTATGTATGGAAAAAACTACCGATTTCTTCTTTGTCTAAGTGAAATCGTTAACATACTTAAGAAAAATTAACTTACCCGGCTGCGCCATGACGGAAGTTGTGCCTGCAGTAACTAAGAGAAAATATTAAACGTGTTAAACAGCCATGGATTTATCTAGTACGGAAACTCGTTTTTGCCATTAACATTCCTCGAACGCTGTGAATAAAGTCGACCTCTATTCAATTAAATGGAAGAAAAATAGAATGAGAAAATCACCAACACACGATACCAAACACTTATTGTTATTCTAGGAAAAAATATATAATAAAAACAAAATTGCTGTTTTGATCTCGTCCGTATGATTTATAAGCATCTCAGTATAACTGTTGAAAAATCACTGACATGTATGCGATAAGATCTTGCTATTATTTATATTATTAATTTTTCAGAGGTCCGTTTTGTCAAATTTTTATTCTGGAGGTAAATCGACGACGTTCTGTCTATAAATAATCCAGAATTTCTGAATGACTTCGGCTAGATGTATCCTGTTGTACTTGAGATCAATGAGATAACAGAGAGCAGCACATCTGCTTCTTATCCAGATTTACTCCTGTCGATTTGGAAGGACGGTCAATTTCACACATCGCTTTATGACTCACGTGACAATTTCAATTTCCTTATCAAGAATTCCCCGTTCCTTGGTAGTTATATATCGTCTTTCCTTCATATGGCGTTTCACAACTTTCTGAGACTGAAGTTATGTCAGGGCATGCTTCTCTTATGAATGTTTTATTCTGAGAGCGAAAAGACTTACAAATAAACATGTAACACCGGGATCAGTTGTCGAATGGTTTTATGGTAGATAATGGAATCTTGTTTAACAATATTAATCCCCTATCAAGAATGGTAGATAGTATTCTGGAGTACGGCCATATATATTACATTTGTTTCAAACATCGAGCCCCAAATATGAAAGTACAATTGTGAAAAAGCTAAAGCGTTTCAACATTAGGTAATTTCCTTGATACACTTATAAATAAAAACAAAATCACAGATAGCAAAGTCGATTTTATTAATATTCATGATACAATATACTAATCATGTGAAAATGGACAAACTGACCTCCGAAAATGCAGAGGCGGGATCAGGTGTCATGAAGGAGAAATTTTAAAGTATCCCTTGTCGACCGCTCACACCCACCACGAGTCCATAGTCTATTTCAAATAACTCATACACCCTAAAGACACATTTAGGCTGGCCTAAGTCATTAATTTACAGAAGAGTCCATTGTTTTTCAGGGGACGATCAGTTAAAATAAGTAAGGGATAAGTCCCGGTAACAATCGATATAACCGATTCAAAAACCACTATCGAACAGATAGTTCAACATTTTCATTTAGCAAAACATTGTAATTGCAAACAAAGTCATTATACAGACAGTAAATTTTGAAAAATGTATACACATGCAGGAAAAGTGTCGAATTATGGTCAAGTAGGAAATTATTTTGATTTGAATCTACGTTGTTACTTTGTACGTTCATCTCATCAGATAATTACTTTAACATTTAGTTTGAACTACACATCCAGTGAAAGTGTTTGCTTCTGCATTAACTCGAATGATTCTACGCCCTCTACCACAAATGAGGTTAATGTAGTGATCGTAGTGAGCGGAATATAACGACTGAATTATTCGGGTTACTTCTGCATGTGGTTATTGATTAGATTAGCGACACGTATTATCATGTCCACAACGCCGTTCCATACATTTATCCGTTTATTTTTGGCTCCATGGTATTAATGTAAATATACCAAAGTGTTATGGGAAAGCAGACTCTACTCTATATTCACCTACTTCTATCAGATGTTTGTCTTACACGCATCTCATCTTACACTAGGAGGAACTGATGTATTTTTGTCGTCACTTGATCGATGATAAATAATTCATGAAGGAAATATAGAAAGTCATACTCAGACATATTAAAACTGATATCATACTGATACTTGATTTAAAATAGATTTACCCTTTACAAAATTACTGTTTAATCTTGATCCAACAGAAAATTAATTCCGAAAGCTTAAAATTCAATAAAGCTATTGTTGAAGTGTATATTGAATTATTCTTTCATATGAGTTTCGATCTATGAAAATTTCTAGTAAAGAGTATTTCATTGCGAGGTCACACAATGCAACACATCGAATGTGTGAATACACAAGCTTTATACAGACTTGTCATGGAGTCTGCAGGGGCGTTATAAATGGCTTGGTATATAGTACAGGGGAAACACTTCACCAGAAAACTAGAAAATTTCTTGATATATAAAATCAAACAATACAGCACCTTTGTTTTTATATTTAAAGAGATTCTATTTTGGATCCGATTTTCGATGTTTTACAAGAGCTACAAGTAAAATCAATATTTGATTAGCTACAGTTGATCTGCTGTGCCATATCTATAGCATAACGGACTAACAAAACGAAGTTCACAAAGGTCACACAACATATTTAATCGGCTTTTAAATGGGACAAAAAATAAGCTCTCAAGTGTCGACAATAATAATAGCAACGTATAAACTGGTAAAATCATTACTATTGAGATATAAAGTGATAACTGACCGAAGATATAACATGAGTAATATATACACATACAATCATCTCTATAGGTCAAATCGTCTCGTTAATTTTTGCCACTGGACGCATGAAACATCAATACACTCTGCATCACGCGCGCACTTGTAGTGATAATAAGGTAGGCATGGTAACTGTTTGCTAACCCTTTCAACCCAGATAGCATAATAGACTGGCCGTTACAATATAGAAGAGCATAGCATTTCGATACTTAGGGGCGAAAAGGCTAATTTAGTCATATAAGATAGGTGGCTACAATTATTCCGTCCACATCTAACAGATTTATTACCTCGATGTGAAATTTAACGTTGAAATCTCTCTGTCGGAGAAAAGAATGTAGAAACTTGTGTAATATTCACGACAATTATAGCGTACGTTAATAAAATACATTTCAAAATACAATGTTCGTAATCATTCTATATAACTTTTGATGTGCCTGGTTAAATTCCAAATTTCTATAAAAAAAAATCTCCAGATACTAAAGTATGTGTCTTCAGGATGCACAGGATACATATACATATATATATACAAATCTGGTGAACATTGGACAAACACGGACCTCTGGAAATCTAAAGGTGGGATCAGGTGTCATAGATGAGTACCAACCCCTGTTGACCGGTCATACCCACCACGAGTACACAGTTAAATTAAAATGAAATAAATGAGGACCTATATTGAGAAATTTAAAACTTGTTATAAAGTCGTAATATGTGAAAATAAATTGAATATGAATAATGTGCGAGAAAAGTTTGTATTCTTACATGAATGACAGGAGTCTCAATCGGCAGTGTGTTGCATTCATTATGCATGATATGTTGATATTTTCTACAGCAATATATCTTCTTTAACCTTTTTAATTAAAGTTTTGGTTTAATCAGGGGATTTGTTTTATCAAAATGACAACCTGTATGCCTTTAAGATAAGTTCATTATTTTTGCATCGCTTACCTAGAATCCTACGGTGCGTGTTAAAAGTAGACTGTGTAGTACTAATTCTCTTACCTTAAGGAAATCATCCATTGTATGAAAGACCAAAATTGGATGTCTGGTAAGGTACTTTAATTATTGTATTTCATGATTGATAGGTATTACCATGTACGGATATGAGAAGACAGATGTAAAACATATTTGGTGTAATAGCTTGATGATTCCTGTACAATAATAAGTAAAAATATTTTTATTCATATCAAATATATGTTTTTCGTTTAAAGAGAAAATCCATTGTACGACATTGCGATTACTTTTGATCGGATTTTACCGAGAGTGCGACGGTAATATCCAAATACACATGCCGATTTATACAATGGATACCATAACTGTTTTACCCCTAAATATCTGAGTGGCGTGATCTTATCAATTGTTTAAGACCAGTCTATTATTATGTTCTGTAGGGTTGAAAGGGTTAAAACAAAAGAAGTCAAGTCTAATATCATAGTGAAAAATATACAAGAAGAAGAAATGTTTCTAGATGGCTACAAATATCCTGTCTTTGATAATAACATTCATTCTAATGGACAATGCTATTTTTACATTTGTTTTGTTATTTGACTAACTGATATTTCTTTCATTCAGCAGTATTAATCAGCAACTTAGTTTGGGTCAGTATACATGGATTGTTCATATATTATAAATATATACCAAAGTTCATGTTTTACAGAAAACGGTGTCAAAACAAATGTTCGAGACGATCGTTTCTGCTAATAAGACTACATCAGTTGGGCCCAAATTTAAGATAGATTTAGACTTCCGAAACAAATAGTGGTATCATACAAGGTAAAAAAATAACCAAAATTATATTTAATATATAAACCAGGCTTGAAAAAAAAAACGACTTTTGAATGGCAGATACTTTATGCGTTTAATTGATATTTTACATATTTTGTAGACAGTAAAACTAAAGACAATGTCATCTCGTTTCTTTAACGCTACACTACTCGTGTTATAGATTGCAACACTTGCGCAAACAGGTAGTAATAGACTAAATAATTGATAATAATGATTAAAAATATCGTAAAATCACTTTCAGACCTAAATGATAAATAAACTGTCAATGTGATTCTGTGTAATATCAGTACTCGTATTTTGTTCAATAATGTAACGAAGAAAAGATAATTCCTTTTGTATATCATCATCATCCCCACCACAATCGGTGCCCTGGTCATAATCATCATCATCATCACTACCACCACCACCATCATCATCATCATCATCATCATCCCCACCAACACCACCATCACCATCGGTGCCCTGGTCATAATCATCATCATCATCACTAACACCACCACCACCACAATCATCATCATCATCATCATCATTATAAAAATAAATAGTGACTGTATTTGAGAATGGTATATAATGGTTAAGTTATGACGTTTGTAATGTCCCGTTTGTAAATGATTAACTATATCTAGATCTAGTCAACTGATACTGCAGTCATAAGTAGTAAATGTTAATCAAGGTAAAATCAATTTTAAGGTTAACTTCGATAATTAGTGCTGAGACTATTTGTAACAGATAATTAATAGCGATAATTTCCTGTACACAATTAGACGTGTACTCGTAAATATTTGGAATCGATAAAATTGAGTATGAACATAGTTATGAAGAGTTTATTAGGAAGACCTATAAACATTATGTCTGCTAAAAGATCAATGTGAAATTTAGACAATACAAAACTATTTTTAAATAATCGAACACGTCACTTCAAAGGTATTATTTCACGTGAATTAGAAAAATAGCTGATTACCATTTCAAAGGATTTGATTATTACAAATATAATTCCAAAGTATAATGCTCAAAAGATCGTTTCTGTCAATTAAACTTCATCAGTTGGGCTCCAATTTAAATACTATAAACATAATACCGAAGTTATAATGCTCAAGACGATATCGTTTCTGTCAATTAGACTTCATCAGTTGAGCTCCAATTTGAAAAGTATGTGTATTTTCTAAAGATAAAGTGGTATCATACAAGGCCAAATAATATCTCTAAAAGTATAGCTGAAATCCGTCTAAGAGTATCCACTGTAAAAAATGACTATCTTAGCTTTAGACAATTTTCGAATTGAAATAGTGTTAACAGTGCCAAATATTACTTTAGTATAAGATGAACAGCTGGTACCGAAATACCAGGTACTAGGTTTATGTATACCCTAGGGGACTCAAACGGTCCACCAGCAGTGGCAACGACCTAGTGGTTATAAATACTATAAACATAATACCGAAGTTATAATGCTCAAGACGATATCGTTTCTGTCAATTAGACTTCATCAGTTGAGCTCCAATTTGAAAAGTATGTGTATTTTCTAAAGATAAAGTGGTATCATACAAGGCCAAATAATATCTCTAAAAGTATAGCCGAAATCCGTCTAAGAGTAACCACTGTAAAAAAAATTACTATCTTAGCTTTAGACAATTTTCGAATTGAAATAGTGTTAACAGTGCCAAATATTACTTTAGTATAAGATGAACAGCTGGTACCGAAATACCAGGTACTAGGTTTATGTATACCCTCGGGGACTCAAACGGTCCACCAGCAGTGGCAACGATAATAATTATTTTCTAAAGAGAAAGTGGTATCGGACAAGGCCAAATAGTAAATCCAAATGTATTAATAGCCAAATTCGTCTAAGAGTAACTACTGTAAAGAGGTGACTATCACAGCTTTTTAATATGTTGAAACAGTCAATACACGTGAAAAGTAAAAAAATAAAGTCTGTCCATTTTCCATCTGTTCTACAGTCTACCCTGTACATGCGATGACCTTTATCAAACAGTTACATCGTTTAATGTCTCCCAAAAGTTTTCCTTATAAACTAATTGCCCAATAAGGACTCACATCCGGACCTCTAAACGGTCAGTGATCACAACTTTCACACTCCAAAGTTAACAAGTGTCGCCATTCAAATTTCAATGGGTCGGTCACTCGAAATCTGAATATATATATATAGACAAAACGAGTTGAATACATCCACTACATCGATCACATGCAGTCTGATGATACGGATTTGTGTGGTTTTATATTTATTACATGTCCCTTTTTCATCTATAGGGATACACAAATTTAAAATTCATTCCGCATTTAACGACGCCATCAAATATTTTGGATGACATGAATGTCGTTTACAAAAGAAGCTCCGGCGAAATTTCCGTATCCAACTCTGTGCAATACCACATTACGTATTGCACGGGCGTATTGACCTCTGAATTGTAACCGTATGATTACACATGCATGTAATAAATTATTATCTTAATTAATGCTGATATGAACATCGCAGTCATTGGGTATGTTTAAATTTTCATACGTATAAAGTACATGTAAATAATTTTATGAAAAGTATGCTTTTATGTTTCATTGGGATAAAGATTTACATACTATATGGATAATGACATACATTTATCTAATACACAATATGATACATAGGTATCTGAAATTGAATAGATGTACATGTATATCGGTATACACACATTATAACCTCAATTAAGAGGTCATACATATTAAGCGTTTAATTTCATGACTTCCATTGGGTGACTGTTTAGTACGGGATTGACTTATGTTCGGAAATTAATTTAATGAGGCATTAGCTGTGTTTACCAAAAATAAAATTCAATTTTTTCTACTTTTACTATTTGTTTGAGCTATACACAGGCATGAAATATCTTATATTCCCATATATTTTGTGAAAATAAGGTCGGGTCCAGTGTGGTATCCATATACAAATAGTAAGGTTGAGTTATTCAAGTGCAAAACCTGGGTTTCTCAAGACATTTTCTCAAAATATATAGGAATTTAAGAATGTTTATGCCTGTGTATAAGACTTTTTATCGTATATCAATCTAAGAAGTTAAAATGGGGAACTTTTGGGGGAAACACAGCTAATGCCCCTATAAGGGTCCTATTTTTAGGATTGTTATGTGTACCGTAAACGATTTCCTTTAAAATAAAATAGTTTTTAGTAATTACGTGATTAGCTGAACATACATCGATTGTAAAAATATAAATAAACTAAAAGACAAAGCACATTGTTACCGCACGAGTTTTATAATAATTTGAATAAAGAACACATACAAATCGTCTAAGTGCTTCTAAATTGGGATGCGTTTTTAAAAAAGTTGACATATTTTACAGCAAATTTAAAAGAAAATCACAAGTAAGATATTATGAAATTATGTGACAGAGCATCTTAAAACCCAGTTCTAACTTTCCAGAAAGTATCCTCTATGTTTTTCTCGTAAGAAACACTAATGATCAACCCTTTCACCCTAAGTTGTTATATGGTATTCTCTATTCTATTGTCTATATTGGTCCATTCTGTTCTGTAGGGATGAAAGGAATAAAGTACTCGATTTACCAATAAAAGCGGAAGTTTATATGACCGATATATTTGTATATGAAGTGTTTACTGATCTGGGAAACAGTAGTTACTGTCTCTTGAAGAAGTGCTACTTTTCAATTTCGTTCCAATTACACGTACTGTACATACACACATTGTGGATATAAAGTGTCGCTTCCGTCTTTTCGTTTTCGGAAAAATAAAGATAACAAACACCCATTAACTCGGGATACGACCTATTGGCATTTCTTGTTTATAACCTTGCATTTAGATACGAAAATTATCAAAACAATAATTCACATTCAACAAGTATATATATATATATATATATATATATAAGAAAAGCAGTATATCATAGCTACAGATTGCACATATATCATTATTTCTAAATAAAGAATATTGTAGAATACACATTTTTTTATCTTATTTCATTTATATTTCAAATTCAATTATATAGTTTGTCAAAATTATTATTTATTGATTTATCTATTCTAAAATTACATATACATATATTTATCATTTTATCTGTATGTAATGAGTCCTGCTGAAAGTTCGTGAGAAAGTTTACCGTTTAACTTGGTCTCATCCCGCTAACATCCGCCACCATAAAAAATAACCATAATTATAACTGAATAATTGTTTAGTATAGCATTTATATTTATGTGTATGGATTTCTTTATTATCAATTAATTATCCACGTAAAATGAGTGCCATTTTGTGGGAGATAATACGTGAATAAAGGAAACTTCTGTTTATAGTGCGAACAAAGCATACCTTTCACTTACGGAAGAACAAGATGTACATTATACGAGAAACACCCTTCACACTTCCGGATTAACTTCTTCCGTAGATCTCCGCTCAAGACCATATACAAGAATGATGTCCCTAAGTGCAGGACGCACCGTATCTGTGGGCCTCTTAATTTTGTACCTGGATTTATCCACATTTATTCATGCTGAGGTGAAAAATATAACATGCATCTCCGAGTCAGTAAGTATCAAATCATACGTATTTCGAAATAAGAAAATTCTTATTTAAAAAGAAATGGGGATAGTTTTCTTACGCATGACCATATAAAGTTACTCCCTTTCGCCAATTATATCTAAAACTAACTGAAAACATTTCCACCGAACTTGATCTTTTCACCGAACTCGAGAGGTTTGCATGTAACAATTGCGACTAATGTGACATGCTGGCAGAGGACGCAGACTCCTTCCGGACACCTGGTCCTATCCCTTTTGAGATTCGTAATTGATCTTCATATTGAGACCATTCTAACGGACCTTTAGTTTTTATATTCATTGGTATTCTTCAGGTTTACTTCAGAAAATCAGTAGAATGTTTTATCTTTCACTAAGAAATAAGCATATATAGAGGAACGCGAAATATTAATACTCGTGAAAAATATATGAACTGAAAAATTTATCAGCAATTAATGAAAGCGAAACATATTTCATGTTTAAACATTCTTCATTAGATATATTTTGTAGTGGATATATACTTGCTTTGATTTCTTGGGGAAGACCGTTTGAATTTCTTAATATTATATTTAATCCTTGATTTCTGGAGGTAGACCGTTTGGATTTCTTTATATTATATTTGATCCTTTATTTCTGAAGGTAGATCATTTGAATATCTTTACACTATATTTGACCCTTAATTTCTGGAGGTAGATCGTTTGAATTTCTTTATACTATGTTTAGTCCTGGATTTTTGGAAGTACATCGATTTCATTCATTATACCATATTTGACCGAGGATTTTTGGAGATTTTTAGACAATTTCTTCTGAATCGATTCTTGTTCATTATACATTTTGTAACATGGCATTCTAATTACATTTTTATCTTCTTTCATAAAACCTTCCTTAATTGTCTTTCAGAACATCCTTTAAATACCCTTAACCATAATACATAAAACTTTGTAATCTTTTCTATATTACCGGCTTGAATGTTTTGCTATGTAATTCAGTTTTCTTCATTTGATCTTTTCATCTTTTCATTCTAATGTTTGATATTATATCACATTTCCTAATTTTCATGACATAAGAATTTCGTTATGTAAATACTTTTGAAATTTTATATTTCATATCAATATTTTTTTTCCAGGAAACAGTTCCCTGCTCAGCATTTACATATTCAGGTGAGAATTTAAAAAAACGAATAAATGAAAATTCAAGAATGTAAATTAATATCAAAGTTAAATAAATTTTGCAATCAAAACAAATGCTGAACTATTTTGAACAAGAACTTACATAATTTGTTACTGTTAGCTTAGTAAATAAGAATATTGAAGAATATTATGATGCGGGTAGAGGCGTCGTGGCTCCACGGTAGAGTGCTCGATTCGCAATGAGGCGGAGACGGCTGACTTTCCCTGTCCTTCGGATGAGATAGTACTAATCGAAGCCCCATCCCACAGGTGTCGGCACGTTAATGAACCTTCACTGCTCAATGACCGTAAGTGCTGAGGATAGTCCAAATTTGAAGCCATTCACCAGCATTTGGTGAAAGATTCTTGAGGGGGACGTAACAACAATACAACAAAAACAACTGATGGGGATTCTTTGAACAGGTCGTCACTGTTCCTTTGTCAAGTTACCGACTTCAGAAGTGAAAGTCATTGGTCAATAGGTTGATACTATAGCCGTAATCCTGTGTTCCGGTAGGCGTGGCCCTTTGACGAACACGCATTGCATTTATGTAAGTCTGTACCACTTGTAAATTGATTTAGCAATCTATCGATAGTTATCAAAATT
Organism: Atrina japonica; assembly: GCA_030159075.1. NCBI lineage: Eukaryota > Metazoa > Mollusca > Bivalvia > Pterioida > Pinnidae > Atrina > Atrina japonica. The sequence continues at coordinate 2,177,868 of BROG01000010.1, read as the reverse complement.
TACTAAAATGTGAAAAATAAAAATTTTGAGCGGAACAAACAACGACAAAATATAAAACAATCAAATCAGTTTGGCTATTGTGTCTGTATGTACATGAAGTACTGATGGGTTATATTGTCAAAGCCATTTCGTTAATTCCATATAGATCTATAACTATACAAACTTGTGCTCAACATGATGGTATAAGTGTTTATGCTTAAATTGATTTAGATAAGTGAAGTTTTTTATCTCATCGAAAAAATATTACAATATATATACAGTCAACTTCGAAAATAGCGAAGTTGTTAAAAACTTAATTTCGGAATAACGAACAAAATATCAGGGTCGGCAAACACGAATTTTCTGAAAAAGCGATGAGCATTTTAGGACCGCGGACAAGATTTTTTCCTGTTAATACGTATGTTAGATTCAAAATTATCGGAGTCGCCTTGTTTATATATATATATATATATATATATATATATATATATATATATATATATATATATATATATATATATATATATATAAACCTTTCATGTGATTATATTTGAAAGAGCATCTTTAAAAATACTAATATCAAGCTTTACAGACATTTTGGAGAAGAGATGTAAAACAATAAATTAAATTAAAAAAATTTAGCGCACCAATTTTGAATAAATCATATAATTATTTCAAGTCCTAAAAGTGCATGGAAACAGATATTGTAGCATAATCAAAAACACTTCTGCATGTTGATGTCCTATTACAACATTTCAGACTCAACAAACTGTTCCATAGAACGACGACAAATAAACTTTCCTAATCTCTACAATCAGAACTACTGCCCAGTTCGTTCTAGCAGCAAAAGAAGTCAAACTGCAGATCAAATGAAGGATGGGGGCAATTTTTATGTCTACCACCAGACTACAGCTCAAGAACTGAAAGGTAGGAAAATTATATATCTTCACAAATTATTAAACTTTATATATACAAATTGTTTAACTATATATAACTTCACAAATTATTTAGTGATAAGTCGATTACAAAGAAATATGAGGAATTTGACAAAAAGGCATTATTACGTAGCTTTTTGGTCGATGTAATGGTCTTATATGCTTGTACGCTTACATGCTTATCATACAATAATTTTGCATTTGTAACATTTCCGTTTTTATACAAATGCTTTTTGCTACGTACCAGTTTAATCTGCCGACGAATATAGTATGGTCTGTCACAGTGATAAGGCGTCACTGGGTGTGTCACACCAACTAAAAGAATTCGGACTCCTTCATAAAATTACGTCAAACAGTCTGCCTAATTATGATAATAATATTGTAGGATTTTCCATGTTATATTCCAAAATAGTTGTCAGGTTCTGGGGGCATAACATGAAACAGATACCAAAGTACTTATCTTCAGGATGCAATGGATACATATACAAATCTAGTGAAAATGGACAATCACGGAGCTCTGGAAATCTAGAGGTGGGATCAGGTGCCATGGAGGAGTAAGCATCCCCTGTTGATCGGTCACACCCAACTCGAAAGCCTGACAATTATCTTGGCATAAAATAGGCAACGCCCACATTGCTATACAAATAACATTTTTCGTTTTCTAAAATGTTGAAATATTTTTTTCTGACAGTATTTATAAAGAAACAAAAGTCATTATAGCTTGCGAAATCGATATAATGCATCATTGATATTTAAACTAAGAATGTTAAATAGCTATATTGTTTGACTTATTTGCACTTGATTTTTTAAACTTCGAAAGTATCTCTTTGTTAAAAACAATTGCAATTGTTGTTCGTAAAGACATACAGAGTACAAATATCTATTATCTATATAAATATCTATAAAAGGTCGCAATTGAGAGTTTTGTGGGAAAACAGGATAAAAACATGTCTGAACCTTTCATGTGACTCTCTGTGTTTTAGATTTCTACTTATAACCTAGATATCGCTCCCGTTTTCTGATATGTTGCATGGGAGATCAAACGAAAGCTGGTATGGGGTCACATGCGAGTGCATTCTCATACGTGTGTACTGAACGATCAATGAAAATGCATCTTACACGATATTGAAAATGGTTGTTGAGACGTCTGTACCAGCTGTGAGGAGGATTCATTCCTCGGGTATCTCATTTTGATTTGAATGTGGATTCACGGCAGCTGTGGCCGATCGACAGGGGATGCTTACTCCTCCATGGCACCTGATCCCACCTCTTGATTTCCAGAGGCCCGTGTTTGTCCTTTTTTTACCAGATTTGTATCTATATCCTGGACATCCTTTAGATTTATACTTTAGTATCTTAGTTTCTTTATATTCCAATGGTAAAGAGATTTTAAAACCGCATTTTCGGTGATGAAAAGTCTACATGGAACCAAACATTGTATAAGAAATTTCAAAAGGATTTGTCAAAGCAAACTTTACGTATAGTCAAGCATGTCTAATTTTTATCAAAGTTTTACCAATAAAGTCCCATAACTTCGTAACGACATAAGTCGAAATCGGATGAATCTAAAAGTGCCTAGTCTTAATGGAACCAAACGTTGTGTAAAGATTTTGTAAGGCTTCATGAAGAATGATTAATGATCAGACATGTCAAATGTTAACAAATTCATCAAAATGATCAAAGTCAAAATTGAAAGGTGAAACCAAACATTGTGTAAAACAAATTTTAAGGATTCGTAAAGGCGGGCGGTGGACGGACATCGGTATAGCATAATACATCCGTCATAGACGGGCTTAGAAAAGTTTATACTATAATTAGTAAATATGGTTTGCGAGCTGGAAAACTCTCCGCAAATTTTGTTGTGAACGTTAGATTTTCCATCTTTTCATATAATAGATTTAGTACATGTATTTCTTTTTATTGATGTAAAATATATCTGATTAATGTTTTAAAAAATCATATGTAAGAATTTCACCAGTTATAGGCGAGATGCCATAAATTCTGATCTGTGTTATGTGCCAATGACAATGAAGTTAGTTCTTTTATAGCGAACCTTGGTTTTAAATATCAAACAAAAGAACCATTGCAATCACCTCTTTTGCCAAGCGATTCGCGAAGAAATGGGAAATATTTTATTTTTAAAGTGGGAGATACGTTCTGATATCAGAAATCGAACTCACTTTCCGCTTGCTAGTCGAACGCTCAACAATTAATCACATCGAAAGGTCGAATCAGAATGTAATTTATAAATTAAAGAATGTTCATCTGTAATGTTTGCCATACTGAAAGAGGCAAAAGCTGTGTTCACCAAACAAAGGTTATTTCGATTTTTTCCCCTTTTACTACTTCTTTTGTCCGATTCACATAAGTTGGCGGGGCGGCGTAAACTTTTGATTATCATACGGATGATTCTACTCACTTTCGGTTATGGCAAGCTGCACAAGGAAAACATCTTATTTTCTCACTGGATAAGAGCGATATACAGGCATGAAACATCTTATATTCCTATATATTTTGTGAAAGTAAGGCCAGGTCCAGTGTGGTATCCATATACAAACAGAAAGTTTGAGTTAATCAATTTCAATTGAAGAAGTGCTAAATCTAGGTTTCTCAAGAAATTTTCACAAAATACATGTATATAGGTATTTAAGAATTGTTATACCTGTGTATATCTCTTTTTGTTGTTATTGCATATCAGTCTGAGAGGTAAAAAAGGAAATATTTTTCAGAAATAATGAGTCTAATGGGTTTCATATTTATAATTGTCCGACCAGGTAATTGCTCTACACGTGGTTTTGAGCTCCTCTACAATGCAGACGATGGTTTACAAAGGTGCATGATTATACAGCTTGCTGACGATGTCACAGAAGGACCTTACACTAGTGACGTAAGTTGTTACTCGTAATCAGTATTTCATTATTTAAACTGATATTAGGTTTTGTTAATTGTTCATCAAAATGAAGCATAATAAACTATTTAGTTGAAAAATGCAACTGCAAGACCAATCATGTTGCTAGCTACCCTATCATACGGCATAATAGCCTTGTTTGCGATTACACTACTAGTAATTCAAATGTTTAGTAACCTGTTATATAGCGGCTGTTGAGTTGTCTGTTATATAGCGGCTGTTGAGTTGTCTGTTATATAGCGGCTGTTGAGTTGTCTGTTCCAATTGTGACGAGGATTTCTTCCTCACCTATTTCATTTGAATTTGACTGTGGACTCACGGCTGGTGTGGCCGATCAACAGGGGATGCTTATTCTTCTATGGCACCTGATCTCACCTCTGTATTTCCAGAGGTCTGTGTTTGTCCAATATTCACCAGATTTGTATATGTATCCTAGATATCTTGATTTATACTTTTTGATTTATTATTTGGCCTTGTATGATACCACTTTCTCTTTAGAAAGTATACAAATATTTTAAATTGGAGCTCAAGTCTTATTGACAGAAACGATCGTCTATAAATTGGTATCTGATATTTTATATACGTATTTACATACTTGTAAGCCCCTAAAACGAGGTAAAGCAAAAATATCATAAAATCTCATTGCTTAATCATCACATGACAAGGTCTGTCTTTGATATTCAATTTTAGATCATATTCAAAGTTAAACTTTGGGAAGTACTGCCAGTTGAACTGTCGCCATGGCGTCTACAAGTCACAGATCTACCGAAACCACCGTCAGTGATTTCAAACGTGACCGTCAAGAGTGATAACAATACAGGATTTGGATATAGTAAGTCGATGTGATATGTTATCACGCGTTTGTATTTGAATATTTGCCTAATTGCATTATTTATGGAATTCATTAATCCCATCCGCTTCTCGCTAATGCAGCTGGAGTTCGATCCTCGGTTTGGACAGAGAAATATATGAGATTGTATGGTGGTCGCCATTTTAGGAACGTGGGTTTTCTCTAGGTACTCCTGTTTCCACCCACAGTGTGCAGCCAAATCTAACATCAGAACCAACAAGAGACATTGAAATAAAATGTTCAACTTTTTTGTTAATTGTTGAAAATATATACAGTTTATTTTCTATTGATATTAGGATGAAAAGTTCTCAATTTTAAACAAGATAAGAGATACGAAACTAACATTGATAACACGATCAAATGAATCAAAGTACTAGTCAAGTGTCAATACAAATTTCATATACAGCTTTATCTGTATTTGTATTCTGAACAGTGCTTTACGCGACACTCAGCAACTTTTCAGTTATACGGTGGCGGCCATTTTCATTATAACAGGTGCAGGTGCAGGGTTAAAGATGTTCACAATTCTGGACAAAAATCCAACATGTATCGACACCATACACATCATTTCAGGAAATGTCTCCAGCCATCATTATGAGACAATAGGTTTACAAACGAAATGTCTCCAGCCATCATTATAAGACAATAGGTTTACAAAGGAAATATTGGATTCTGTTTCACTAAATGAAATATTGAGTTACCTATTCGATAGCGGTTGTTGAGTTGAGTTGTTCATCTGAATTTGACTGTGGATTCATGGCGGGTGTGACAGGTCAACAAGGGTTGTATACTTGGTACCTGATCCGAACTCTCTATTTCCAGAGGTCCGCTTTTGTCCAATATTTACCAGATTTGTATATGTACCCTGGACATCTTGAAAATTTATACTTTGTATCTGAGATTTTTGTAATTTAACATAACACGTGTCAACAACATGAGTTAAACCTGAAATTTGCCAGGGACTAGTGATATCGAGTGATAGCGATATCAAGAAAAGACCGATACAACACTGATTAGACTGCGTGTAATTAACTGATCAAAAAACAGGAATCTAACACGTGATGTACGATAAACTCTGATATATCGACATCAGTACAATGACTTCCTGTTCCTGGGGGATATCTGGACCATTTGATCTTCGATAGTTTTGTGAAAACAATTTTCGAAAAGACTAACGAAATCATTTTTATCTTCATCTTTTCTTTCTTTTTGAAGTCCCGGATGTAGAGAACACAGTGCAGTGGAGCCCTGTTGTTTTCCATTACAATAACTCTAAGACCCGGCAAGTAAGTCTTAGGATGTCCCCACCTCCTAAAGAGTACAGGATTTCGTATTTTATCATCACTTTACGAAAACATGGGAAGAGAAATAGGATGCAGTACCCACAGCGGATGCTTATAGACAAGGTAGATTTGATGAATTACTGCCGTTTTTATTTTCATCCGCATGTTCTCAAAATATAATCATGATTAGTTATTGCTTTGAATTAAAGGCCGAAATAAATGCTCGAGACGATCGTTTCTGTCATGAAGACTTAGTTAAAGATTGTATATGTAAAAAAAAAGAACAAACCCTTAACCTAATTAATATTTCCTGTTTCCGAAACCGAGTCTCAACCGAACATAAAATATTGATAATTCGAAAGAAAAAAACACTATAATAGGTAATAGCTCCAAGACTTGCGCATTTATCATACAATCATATGATTTTATGCACATTAAATGTAATATATAGTATAATACAAATGAAGCGACTACGGCAGAGAAAATGTAAGTATATATGTATAATAATGAAACTCCATATTCTTACAGCGCATAGTCTCGAATGGGGTACAAAGAAATACCTAAAAAGTATACAAGCCATGCGTCTGGACACAGAACAAGACTGACCAGTATTTATACGCCGTAAACGTTATAAATGATATGATCGTGTTCGATTAGAATCATCGATAGTTTAATTTTTCAACCTGTAATAAATATGTATGTATTGTCATCACATAAATCTAATTGACAGAAGCGATATCGTCTTGAGCATTATACCTTTGGTATTATGTTTATAAAATTTATAACCACTAGGTCGTTGCCACTGCTGGCGGACCGTTTTTGTCCCCGAGGGTATACATAAACCTAGTACCTGTTATTTCGGTACCAACTGTTCATCTTATACTTAAGTAATATTTGGCACTGATAACACCATTTAAATTCAAAAAAATTTTCTAAAGCTAAGATTAACAGTGGTTACTCTTAGACGGATTTCGGCTATACTTTTACAGATATTGTTTGGCCTTGAATAATACCACTTTCTCATTAGAAAATACACATAGCTTTTAAACTGGAGCTCAACTGATGAAGTCTAATTGACAGAAACGATATCGTCTTGAGCATTATAACTTTGGTATTATTTTTATAATATATATAAAAGACCACAATCACATGCTAACAACAACAGCAATAACACCATCACTACCACCACCACCAACAACAACAACAATGGTAGAATTGCTTGAAAACAATTCGGAACGTTGAACACAATGTAATGTAAACAACAACAACAACAAACGAAAAAACAACATAATCAAATTAAATCAATTTAATTCAAAAGTTATCGATTACTCTACACCATGGAAATTAAAAATAATATTTATTGTAATTAAAGATTAAACCAAAGGATAAACTATTTTGATGGAATCGCAAATAAAAAGTTGATTAACAACACCAAAGTTATAGTATTAGAAAAGAGGTCAAATAAAAGGCTCAAGATAATGGTTTTTGTCAATAATACTTCATCAGTTGAGCGTTGAATTCAATATAAACGTGTATTTCTGAAATAAATAAGGCTAAACAATAAACCTAAGTGTATTGCCAAATCCTTCGAGGGTATGTCTACTGTAAACCGAGGAATGATAACGGGTTTCTTCTTTTTCAGTTCCATCACACTTTCTATGAAGTAAAACCAGGATTATACGATTTAACGGTAAGTATTACCGTACAATACACAATGATTACTCCTTAGATCAGTGCGCAATGTTTTACTTCAGTAATGCTAATAACATTTCCATAGATAATCTTGATGTTTTACCTCGCAGGCAACACAGAAAGATTTTTATACAATCTGTTACCACTTTGAGGGAGGAATGACGAAATCTCAAAATGTGTGTACAAATATTTTGATTGCGATTTTGCCATCCCTCCCTCAAAGTGGTGCTTGACAGTTTTCTCTCACGTTGAAACGGTATAAAAGAGTGACTGCATCCATCTTTGTTAACAAACAGAAGACAAAAATATTTTAACAAAATAGTTCCGGCCATTCCGAAATCACCTACAGGGTGAAATAAGAAATTTCCTGACATCTTAATTCACGGACAAATCGGTTTCAAGTGAGAGAAAAACGAAAGCTCTGAATTTCTCGAGAACAAAAACAAAATATTTCAAATTATAATCTCATTTGTTTGATAATTCCCAAATGAACATACATGCATTGAGAAGTTACTGGACTTGAAACAGATTTTGCTATTTTCGTTTCAGGTTGAACCTCACGATGACCTTTACAATCAGAAGACATGTAGGTGCCAAAAATCTACAAAATGCCAGCGCTGTAACAGATTTATCACCCCTACATTTGAGATATATGAAAGTTAGTAAATTACCTGATACGTTTCACTCTTTGAGAGAGAGAGAGAGAGAGAGAGAGAGAGAGAGAGAGAGAGAGAGAGAGAGAGAAAGAGAGAGAGAGAGAGAGAGAGAGAGAGAGAATGAATATATGTGTATGGGTATGTGCGACTGTGTGTTGCGTTAGTATGTGCCTATGGGATAGAATATGCACACAGATGGTTTCTTAACCGTGTCAGATCAGTGAAGTCCTGGTGATGCAGTTAAACGTGAGACTTAGTAATGAATAAAAACGAATTTCAACATTAATAGACAATCACATGTCATTCCATTGAAAGACTCATTAAGGGGGTATCGAACGACTATAGACCAAGCAATTTTATGAAAGCTTTTTGTATTGGACAAAATTCTTAGCATACCTTAATTCAACAATCCCTGAGAAACAAAAATGGACACTTCTGTAAATGAATGACTTAGACCAGTTCAAATGTGTCTTTAGGGGTGAATGAATTAACAATTATGACATATTATCTTGTATCAGAACAAAATCTTTACAAAATTTCAAATAATGTAAAAGGATTAACAAAATTTAAACTTTCCTTCTTTTCGTTTCCCCATGATATAACTGTTTCATGTAATATAAAACAAAGTTCCAAATAATGTAAAAGGATTAACAAAATTTAAACTTTCCTTCTTTTCGTTTCTCAATGATATAACTGTTTCATGTAATATGAACCAATTACCTGTCATTACGACACCAGCTGATATTACTGATTATACTAAAGTAACGTTTCGCACTAATAGCACCATTCAAAATTCTAAATTCTTCTAAACCTGGTTACTCTTTGACGGCTAAACGTTTAGATTTATTGTTTGATCTTGTCTGATACCACTTTCTCTTTAGAAAATCTGTTTAAAATTGGAACTCAACTGATTAAGTCTAAGTGACAGAAACGATCGTCTTAATGAGCATTATAACTTTGATAAATATGTTTATAATATATGTAACTGTCAAAACACATATAAACGTACTACATCTTTCCTTTTTATGTGCAGTTCTGGAAGCCGATGAAATAAAAAACACTACCATGACAACTGAAGACAATATGACCGATAATGATGTTGCAATAAGGTCGACCACTTCAAATCCTAAAGAAAGAAGTTCAGTGGGAGGCAGTCATTCTAAAAACATAACAGAAAAGCGTCCACGTATGAACGTCTTTCCCAATATCATGAAGGCAACGAATGTACCTAAGCTGGACATAGTCTCTCTCCTTCCAGATTATCCAGTACCCGATTCAGGTGAAGTCCAGAAGAGAGATATTGAAAACGGACAAATTTCTCAATGGCAGACGTTTTTGTTGACAATAATAAGTGTCGTTATTGCTATAATTGGTATTCTTGCTGTTCTGGTGTCAGTACGTTTCTGTTTCCAAAGACACAGATTTGGTAAATATATATTTATATTTTTATAGAAAGGTAGGGACCAACAACGTCAAATGGGTAGGGTATAGGGTTTCAGTAAACTCTTATCGTTTTTAGTTTAGTTTTGAATAGTATTTTACGCCGCACTCAACAATTTTTCAGATATATGTTGAAGGCCTGTTTTTATTGGTGGAGGAGATAATCCAGTTACAATGTACTCGGGAATGAAGTACTGGCCTTCCGCAAGTTAGCTGGAATATTTTCTCACAGAAGTCGCCTAAGGTTCTAGCGGTGTATGAACCTGCGTTGACCAGAAGTGAGAGACTTCATGGTTCAAAGAGCGGTGTTCTAACCACTCGGTCTTGGATTCTTATCGTCAGTAAATTGAAGGTGGCTACATACCGGTAGATGTAAATACCTCTTTCTAATTAGTTTAAAAGCCTAGCTGAATCCAAAGCCAGTTGAGTGTAAAATTATTTTAAGTGTACTTAAACCTGGAACATTTGCGACGGGTGTGGCATGCTAGCAAAGGACGCGGACTCCTTCCGAACACCTGGTCCTATCCCGTTCGGGATTCGTAAATGTTTTTCATGTTGATACCATTTGCACATATAATTCGTCGTGTTCTAATGGACTTGAGTTTCGATTATCAATTGGTACTTCTTCATTTTTACTTGGAAAGGTAAATGGCTTTTTCCGTTCATCCTGAATTTGATAATCTTAAAGAGAATCTTTTTAAAGTATATTTGTTTTCAAAATGAAAGCGCTTTGAGAGCAGCAAGCAAAACATCGATTGGATTTTTTTAAGAATTATTTTTTTAACGGAGTGTACTGCCGTGTTTATATTTTGTCTGTACGCAGGTCTTTTCATGTTTTGCAGTTAGTACCCGCAGAATAAAATCTGAGGTTGACCAATCAAAGAAGTCGTACGTATCTCCGGTTGAGAAGAATGCAAAACTGGATTGTAAGTTCAATAATTATACTTTTAGAATTGCGATCGGGTTAGGTTTAGCGTCACTTATTTGATGTTAATCATGTGTTCCCTTTAAATAAGATCACAATTTTGAAGATTAAATCTTTCTTAGTGAAATGTAGTTGTTTAAAGTGGAATTTATTGTCGTTATTATTCATCATCGTTTTGGTCAACTGTATACCTGGGATTTGTTGCTCTCATATCATTTCCGCTCGCCCTTAGATGAGATGACGAAATAGATGAGAGCGAAATTGCTTTTAGAGTATGGTGATTTTTAAGGCGAATTTAAGATGGAGTGAATATGTTTTCTGTCGTAAAAAGACGAAAATAACTGGGGGCGAAATTATTCACGTATACAGTATGATTTATGGAATGCTGACATTCTATCTCGACTCTTGTTTTACTACTAGTTTTAACACCATGTTTGTAAAGATCGAAAAATGGGGGCAAGTTGGTGGTTTAATCATATGAAACAATATACGGGATTTACAGTATATTTTCAGTGGAAATAACAATATAACAACGGAAGATAAACATACATGTATATTTTGTATGAAATCATATTTCAGATCAATAAGATATTAGAGAAATTTGTACTCAGAAATTACGTGCAGTACCATATTTTATTGTCTTTTTCTTTACATTCCAGCTGTCCCTGACGTATGGAAGACCCTCTTGGTGTTACACGCCGAGAGTTGTAACGAAATCATCCTTCACTTAACGGCAATATTTCGAAGAAAATACAATTTTGCTGTCGTAAATCTGAATCATTTGGTAGTACAAACCATAAAAGACAATTTCTTGGAGGAAGTTGAAACAGCCGTTCAGAGTGCAGACTTCGTTCTTCTTGTTGGATTGCCGTCATCTACGTATCTAACGTACCTGGACTACTGCTATGATAAATCATTCCACATGGTCTTGAGTATGCAGTTTGATAGATCGATCCTTTCCAACAAGACTGCTTTGGTCTGCTTCAGTGAAAGGAACAAGAGTGATGCATCCACACAAGTCAGCACTTTTAAACGGTTTCATCTGATGAAAGATTTCACATGTTTGCTAAATTTTCTACAGGGGTCTTTGAAAGTCATGGATGTTAAAGATGATTTTGTTTCCAGAGAAAATTTGTGCTTGAAGGACTCCATCAAAAAATACAAACAAAAAGATATCGTTTCGTCTTATGGGCAGTTTTGGGTATTCGATGATGGGCTGTACAATACTGAAACTGACGATGACGGTGGATACAGTATGGCTTTGACGATCGGGGAAGGTCGACTAGAGCCACCGATGAATGAGCAAACGGAACAAATTTGCCAGGAAAGAAACCACAGTAATTGTAACTGCAAGAGAATGTCTGCCGACATCGATTCGACTCAAACAATAGAAAAATACGAAACAACGGCAAAATGTAATTTTAAAACTCCAGATTCAAGTCAGTTCAACTTTGACGTAACAAGTGAAGTGTTGATGAATCAGATGGAGGATATAAATAAACCATATTTCCCACAATGCATGAATTCAATTTCCGATATGAGCGAAGACGGTATAAGCATTTAAACATAAATTTGGAGTAGTCGTGTCAGTAGTGGTTTTTCATATAACGACTTTAAGATTCAGAACTAACAACCACAGACTGTTGTTAAAGCAGAGTCAAAACAGTATGTTTTCAATGTACAAATATAATTATATATATATATATATATATATATATATATATATATATATATATATATATATATATATATATATATATATATATATATATAAATATATATATGTATTTTTTAAAAACTGTTTTAAAATGACTTTGGGTGTATATATATCAAATTCTTATTCCACTGCCAGTATGAAAATATTGCTACATGAAATATGATATATGTAATATACATGTACATGTAATATGAAACAATGTTGAATATTAAGATTTTATTTATAATCTCTCATTTGCGCGTGCACACACACACACACATGTATAAATAATAAATATATACATATATATAGTCATGCGGATACCATTGCCTCATTGGAAATTGTCTTGGGCCATGTACCGCCAACCAAGCCATATGACGCAGATCGCCGAGCTCACGGGCTGATGTCATGTTGTAAATTCTGAATTGAATTTACTGGATGGGTGCAAATACAAAATTTAAAATATGACACTGACCTCGCGCAATCGGTTTCTTGCAGTTATGGGTGAATGGGGTGATTTTGATAGCCTACTGTATTTCAAAGTAGTGGTTTCCGTGGCTGTCACGTAGCGATTACGTAGATGGGGAGCCGGCCTGGCTCAGTCGGTAGCGCGCTCGACTCTGGATCGTGATGTCGTGAGTTCGAGTCTCGTCGGCGACAGGTTGGTTTCCTGTCGTTCGGATGAGACAGTAAAAACTGGAGGTCCCGTGTCACAGTAGGTGTCGGCACGTTAAAGAACCCTCACTGCTCAATGGCCGTAAGTGCCGAGCATAGGCCAAAATTTGAAGCCCTTCACCGGCATTTGGTGACGTCTCCATATGAGTGAAATATTCTTGAGTGGGACGTTAAACAACAATAAACAAACAAACAAACGTAGATGGGACCGATATGTTTTGACATGTACATCTGTTAGACACAGGGACAACATACGGAAAGATTCACACCGAACTGCTTAGCAACCTGTTGTTGCCTTTGACCTTGCCTTAGCTTAGTTGGTTGTATTGTTGTTTAACGTCCCACTCACAAGAATCTTTCACTCAGATGGAGACGTCACAAATGCGGGTGAAGAGCTTCAAAGTTTGGCCTATGCTCGGCACTAACGGTCATTGAGCAGTGATGGTTCTTTAATGTTCCAACACCTACTGTGACACGGGACCTCAGTTTTTACTGTCTCATCCGAAGGACAGACCGTGCCTTAGCAATGCTATAGCCTGACTCATCTGAACTTCCGTCAGCTATATATACCATGAGTGGCATGACTGCAAAAACAAAATCAAATTGACTGTATAATTTATAGTAAAAAAGCGACGTGTATACCTCCAGAGTATCAAGTGGTATCACAAGATGTGTTGGCGAATTTGCACTTGTTTTTGCTTTTATTATGCACTTTCTCTGTTCTGTCTGGTACGCTTCACGGTTGAGTAACTTCAGGTACAGATTTTAGTGCACAATTATCAAGATGCTCGTCTGGATTACTTTCATTAGTTTTGGCCACGTTGTTAGATATTTGGCGTTAGATATTTGGCACATATATATAATGTTACCCGGTGTTTCTTTACACCTTCAGTAGGCATTTACATGTATATAGGCCTACAATGTATTTTTGTATTCGGTGTTTTCAAAGCATGGGTAGGTAGGTCTATTGATGGCCTAGTCTTATCAATAGACCATTTTCGAGTTCTTATGTAATCCGTTTTAGGATCTGGATTTTTCGTGCGCTGATTCAACTTTGCTAGCCCTAGCGACTTCCGGTATGTGTCTTTGTGTCGATCATGAAATAAAATGCAGTTATATTTGAAAGCCAGGTTATTGCCAGTCTATTTTGTGTAAAAAGCAGATTAAGTTAACATCTGATCAGTGTAACAAAGATGAAATGTTTTGACATTTTGATCTATTGTATGAAATCTTTGGCATTTTATTATTTGGCCGACGCAAATACACATACCGGAAATCGCTAGGGCTAACAAAGTTATAGCGGCACAAGAAAAATCCGGATCCAAAAACGGGTTATGAAGAACTCGAAAATGGTCTATTGCCGCTGCCATTTTGTTTTGGGCCTAGCGGGGGTTAGGGCAGAAACCCTGCTGGTGTACGTAATGTATTTATGTGTTTAAGAATAAAACATTGTACGATGAACTCTATATTGAAGTTGTCTCGTTGTCTGGTTCTTCCTGTGACTAACAGTGGCTTTTTTCGAACTTTGGTCAATTCAAAATGTCAATAAAAAGATTTTTTCGTTAGTTCATGAGACACACACAATATTATTTTTGCATTAAAGTCTTACCATTCAGGGGAAGGAAAATGTTATAGATACTTTTCAATTTCCGGAATTGCAATTTTAACCCTTTTACCTCTTTTCGAATGGTACGCTCTTCTCTATTGTTTAAGGCAAATCTATTTTGATTTGTATGGTTGAAAGGGTTACTTTAACATATATATATATACATGTAATTGTAATAACATTGGGTTTGATGTCATTTCAAATTCTCGTGTATAAGAATTAATCCATGATTAAACCATATAATTTCTATTTGACTTCAGTGCTTATTATACTAAATCCAGGTCAATGTCATTCCTCGACATATTAGCCTGGTTTTGGGTCAAATAAGTGCATGTAATGTGAGCTGAGAGATGGACATTCTCTGCCATCGATTCCATTTTCTGATATAATTATGTCGTATCAGAAAACGGGAGCGATGACAGAAAAGTTTTAATTAGATTGAAAGATGACATCTGATACAACAGAATATGCAATAATGTTACACTTGTTCATTACTTGGATCTGCGTCCCGTGGTCGATGAGCTTTTTGACTGTTTTCTGCTTACCACAGTATGTCTAGAAGAAATCTATGGAACCGGTAGGCAACTTTCGCGCATTAGCAAAAATTACGACCCGATCCAACTTTTACGTAAAAATGTGTGACAACTCATAGGCCCCTATTTTATTTTATTGGCTCACTTTGGCCAGAGACGTAGGTGAGCTATTCACGCATCTGAATAGATAGACTGGTCTAGGTTTTTTTTAAATTTATTTTATTAATCAGTAATGTAAAAGTGGTGTAATGTAGAAAAGTGACCCTATATGATAGAAAAACTACCCGGGGTCATTATTCTACGTAGAAATCACAACCGGGCATAAAGTGAAATATATACATATGTCATATATGTCTCTGATACAAATAACATTACTGATACGGTGTGTATTCTCGGACTCTACATATTTTCGGACAATGTCTTGCTGCGCGTAAAAAAAGGAAATTGATTGAAAAAATTATAAACAAGCGCGAAAATGACGATTTGATGCTTACAGTAGGGAAAACAACCTTTCAATCGTACTATCAACTTTTCACAAACCAGGCATGTGTATATACCAACAGAGTTGGGTTATATTGCAAATAATAATAAAATAACAAAATTAAAAACAACTACGTGTTCCTGTCCTCAAGTACCCGTGAGGCTAGCGCAGACATTCGTTACAATGACTTCACGATGAATGGCAGGTAGAGATCTACAGGTAAACGACCTTACTGGTGACGAGTACAATCACCATTTGAAAATGGCGACGCCTCAAAGGCCGATACCGCGGAATTCAAAAATTTCATCAACACCACGGAGATATCAACCATACACGAGGGTATACTATATATTTTTGTACTTGTTTGTATCATCTGTAACAATGTGAGTTTGTAAGCAGTTCTGATGATTCATTTTGAATTCAAAGAACGCAATAACCCAGTTGACTTACGAGCTACGTTTGAATTATGAAAGTTCTCAAATGACAGATTTGCGACAACCAGATGGCAAGAGACCTTGTTGCATTTTGTAGAGTATCCAATATGACATTTAAAATTAAACTGCAACTGATTTATTCCCCAATAACAGCGATATATAGGTGTAGATCTAAAACGTAACAGGTACTGTATTCGCTAGGCCTAACTTAGTAACTGCATGTTTATAATTTTTTTTATATATAAATCAAAATTGCTTGTTTGATATTGCCTTTTCCATACCTTCCAGGAGTGAGTAGGTTCGTAGTAGGCAAATTTTTTTTTTTAGAAAAGGAAACAGGTGTATAACCAGCGATTATATGATTATATGATTATATTGCTGGCATAACAAAGCAAGACATGTATCATATGCTTTAATAGAGGGCGAAGCCTTCATATTTGTAGAGAAGCTCACATTTTTATTCCTACTACATCCAGGGACCCGTACTACTTATGGTAAAAATTCTGCTCACATCAGGAAATTGCGAGAGGCATAAACAAAATGTCGTAGTTGCAAAGTAATTTCTTAAAAACGCATTGCAAACGAGGTAATAAACTAACGCACAAGCAAATGTTTTGCAGACTTAGACTGGGCCATAACAACTAGGGTTGTACATTGAACCTGATCATGAAGCGCATCCATTATTTGGGTAATGTGAACTGCACAAAGTGATAGATACGCTGGGATAGAGTAAAGTGTATAGCATAAAACATAATGTTGCATTTAATTCATGACTAATAAATGACCCATAGATTCTTTTTAAGTTTTAAAACAGTTAGCCACTCAATATTTTATTTAGAAGAATGTATGAATGACTGGGACATTTACGTGATAAAAACACTGAACATCAATCCCTTTGGGGATATTGTTGTGTTGCCCCTGCCCAAACTGTTGATGAATGTTTTCGCCCTCTCCATAGGTTTACCTATGTATTATTATTTATAACTATGTAACAGATGAGGATAAATGTGCGACCAGACCGGGAATCGAACCCAGGACCTTCGTAAAACTAGCAGGACGCTCTTACCAACTGAGCTATCCGGGCTGATACCCCCTCACTGCTACACTCCTCCCCCATAACAAGTTTTCTGACACCAGAAATCAACGAGACTCTTAACACACCATCATGAGTTATTTAGTTGGGCACCAAATGTAACAGGTGAGGAAAAATGTGCAGCCAGACCAGGGATCGAACCCAGGACCTTCCTAACACTAGCAGGACACTCTTACCAACTGAGCTATCTGGGCTGATACCCCCTGCACTGCTACAACTACCGTACTTCATTCTCTGTACATTACTACATACATGTACAATACATTTTTAAACAAAGTAAATTCCAGCATGGGGATTGATTAGACTCACTTGACCAGTGCTCGAATACTTCATGAATTTACCGTTTCCTTGTCTAAACAAAGGAGGGCAATCAACAAAAAATGGTGACATAATTACGGGATATGATCTGACTTATTTACCTCCCGGTTTGGAGAATTTTATTTCAAATGACATAACTTAAACTTCTGCTTGTTTGTTTGTTTGTTTATTGTTATTTAACGTCCCCTCAAGAATATTTCACTCATATGGAGACGTCACCAAATGCCGGTGAAGGGCTTCAAATTTTGGCCTATGCTCGGCCATTGAGCAGAGAGGGTTCTTTAACGTGCCGACACCTACTGTGACACGGGACCACGGTTTTTACTGTCTCATCTGACAGACAGGAAACCAACCTGCCGCCGGCTGGACTCGAACTCACGATCAAGAGTCGAGTGCGCTACCGACTGAGCCAGGCCGACTCACTTATACTTCTGCAAACAACACTTATTGCCAAAATCGAACCAGAAATTGTTGAAAATTTTGAGTTGAAAACTTGTGTTTATCTCGTCCCTGTTTTAACCATGTTGATGTACCTGAAAGTAAATATTACTGCATCTTAAAACAGGAAGAAATTTTAATATCATGTATCAACTGAAGTACAACAAAAATTAATTTTAATTAAAAAAAAAAGATTTTTTGTGGTGTTCGAGCATTGTTCCAGTCTAGATCTGATGCCGATTTATGCCATTACAGTGGTGTCATGTGATCAGCTGCCAAAAATACATTTGAAAAGTCACATGGTTCACACATTACGGAAAATACTCAACTTGTGTCTGTCATGACTTTAAAATTTATTTACTTTAATCAGTGCACAATCCAAGATGTAAATTACAAAATATAGCTTTTTTTTGTTCGAGCATTGGTCAAGTGAGCCTAGTTACACTAACAGCTGCAACAAAGAAGGTAGATGTAGTTTACTATATAGTTTTTTCTGTCTCCTTCAGAAAAATAAAAGTAGTAAAAAAATAAAAAAATATCTTCTTCATTGCAGCTGTAACTAAGGGATTGATATGTGTTGTTTTTTTTTATTTATGTGAAAAAATAATTTGTACAGCAACATTTATTTTGGGTGGGAAGGTAGGCAACATCAAACAATTAAAATTTCATTTTAATTTTTATTGATTTTTGTGGTGTTTGAGCACAGCTTTAGTCCAATGCCAATTTTTGCCATTACAGTGGTGTCATGTGATCAGCTGCCAAAAATACATGTGAAAAGTCATACATGTAGTTTACACATTATGGAAAACAGTACTCAACTTTTGTATGTCGTAACCTCAAAATTTATTTAGTTTTTAGTCCATACACATGTACATTGCTGCCTGCCAATAATTACATGTAGATTGCAATTTTATTAGGGTCATGTATCAACAGGCTATTAGCCTGTTACACTGTAGTATTAGGTCTATTTTGACCATCACACATAAAAGGGACTTAGAAATGCTATCAAATATACATTTCCAGCTTGCCTGTACATGTAAAGCCCAAACCTTCCAGTTTATTTCACACCTATTGACTGTACATTGTTTTGTGGTATGGGTAGGCATATTTTCCCTAAATTTCTTGGTTT
This sequence comes from Atrina japonica, assembly GCA_030159075.1. Classification (NCBI taxonomy): domain Eukaryota; kingdom Metazoa; phylum Mollusca; class Bivalvia; order Pterioida; family Pinnidae; genus Atrina; species Atrina japonica. The sequence goes on along the minus strand of BROG01000010.1, from coordinate 2,158,797 downwards.
AATGGGGAGAGTAAACTTTCTTGTGGGTTAAATTAATGATACATCAGCTGCTTGGGTCAAGGACTTTTTTGTTAAACTTTGCCCGGGTCCAGATCTCTAACATATGGGTCCAATTACAATAAATCCAAGTCAGACTTTTGATATAATTAATCAATACATATAACTATTATCAAAGGTGGGAACACAAAATTATATACCAAAAGACTTCCACAAAATCATATTAGAACATGAAGATTGAACTTTACAAAGGAAATATATAAACCAATAAAGTTTAGAAAGAAACTGACAGAATATATAGTTATTCACTGATTAAAACTTACATATATGTCCTCTCGGACCCACATTGCAGGAAAATGACAGGATCCGAAAATAAAATATGTAGGTCCCGGACCTCAGACTTAAGGAATTTTCAGCCCCTGTATATGTATTGTACAATAGATACAATGTACATGGAGGGTTGGCTTTAAATTCTTAGTAACAGCTTAATCAGTTGTCTTGAAATCTAATAAATAAAGCATCTGTAGAGTAATTAACAAGAATCACAAGACAGGGATTTTCCACACTCTATTGGGAATAGGGCATGGGCCTTTTGAATAGGGAATTTTAGCATCATTTTATTGAAATTGGGAGATCTTGAAATACACAAAGATATGTGAAAATACAAGAATCTCTTTAAATTCATTGTCATTTTATTTCATTTGGGAAATTTCGACTGCAAATTGGGAAAAATGTAGTGATATTGCATTGGGAATGGGGCCTTATTTCGGTCCAATATGATAGGGTGGAAAATCCTTGCAAGATATTTATTGTTACAAAATGTACTGTTACTGTAGCATTTTGACATTTCTATATTATAGGGGAAATATAAACATATGTATCATTCTACAAAAAACAGATAAATATTCTTGATTCATCAATATTTTTCTGCTTATTCCAGAAGGAATGAGTAAAAATAAATATATCATAGCATTTTTTATTTTTGACAGCAAATCAGAAAAGAGGTCAATCGAGTGTACGACAGGATATATGCATGTGTATATGGTCATTGTGTAGGTGATGCTCTTGGGTTATTGACAGAGTCACTCTCCAGGGAAGAGGCTAAAAAAGTAAGTACATGTACAGTTTCAAGTAGCACTAACCCATCTACACACACACACACACATAAAGACCACATATATATATATACATGTGTGTATATATATATATATATATATATATATATATATATATATATATATATATATATATATATATATATATATATATATATATATATATATATATATATATATATAATGTATATACACTTGAACTTTGCCTAAAGATCACCTCGCTTAGAAGACCACCCCACTTTTCAGACATAAAATTCCAGTGACTTAAAGTGGTCTGATTAGTGAGGTGGTTGCTAACATATGATTCTGTACTTATTAAATATTTATCAAGAGACTGGAAATTAATTGTCTGAAATGTGGGCTGTCCAAACCTCACATTCCATGGTCTTGATCAACCTGACATATTCAATGATGATATTCCTGTTGACGGTTAGTAATAAATCTAAGAACTGTTTTATTTTGTTATCAGAGGAACATTTTATCATTTAGAAAATGTCTTCAATTACCACTGTAAACAGAGTTTTGTATCAGATTATATGCCATTGCCTTTGTTTTTTTTTTATACTGACTGTCCATAAAACCATGAAAGGCAGTCACATGATTCTTTATACCCAATGAAATGGTGACATTTCAGTCCAATGCAAAAACAATTAGAAAAGGACATGTATATAGATTCTTTTTAAATGTACATGTAATATGTAAGAAGTTATACATATTTATGTAAGAAGTTATACATATTTTTTCCTTAGTTGCGTTAAACTTTGTGTACACAAGATGCAAATCAACCCATCAAACAGTCACTCTATTTTTGCTTACTGTAGAAATTCAAAGAGGTGAATACAAAACTAGAGTTGGTACACAAGAAGATTCTACCTGATGTTCACAGAAGGAAGTGGACAATAGGTGACTGGACAGATGAATCAGATCAAATGATTCTTGTACTGCAGTCAATAGTTAAAAACAATGGACAGGTAAGAGTGACCATAACTATCACTACACGTATACATTTTGTATATATATATATATATATATATATATATATATATATATATATATATATATATATATATATATATATATATATATATATATATATATATATATATATATATATTTAGGATCTGTCACAAGTTTCCATTCATATCACATTGACAAGATGAGTTTTGTATTTTCCATTTTGCATGTCACTGGCCAGCAAACAAGGAAAATTCATAATGAGTATCATAAATGCAATATAAATGGAAACTTGTGACATATTCTTTTTATCACATGATCTAACATATACAATTTAAGCAGCATTTTATGATGACTGGGGATGAAAATTTATATTCTCCTTTCCGTTGAGTTGACCCATTTGTTCTAAGTAGGTCAAATACTTGGGCAGAGATAAGTGCATAAAAACATTTGTAAATATTGCATAAATGTTTTAATACAAACATTTAACCTACATCTTAAATCATTGTTAACAATGAAGCATACTTTATCAGATGTTAAATTTAGCAAATTTCCCAAGTTGAGTAGAGCAAACTTTTAGAATTATTTTTATTCGATTATCTCAATTCATGTTCAAGTGACGTCACAGACAAGTGACGTCATCTCCAATCCTCAGAGGAATGAAGTCTGCATGAGTGTTGGCTAAAAGTAATTCAGTTTGCAGCATGCTAGCCAATAAAATCACTGCTAGGCTTTATTATATGTGATATATATATAATATTTATGTTATCTGTTATGAAGCTACATAACGCATAGATCATATGATATATATATATATATATATATATATATATATATATATATATATATATATATACACACACATATATATATATATGTAATTCTGGGCAATAATCACATTTCATTCTATTGTATAGTACTGGTCAGAGATACTATTTACGGCCCTTATTTGCAACGAGGGGTATATTGCTTTGCCACTGTAGGTCAGTCCATCCATACCCCAACAGTTTCCATTCATGATCTCTGCAGGGGGTGTACATACTGAAATGAAATTTGGCATACAGATACATCATGAGAATATCTAGGTCAAGTTTTTTATTTGGTCACTATCAAACAATTCTTGTCAGAGTTGCATCCCTTAAACTACGAAAACTTCCATTAATTCACAGTTTCCATTCAGTATCTCTGCAATGGGTGCACATATTGAAATGAAATTTGGCATACAGAGACATCATGAAAATATCTAGGTCAGGTTTCTTTTGGTTTCATGGACATCTATATGACCACAGTTGTTGGAAAATGCCTAAGTGACATATTTTAATCCTTACAATACGATAGTGCCCTTAAATGCCCACTGAATTTATTGTTCACTACTCACGATAGAGATTTCCCCAAGATGTTTTAGAATGACTTTTTAGTATCTGATTTGAATGATGATTCTGCACATGAACAGCATGTAAACCCTATCCTACGGAAACAGAATCCGAGATAGATATTGATTCCAAATAAGATGTTAGCGATGACAATGATTTTAGGGACAATTTCAGTGCAGGAACCTCCTTCGCGGAACAAATAATTTAAATCAAAGCGTTAAATTTAACACATTTACAGCAGAAAATGTTGGTCCAACTTACAATTTGGATATTTTATCAAGCCACTAGTGAGTTAGCGTACTTTCATCTCCTTTTTTAAGATGAGTATACATGCGGTTTTTTATATGAAACGCAAAGGAAAATTGTGTATACAATAAAATCTATACATGTATTTAGAATGTATAGATTTATTCAAGTTTTTCATTGAAAAGTTCTATGTGTACATTATTAAAATAAAATCATATTCTTAAAATTTCTCTCGCAAATTTATTCAATTCCACACCCATAAATTAAAAATTAGACTGCACAGCAAAACAACATCATGTTGAAAATATGCTACAGTGATCAGACTGCAGAAAATGTAAACTGCTACAGTGTATAACTTCACTAAGCATCTGTGATCTTGCAGTATTGAAAGGGTTAATATTAAGACAAAACAAAAAGAAAGAAATGAATAATGTTTTTTTTTAAAAGTGTAATGAATGTTGTTTTTTCAGTTATTTCTCTGATAGAAATAACAATTTGAAAAAAAATTCATGAAATTCTTTGAAAGAGCACTTTTATCTCGTTCACCCCCATAGATACATTTGGACTGGTCCAAGTCATTGATTTAGAGAAGAGTCCATTTTTGTTCATGGGTCGAGTTTAATAGCAGAAGTGAAATTTTATTCCTTTGTTACATTAAAGGTGAAAACTGTAGACTTCGCAAAAAGATTAATGGATTGGTCGGAACAAGGATTTCCAGAACTTGATGATGTCTCAGGTCACTGCACATGTTCACAAGTAAAAGCAGTGACTGCTCATCCACAGTTCTCAGAGGAACCACATAAAGTAAGTTGCTTAATTAGATCATCATTTTTTTTTTTTTTTTGCCTAACATGCTTTATATATCGCTGTCAGAATTAACATGAATTCTTCTAATTTTATTTAATATTTGATTTTCATTCAAAGCCTTGAGAAAAACAAATACAAGAAATGAAATATATGATCATGCTTTAAATCATGACATTTTTAATCAGATATTTGAACATGGCATCTGAAGTACCATTCGCCCTAAAATGACAACTGCAATGACATGTGCAACCCTAACAATCGTTTGCCACTTAATTCCAACCCTGCTTACTGTATTGGCATCAGTCCATAGCACAGGTCAAAATTTATGGCACATTGCCTAAAGCTAAAGTTGGATGTAAAACAACAAACAAACAAAAACCTCTGAATTCCTATGTATGTACAGAGCAAATGATCTTGACATCAGACATGTGGCTGTGACAGTATCATGTTTGTAAATATTAACCATTTCACCCCTAAGGTATCTAAATGGTGTGCTCTTTTCTAATATCCTAGATCAGTCAACAGGGCTCAACATGAACTTTTTGGGATACCTGTTCTTTCGGACAGGGCCTTCCAGAAATTACCTGTCCGAATGACTTGTACCTCTCCGACTTTTTAATCTGAGGAAATTAAAAATACAAACACAAAATAATTACCTGGATGTTTTAATACCGCATTTACATGTGACTATGAAAAAAAAGTTGTGATTAAAAACCTGTCTGTAAACACCTCCCAAGGGGAATTAAAAAGTCTTTATAGACAGGTGATCTTTATATGCAGGTTTACACAGTTTAATAATCTGTAGATTGTTTGTTTGTTGGTGCTTTACACCACTTTCAACAGTATTCCAGTTATATTGTTGTGGGATTTACCTGATGCAGGCTGCACAAACTCTTACCCATGCAAGGACTTAATCCTTTGCAGTGAGGGATCTTTAACGTGCCAAGCCAAACCTTGACACGGGACCTCGACAAAACTATAAGTCCTGGAAGGTCCTTAATGTCGAGCGCTAGTCAATCGCGGCTTGTAATGTTGAAAAGGTTAAGTTGTTGTTTAGATGAAGGAGGGCTAGGTTATTTAATGTGATTAAGTTTTTTTTAAAAATTTAATATTATTTACTCAATGGTGATTAATTTATTTTTTCATTATATATACAATTGTACATGTATATATACGGTAAATGCAAAATGTCTACCGTATAACGGGTATTATCTGCGGTTGTTTTATTTTTGTGATTCGATTAAAACCGCAGAAATAGACAATCACAATAAATTCCAATTTCTCTTCAGAAGTAAAATTGTCAAAAACACCTCACCTCTGTAGTGATTGTTCTGTCGCGCACATTTCTATGCATGCCAGGTATTGTTATCTAATTATCGTATGATTACTTAATACACCTGTTCTGTAACTGTAATTTGATACCTGGCATAAGAGATTTAATCACTGTTTATTGTCGGCTCTGAAAATAAGCTTGATAACTAGTCTGACCAGTTTTAAACACACCATAGGTGATCGCCCAGGGTCACTTTCATTTAAATTGTCTATCTAAAAAGTGATACCAAGTTCTAACTGTTCTGAAGTTAGTACAACATTTCCGGTTTCAGATGTTTTTAAAAAAATTTTAAAAAGAACATTGAAACAATATTTTTATTTTGTGTTTGAATCGAATCAAAAAAATTGAAAACGCAAAAAATAAAATGCTACCTTTGAAAAGTCTAATCGCAAAAATTTTAAACAGCAGAAAATACCTGTTATATGGAATATATGTATGCCATGCCTTTTTCTACAGTTTCCATGGGGTCAAAATTGGGCCCCATTCTCAATTCAAAATTTTTCCTAATTTGACAAAAAAAAATCCCAATTTGATGTTGAGGCCATGACCATAAGAAAAATAAAATACATGTAATGTAAGAGAAAATGTGGATTCTATTACATTTCCATGTGTGCAAACTATTTTTTCTAATTCAACTTAAATTCACGTAAAAATACCCAATTATGTTGCCAAAAGCATTTCCCAAAATTGACAGAAAAGGGTCTGTATGCTGAAAAGGAAATGCTAAGGACAAGCTATTTTCAGACATATTTTATTTTACAGGCAGCAGAAATAGTATGGAGAGATTCCGGAAGACTGTCAGCATCAAATGGCGCATTGTCACGGACATCTGTTCTTGGGCTCCATCAGTATGACGCACTGGGAAAAGTGATAAAAAATACTCTGGATATCTGTAATGTGACACACCCAGATCCCAGGTAGATCCTAACTACAGTCAAACCCACTTATATTGAACCCAGTGACATTGAAATCCTGCTTTGCGTGAAAGTTTACTTGTGGAAGGCTCATGGTCTTTTCCAGGATACATTGGACATGTTGTAACAGGGTTCTCTCCTACGGCATTAAAAAGTTGCCTCCACCATATAACTGAAAAAACACCATTCAAACAAAGAAAAATAATCTTGCTCTTGCAGGGATTAATATCAACATGTGGGTCCGGTAAAAGGACCCATTCCCAATTTTGAGCAAAAATTTCCCAGTTACCGTATTCGGCCGTGTATAATCCGCATTTACGTATTATCCACACCCCCCATTTCAGCATCAGATCTCGGAGAAAAAGGGACTTCGTGCGTATAATCCGCGTTGACTTTTTTCCACGGCCATATGGCCGAAAATCGTCGGCGAGATTGATTATTATTGTGTATAAGTGCAGTATGACGATCGGAAATATTTTCAAAATTCGCAGATCGGTATTTGGAAGAAATAGATAAATATTTATTATAGATATATATATTCGAGATATTAGATAAGGGATATGATAAGCAAATTAATGATTTGAAATAAATAACAAAAGAAATATCAAAACATCAGTCGAAGTCTTTGTAAAATTACATTCCGTTAATTACAGCGCAATCATTTGCTTTTGCTGACGTGGTAGCCTATATATTTAATTAATAGTATGTATTAGAACAACATTTGAAATAGATATTATATTTGCGGAAATCGGCGACATAAAAGTTTGTAACAATTTTTAATTAGCGGAGAGCACTTGTACACAAGCGATCTATATATCCAGAATACGCGTGTATAGCGTAATTATTGAAACAAAGGGATATGTATACAGATCCAAGTATACTGTTGTCTGTTACACGCATCATTGATTATGAATGGAGACATATACTACAAACATTAATTACCTTGGTGTGGCATTGTGTTATTTTACACCTTTTTTCATATTTTCAATTTAAAATTAACTCATCATACTTACCTGTATAATTGGCATGTTTGTTACTTTTGTACGAAATGTGTAAAATAACATTCCTCCACAGAACAAAACACCCTGAAAACATTGTTTTATTTATTAATGTATAGTCATCGTCTCAAAACAAACAACGCAAAACTACATAATATGATATAAATGGGAAAATACGAAACTACAAACATATTTGCTCTTCCATTTAGCCCCCTCATTTACAGTTACAACATGGCTGTTCGCTTCGTCGTTCACCAGCCAATTCTTGTTGAGATTGTTTTATTTTTCAATAATAACAAAACTTTTGATGAAGATAAGCAACAGGTACTGTACTATTCTGTTTCCTCGCCAAACAAAAAGGCTAGCCTTGCACAGGCACTTGCGTTATGCAATCCACCGATCACAACACCCTCAATCAAGGGATTGCATTACACAAGTGCCTGTGTAGTCTAGCCTATTTGTAAACTGAAACACACAAAAATAAAAGACAACAAGATTCATTTATTGATTTATTCACCGTCACTGTAGACATAAAGATGATATACATTGACTCGTACATCGTTATTACGAAAAAACTTTGTCAGGCTTACCACCCACATCGAATCTCATGCAGTAGTTCCTGCGGAAAAAATGTCCTAAGATTCTGTAGTACTGTATTATCCGCACCCCCCTGCCTGAGACAAATTTTACAGTGAAAAGAGTGCGGATTATACACGGCCGAATACGGTATGTTCACCATGTACCTAACTTTTGATAAAAAGAAAAAAAAAAAACCTGAATTAATACCTTCATGTCTTCAGATGAAATCTATGTTGTCAGTTTAATAAGGAGATAAATAAATCACAAGTTTGGTATCATTTTTTTTTTTTACCAAATTTAGCCCATTGTGATGTAAAATTCCCAACTGAAAGGATACAGTACCCTTTACCAGAAAGGATCTATTAGCTCTTGTGTTGAATATAGTGATGATTATCTATGATTTAGTACTAAATCTTATCTATATAACGTTTATAGTATGTAATGAGTGTCCCTTCCTCATGTTTAAATAATATGTATCACTTCTGTTTCAGATGCCAAGCATCTTGTGTTGCCATAACAACAGCATTAGCATTGTTGATGCAGAGGAATGACCGCCACATAAAAAAGAATCAGAACTACGACATTGACGCAATTATCAGTGAATCATTCACTTACTCTTCCCGATTATTATCTTACAATGATGAGGTAAAATCCCACAGTCAACATATCTTTGTCAGTTCATATTAAAATATTTGATCAATAACCCAATCACCCCTAAAGACACATTTGGACTTGCCAAGATCATTGATTTATGGAAGAGTTCATTGTTTCTCAGGAGTTGATGAATTTTAAAATATGATAATTATGGATCTTTAATTGTGTTGGGTCATTGGGACAGTTTATGGGGAAAGTGTGATTTTATGTTTTCAGAAACTTGAACATATCTGGTTTTTAAAAAATACAATATGAGAATGAGCCCAGATGAGAACAAGTGTTTCAGTTTTCTGGCTCAAAAAACTACAAAATTAGAAATATTAAGTGAGATGCAATTCCTTGTTTCGCATTTTAGTGGTTATGTCACAAGGACCTTTATGTCAGCCAGTGACTTATATGTTTCAGTTTTTAGTTGCTATACACAATTTTTTGTAGTTATGAAGTTTGTGGGTGGCTGAATGGTTAGAGCATCATGTTTTAAAACATAAGTCTCCAACTTCAAGTCAGCCCAGTTTTGAGTCCCCTCAAGCTGTCAGTTTTCCAGTTTACTTTTTGAGTCTGGTGGTCCGCTGGATACCTAATAAAAAGCCTGATTTCCTGGAGAATGTTTTCAAAAAACAGTTTTTGATTTACTTGTGAAAAGCTAGGGTCATAACACAATAACTTGAGTACTTCTCAATATATAGCTTTCATATTTCATACAAAGAGAAGGGATGATGCGAGTTTCAAGAAAAGGTCTATGAAGGGGGCCTTCATGAGTTTGTTATTTTTCTAATTTTCATTATCAAAATTTCAGGTGAAGGAGCTCAAGAGATACATGTATGCAAACTCACTGAAGGAATTAAAGTTGGATGAACCAGGAAAAACAAACTTTACTTACAAGACACTAGGAGCTGGATTCTGGGCTTTAAGACAGAAAGATTTCCGACAAGCCATTCAGGATATTGTCTTTGAGGTAACTTCACAGTTGTAGCTCTTAAAAGTTTGGAACAAATTCATATAATTTCCATTTTCACATGGAATACTCTTTACTTAACAATTCTTTTGTGATTGTAATATGCCAAGTTGATACACATGCAATTCCATGATGATGTCAAGTGATATCAAATATATAATCATTTTGTATGCAATTCCATGTTGATGTTATGTTGTATATGATCATTTTACATGCAGGGTACTGTATACCTGTAAAATTTTGGCCCCCGGTTATTTTCGCCCTTTTATGACAGAAAACATACTCGCCCTGTATAGAATACACCAAAAATCACCATAGTATCACGGATGGCATGTATATCTGTGCTTCAGTGATTAAGCATGAAATTTTTCACCTTCATTTTAAATTCATCCTCTCATCTTAGAGCGAAAATGGCAAATATTAAATGGCAGGGAAAATTTCCAGATATTCAATAATGTTAGTGTGAACAAAATATTGACTATTGATATGCAAAACTCAGGAAAAATCTGAGTTCCTTTTAGCAGGTTTAAGACCATCGAAGATCTCTTTTTCTAATGGTGACTTCTCAATCTTCATTTGTATAGGGAGGGGATGCTGATGCTAATGCTGCTGTTGCTGGGGCTCTTCTTGGTTGTAAGCTGGGAATACATGCAATACCCTATACATGGATAGAAGCCTTAATACACAGAATGTGGTTAGATGATATTTTGGACAGGTATTTGTAACAGTCACACTGATTCATATGATTTAATTTCTTTCTTATTGGTGTACTCGATTCACTGCCAGAGTACTGTTCCGGCACAAGTCTCAGAGCATGTTGCAATCGAATGTACCAGGACAGGAAGTAGTTATTTGCAAGATGGTGATGATTCCCATATGTTTATGACTAAATTGCCAAGACGAATTGCAGTTTAACTTTTGCTCCTGCACATTTGTGATGCAACACCCCATGGATAGTCATGAAATAAATGCTGCAGGGACATTTATAAAAACTACTGCAGCTGCCATGATCGGCTTTTCTAACTCCTGCCATGTTTGTGACGTCACTGTTTCAGCTGCACCACCTTTTCGGCTGACAAAGTTAGAACATGTCCAGGACAGTGTTTCAGAGCAATTGATTGGTGTTGCACTTGTTTGGAAATGTTCTGGACAATGAAACAAACATGCTCGTTGTAAAATAGATAAAGTTTCTTTATCTACAGAAAGCTATCTACAGTCTAACCTGTACATACGATCAATTTATTAAGCTACCGCCTCTTAGCAGCCAGTTTTAATTCAGTTCAGTTTTCTCATATAACTATACGCCAATAAACAGTCATCTTCCTTATGCGGTCAGTGTGGACCCTTTTCACGTCCAAAGTTAACACGTTCACCCAAATAAATGGCTGTTAAAATTTCAATGTGCCTGTCATTTGTGGTCCAAACATATAGTGGTCCCATAATTAATGCTAGTATAAACATTGTGGCCATTTTATGTTTAAATTATCTTAACACGTGTCAGTCCATTATAAAAATGACATATAGGTACAGTTACACACATTATAACATGACAGGCTTGAGATCCTCAGTTAAGAGATCACTTTCTTGTTTTCTCTTGGATGACTGCTTTATAGTTCGACAGACTGTATATCATTATTTCAAATTTACAGCACCATTATCTGTATTTCTATATCTGTTCTTTTCTGTTTGTTTCTAGGTACTTTGATATCCTGGAAGGGAGACACACTACAAAAGAAACCACTTTATGATTTTACCATTGTATTGCGACTTTGGTGGCCTCATCAAGCTTTGACATTATCTTTGCTGTCATGTTGTGATCATGACAGTCTTCATGTGATATTTACTGTCATCATACAGTCATGTCTGACATTATCTGATCTTGATTGTCATGTTATGAATGTCTTGTTGTAATCATGTGTCATGAAATAATAAGTATACTGTCATGTCAAGATCTTGTTTGTCATGATTTGATCATGACTCATGATAAGATTGTGTCTGTCATGGTGATATTATTTGGTATTAATTGAAATCATGATATGATCTTGACTCATGATTTGATCTTAAAATCTTGGCTGTCATGATATGATCTTGGCTGTCATGATATGATCTTAACTGTCATGATATGATATTGGCTGTCAAGATATGATCGTAACTGTTATGATATGATCTTGGCTGTCATGATACAATTTTGGCTGTAATGATATGATCTTGGCTGTCATGGTCTGTTCTTGGCTGTCATGATCTGTTCTTGGATTTCTGAAGATGTTGGCTTTCTGTTCATGGTCTTATTACTGTTATGATAAAATCTTGGTCGTCATGATGTGTTTATGACTGATAAAATATTTTTTTGTGGTCATGGCATGATAATGATACAATTTTGATCAACATCCTATGATTATGGTTATCATGAAATAAGTTTCCCTGTCAAAATGGAAATTGCCATGATGCAATTTAAATCATCATTATATGATTTTGGTTATCATGAAATAATGTTTACTGTCAATATGGTGAATGTCCTGATACTATTTTCGCCATTATGATATTGATTTTCATGAGACTGAGTTGCCGTCATCTTTATTTCAAATATAGGCTGTCATACTGTCACCTGCCAGCTGCTGTGTTGTGATCTTTGCTGTCATGATGTCTTTCTGACTGCCAATATTTTCATCGTCTTAGCTATAGTCTCATTTTGACATCAAGGTTTTATCTTGTTATATTATATGCCAGTGTTGTTGTGATAATCAGAGTTTTATTCTGGATCGTTGCATTATTTTTACTCAACTGTTATCATTTTTTATCGTTATCGCGTATACTGTACATATAAGAAGAAAATGTTTTTAATTTTTGTCACGCTTGAATTTTTGCGACAGTATTTCATATGTTTGGTGATATTTATCTGGTGTTGCTGTCACATTCCTAGGTCAAAGACTTTGCAGTGGTGTTATCTTTGGTACCTTTTTGTTTTTTTATTTTGTTTTTTATTCTTCTGTCTATTTGTTTACCTTCTTGTTTATTCTAAAACTTATCTATTTATTGATTTTCAGTCATTTATTCATCTAATTTTATATTATTATTGTTATTATTATTTTTTTTTGCAAGTCTTAAATATCATTCCTCAGAAAAAAAAACAGCTTTCAAAAATAAAGATAAAAAATTGTCGGAAAAGAGAGAACATGTGTTTATCATACATTAAAAAATAACATGAAAATAACATATGCTATGTACTATAGTAACCATGACAAACTTTTAGATATACAAGAAATACAAAATGTAAATGTTACCTTCCCTTGGTCTTATGATAGGCCATGTAGGCCTTGAGTATAGAAATTTGATATCGAGTCATTTTGACTCTGCGTAAAAATAATTGTTGCTCTTAAATACTAATGTAACCTCATTAAGTTTGTGTCTCTGCTCATCCCAGCAGAGTCATTTGAGGCATCTGTTGTACATGTAGGTAAAGCATTGTATTGTAAACCATGGAGTTTCTTAACCTCTGGTCAGCACAGGGCTGAGCTTGACTGTAAATAAAGCTGACTTTGTGAAAATGTTTGCCAACTTAGTCTTGGAAAGTTGTTGGTCTTTCCACAGGACAAATTGTTACATATGTAAACAGGTTTTCTTTTTTGCCATGAATAGTTGACTTTCACAGTGTAACTGAAAAACTTGTTGAGTGTGGTATATAATGAATATCATTAAAACAAAATACTGTAGGGGATTTGTATCACTTATGATGTCTTGTTTGTTGTATGTATTTGTTATTGAGAAAGACATAGATTGAATAGCCTGGAGATATATATATATATATATATATATATTTTTTTTTTTTTAATTCTGTGCATCATTTATTTTTTCTGTGCTATGTAAAATGTGAAATGTTTTTATTGTTCATGTATGAGAATAAGAGTTAATCTTGTATATTTACAGCTGTTTTATGTTCCCTTTTATACAAAAATGTTCTAAGTACAATTCTTGTTTTGTTTATTTGTTTTTTGGGTTTTTTTTTTGCTTAGTGTCAATTGTAAATGAATTGCACTTCCATACAATTATCTCCCTTTATTCTGTTGTGACTGTGAATGAATTGCACTTGTACTTAATTATCTCCCTTTGTTCTGTTTGTGAGTGTAAATGAATAAGCTGGTCCCCGACTGACCACTACACTTCGTTCATAGACAGCCAGTATGATCCGATCTATTGTGGAATCTGAAATTGTTTTAGATTTATTCATATCGACCATTCAAATTATGCATAGTATTCCAAAAAATTAGCACTTCAAGCCGTAAACATAGAGACACTGTATTTTATGTTACTATCCAAGAAAGCTTTAGGCTAGGCCTTATTACAAATAATCAAGGTTTACTATAGACTGAGAAAGTGTTTCTTTTTTAAACTGGCTCAGAATAGCCGTTTGATGTTGTATACATTGCCATGAAACAAAGTAACATCAAATCTCGTTAAAATCCCCTGGGCAGATTTATGAGATTGGGCCATACTGGTTGTTTTAGAGTGAAGCAGAAATACATTTGGATACCAGTTTAGTGAATGAATAGCATTTATACACAGTTATCACTGTTTGTATTGTGTCTTTAGTTTTAAGATACCTGTAAGATAAAGAGGAGAATGAATTTCAGATATTTTTGTATTTGACCTTGCTAAAGAATATCGAGGATTGAAGGTTTTATTCAAGTATTTTACAAATGAATTTGCATACAGAATTTCAGAAAATGTTACCAGAATTTGTACATTTTATACAATATATACAATTATGTTTAAGATGGGGATATTTCACTTTTTTATCTGTGTGCTTTAAACAACAAGTTTCAGAAATTTAAATTGGTCTATTTTTTTTTGGGGGGTGGGGGTGGGGTAGGGTTGAACCAAGTATTGCTTTATTTGTGCCTTGCTGTTGAAATATATTTTGAGATACAGCAGTTATACTTATTGTCAAATAGATAAATAAATGGTTAATATTTAAATATTTAGATTAAATTGACGGTTAATATCATTTAGATAAAGTAATGGTTAATATCATTAGTGTAAAAGGATTTTACCATGACATGAAAGGTTGTGATCTTTAAGCATTTATTTGAATTTTAGGAGTATATTTATTCTGACTGTATTCAGCATCATTAGATATTTACAGTGAAATCTTGTAATGTCGAAAATCAAAATTCTGCATATGTCGAAGTTGAACAGCCATTCCTGATTTTTATGGATAGAAAATAATTATTTGGTTGTCTTGAATTTCTGATATCTCATGGTAATTGGGGCGGTTCCATAAATTTTGAAATAACGAGATTCCAATGTACATGTGATATGAAAACATAAACTTATCATATTTTTATTATCTTGATTTATGTATATAATATAACAGAAATCATATAGGTCAAATATACACTGCATTTTACTTTTTTTTTAAATTGGTTTTAATTTTATAGCAAAAAATACATTTTTGTACGATTTTGCTCAAACCAAAGACAACTACATGTATTTACTTGTCAAACTCCAAATAAGGTCCACCATAATTTGTAAATCATCTTCAAATCAAGAATTTGTAATACTTGAGATAATCATTACCAGTTTACTCAGATTTACCTGTAGCAGATACATTATCACCTTCTTTTTCTGTACGTGTTACTCATCTTAATGTATACCTGGAAATGTTTGCCCCTGGTTACTTTAGCCCTTTGATGACAGAAAATGTAATCACCACATCTTGAATTTGTCCTAAATCACCATAGTGTCATATATGGTATGATTGTCCATGCTTCAATTATCAAACTTTAAATTTTCAATTTCTTTTCAATCTGCCCTCTCGTCTAAGGTCGAAAATTAAATAGGAGCAAAAACTTCGGGTGTACAGTATATAATAACAGTATACCATTGTAGGAATTAGTAAGTTTCTGGTTCCCCAAAACCAGATATATTTCCCCGGGGCCAAGCCAAGGGAAATAGGTCTATTTCTTCCCCAAGGCCAAGCCAAGGGAAATAGGTCTGGTTCTTCCCTGAGGCCATGTCAAGGGAAAAAGGTCTGGTCAAGGGGAACTAGAATCTTGCTAATTCCCTCAATGGTATACTGTAATTGTTTTATTTTACTGAAACAAACATTTCATTTAGTGTGAAGCTTCAGACATTTTCTTTTTCTTTCTGTTTTCGCTACTGTGAGGCTCTATCTAAAAATCCTGTGTTTTGTCTTCGTTCATCTCAATGACCCTGAGTGCTGCCATTAGATGTATGTTCAGTGACATTGGAATTAGAAAATGCTCTAGTTACCTGACTCAGAACGCCCACAGTTACCGCCCACAATGAAATAGTCTCTCAAATAACGCACACTTTTACAGAGAAATGAATCAATTGCAGCGATTTCTAGGGAATAAGCTAGTTTTAATAATTAACTTTGATTTAACTCATTCACCCCTAAAGACACATTTGGACTGGACTAGGTCATTGATTTAAGGAAGAGTCCATTGTTTTTTTAGAGGTTGATGAGTTAAGTAAAAAGCAAAAGAGGTATAATAATATATGGGTCATTATCAAAAAATGTAGATATTTGTGTGATAGTACAAATGTCTTTATATTTTGTGGTGTCAGTGATTTAAACGTCTTCATGTTTTACTTATAGGCATGAACAAAATAGTTTTCTAACAAAATAGGATATATTTTTGTTATATCATGAGATTTTTAGGCTTTGAAATGGTCAAATTCAGTATAAAACATGTGTGACTTGGCCGTGGTATGAAAGGATTTATCTAATTATTTGTTTTAAAAAGTAATTTTTATTTTGCATATGTTTCTTCTTTCACATGTGTTTTGTTTAAATAACATATCATTTTGATAGAACTATTACAGATTCGAGTGAAAATTTTTGTGAAAACCTATGTGCTTTTCGCCGTGTCCTTTGTGTTACTGGGTTGAACATCAAGTAAGTAATTGTTATCTCCCTTATTCAAAATCTAAATAATAGTTCCCCCCTGAAGTACTACTTCTTTTCAGGAATTATGGGTATTAGAGCAGACAGCATGTTTATTTCTTAGCATCAAATTTAGCATCAAAGGTATCTAAAGCGATAGCGTAATTTTTAACCTAAAAGTTACTGCTCTTTCAAGCACTAATCATAAAAATGTAGAACCAAGCTTGTGACCAGTACTTGTTATATAGTTAATATATCAGGTTGATCCTTTGGCCAGAATTCATTTTAAACAAAATTATAAATACATATGTCCCTTGTGATACAGTCACTTGTGTTACCAAGAAAAAGGTAAAAATTTGCCATTTTGTGGGTGTACATTCATATTGGGATACAAATTTGATAAAATAGACTATAGAGACCTATACCTTGGTTTATCACAGTAAAATTTATCTATTCTTTGAAAAAAAAATGTTACAAAAATTACCTTTTGTGTAATAGTAATTTACTAAAATGTTTTGGTAACACAAAGGACGCTTGCAGCTAGCAAGGGGTATATATTTTTTCATTTTTTGGAAAATTTTCAAGTTCAAAGTTAATGTTTAGTATTCGTTTCTAACATGAATATCAGAATGTTCAGTTAAATAAAATTTGAATAAAAATGAGTTACTTAATTATTCAAGAAAACAGAATTTAGATATTGACATATTTTGATAATGACCCATATACTAACTTGATAAACAGATTTATCTGATGCTCAATCTATTAGTTCTACACATTATAAAACATGAATCATATATATCGTTAGTCTAAAAAATGACAAATGACAGGTGTGACTGTTTAACCTATGATTATGTGGCTTTTACAATTTTGATTCAGACATCTTCAAATAAATCTATTTTGTAATTTGTATTTAGAAAATGTCAACCCAGACCTTTTTTTTCATATGTACTTGGAAAACTGTTGTAAAAGTTCTGTATATGTGTATTTGGATTTTTTGTTGCGTATAGATATTTCTTTTTTATTTATTGTTTTGTTTTTATTACCAAGATTATTATGTGACAAATTAAGTTTTATATCATTACTATTAAATAATGAATCCCAAAACAAACAGCAGTTTAGCCTTTCTTGAGAGACCACCACACCTGCAACTCAAATGTGGTCTCTCAAAACAGGTGGTCCCTTAAAAGAGGTTTTTATTTAAAGGATAATTTAACTGAGTGGTTCTCAGATTGTGGTCTAACAAGACAGGTGATCTCCTGGTCTTGAGACAGGTTTCACTGTAGTACCATATCATTATTGTACAATTACAGTAACTGAATGTTGTTTAACCCTCCTACACATAAAATTTAAATGGTATGCTCTTTTGTTTGTTTTGGACCAGTCTATCATGATACATAGGGTTGAAAGGTTCTTGTCTAAAGTGATATGCATAAAAATATCTGACATTACCTATACTTTGTTTTAACACCTATTGATGTTGTTATATTACTCATAAATCACAGGTAAATAAAATTATTTATCAACTTGAAGATGTTGATTTCTTTTTTTATCCAAGTTAACACTTATTCAGTGTGAATGAAATGCAGCTATTGTTTTTGTGTTATCTCCCCTTGCCTTCACAATGATGCATTGATTTGTTTGTTTATTTATTGTTGCTTAACGTCCCACTTAAGAATCTTTCACTCATATGGAGATGTCGCCACATGCCAGTGAAGGGCTTCAAATTTTGGCCTATGCTCGGCACTTGCAGCCATTGAGCAGTGAGGGTTCTTTAACGTGCCGACACCTACTGTGACACAGGACCTCCAGTTTTTTCTGTCTAATGATGCATTGAAGTGTTTTACATGTTTATAGTTGAAGAAATGTTTTTGTGCAAGAATTTTGCCGAAATTTGATTTCTTAAAACAGCAATATTTGTGTTTCTTGGCCAGATCAGCCTACATGTACATATTCTTCTTGGTCTTCTTTCCACATTTGTAGATGGTTCTCAGGCCCTCTTGGGTCTCTTGTTTGTTTGTTTGGTTGTATTTTTGTGTGTGTTGTGTTTGTGGTTCACACTCAAACTGTAAGATTCAACCATCTTAAAAATATTTTACACCCATTGAAAAAAAAAATTCTGAATTCAAACAATAACCTGTAACTTTTATCATCATCATTATTTGTTTAGGCTTTTATTTATTTATTTACTTATTTTTTTTTTTTCATTTATTTTTTTTTTTTTATTGAAAACAGTAATTTTGAAACATTTGGATATCGCATTTTAACAGCGCTGCTTTTAATTTCCGGAAAAGATCACGTTGAATAACGTCCGTACTAGTCTAGATACTACCCATGCTTCTGTATTTCCTGTTTTTACCGGCGACTCTTTTCACCTTGCACACTTGTCGCTGTCCTAAATGGGGGGATCTGGAAGCACAAGGCGCGTCGTGATTGAAGAATCTAGTGACAATATAACTGTAAGTAAATTTAATTATTCTGTTGTTTTGAATAAAGATTGTTTTGTGTGATTGTCAAACTTGAATTGTTCGTGGATCTGAAATGAGACGGTAGAAAGCATAATCGTACAATAGCCTGAATAAGCTTACTGTCGTCATGTGCGAAGACGAAGTTGAGAGTGACAGCGACTGAGTGTGTGTGTGGTGATATGTTGATCCCTTTCGGGATTCTGTCGGGACCGTTTTCTTAAGCTGCCTTTAGTGGCTTTAGCCTTTACTGTTAACCCTTAGGGTGTAAGAGACACAATAAAATTAAGAAAACTGTCAACGACAGAATCCCCAAAGGGATTGGTGTTAACTTATGCATAATGACAAATATTTCAGTACCATAAATGTAAAAGCTAAAATAAATATTTGTTAATTTGATAATGAAAATTCGTCATTACGAAGTGTACTGGTCGGGGACCATTAGCCGGCTATGGTATTATTTTATCTTTAGTATGTGCCTCAACAATAATTTTTTCTTCTGTTCGAGAAAATTGTTCATCATCTTGTGAATTATCAAAAAAAAAATCTAAAAAATCCTGTCTAAATAGCCGAAATTATGCAATAGCCGGTGTCATATAATAATTGGTCCAGCCTCAAAATGTGTCTGGCCGGACCGATAATATTAACATTTTGTGTCAGCTTCCGTCTATAATTTTGGTCTGGGTAATAGAGTATCATTATCATGGATATTAAAAACTGAATTTCATAAAAAGAATTGCAACTTTGACATATCTTAATTATCAACTCCCATTTATTTAAAATGTGTTAGACCTACCTATATTTTAGTGTTGTTTATTCAATTGAGAGAGCAGGTTTTATATATCACTGGTTTGATATTGTTCAGTGCATCATTTCTTTCAGGGGTGACGATATTATGTGGGTAAAATCTCTAAAATTTATTTTCTAACAAATACATTATTATACAACACCAGGTACTGGTCCCTTACCAGTTGAATATTTCAATAGTGTATTATTTTATTTTTTTCGTTACGGTCATGAGCTCAACATCAAATTGGGAAAAAATACATGCATTTTGCATTGGGAATTGAATGGGGCCGAATTTCAGCCTTTTGGATACTATAGAAAAAACCCTGATGTACATGTACCTCAACAATTAATTCATAATTGTTTATAGTTCTGTTTTTCGAATAAAACATTTTTCTAACTTTTTTAAATATTAGTTTACTGGTAAATTACTTTATAATTCAATTAACTTCATTTTATCAAATTAAGAATGTTTCTGTCTTGTAAACATCTAATTTAATTTCCTGCAGATAACAGAGGATGTAGCCAGGAGAATTAAAGGGCAGCCGGATTTACCTAAAGGTACATGTATATATTGTTATACTTATACATGTTATATATATGTTTTAGTTTAACAAATTCACCATAAAGATGTAAATAGATGAAATTGACTATGTTAATTATTGGTATGAAATAAGAACTATTGTATATTACGGTATACAATTATGTATACATGTGCATTATAAAAATTCTGTTGGAAAAAGGTTAATATTAACCCTTTCAACCCTACAGACCATAATAAACTGGTCTTAGACAATAGAAAAGAGCATACCACTCAGATAATCAGGGATGAAAGAGTTAAGGGTTTATCAGTGTGATAAAAAAGTATATACCGGTATTGACCTCACCTAAGAGGCTAGGATTTTTGTTTGTATTAGTTTTTATGCCACATTCTGACTCAACAATTATTCAGTTATATGGTGGCAGCCAATTTTTAATGGTGGAGGATTGAGATCTGAGAACCCGGTTACCCAGGAAGAGACCACCGGCCTTCTCTATTAGACTGGCAAACTTTCTCACAAAAATCAGCTTAGGTTCCAGTGAGGCTCTAACCTGCGCTGATCAGAAGTGAGAGACATTGTGGTTCAATGTGTGATGCTCTAACCACTCGGTCACAGAGGCGCCTCTTTGCAAGGAGAAAATACATGTACCATTAACTTGTTCAGGGGGATTATCCATGTTGCAACCATTTTCAATATCTGTAATTACCGGTATTCTATTACATAAATGGAGTGTCTTTGTCTTTTACTGTGTTGCTAAGAAACAGACAATGTCAGTATAGTGGAATTAATATTTGTACCTTACCCAATATATTTTGATTGGTAATAAGTTTTGGCCACTAGAAGAAAGGGTAATTTTTAATCCTGTAATAAAAGGGTTTATGAATAAATATAATACATACATGTATTATTCACATCCCAGTTTTTAATCCTAGTCAAATTGAACATAATAAAATTTATTGGTGATTTAACGACTGACATTTTTAACCCATGTCAGATCTGCTACCACAGGCACTTGTTTCTATCATTAGGGGTGTGTGTGAGTCAGAATCACTACAATACGTAATTCTCGGAACACACCTCCCCCCATTAATAGAAAAAAGTGCCTGTGTCTGCTACCATAAATTGGGATATTTTGGCTATTGTTTATTTTAATTAATCTTTTATTATAATTTTCATTTAATTTTTCTTGTTTTTCTTGTAAATTCTGAATTTTACAAATGTGTGTCAGACAAAAGTTTTCTTGTGTTTTTTTTTCAGGATCTCAGAAACCTACACAAGAGGCGCAGGTATGTACACATGTAATATGATGTTAAATACCGTAAATGTCCCAGTTTCTAATCCTAGTTAAACTGAACAAAAGAAAATTAATCAGTGACTAAACTGCTTACATTTTATACCCATATCTGATCTGCTTTTGTGTAACTAACATTGCTTTCATGTAACATGACTCATGTAAGTAACATGTCTTTCATGTCAGTATCATGACTTTTATTCAAGTAACATGGTTGTCATGTAAGTTACATGACTTTCTTGAAAGTAGCATGACTTTCATGTAAGTAGCATGGTTTTCATGTAAGTAACATAACTTTAATATTACTTTCATGTAAGACTGAAAACCAAGGTTCTGTGTCACTTTTATTCATGTGGCATCTTCAGGTAAAAAATGAACACAACATTGATAACTTAGGTTTGTAGCCAAGGTCACAATTTATGCCACTTCACCAGGAGCTGGCGACATCTCCAGATGTGCATAATTTTTATGGCAGGAAAATGTAAAAGCCAGATTCTAACTCGCTGCTTCCTTTTTTTCTTGAGGTCATCATGAAAAATTGTTAGTTTGCTGTTAACACGACCGACTCCTTCAAAACCGACTCAAATATATTTTATTGACATTCTAGGAATTTTTTTTCATCAGTTTTCAGATATGTTCCCATTGCTCATATTGTACATGCAATATGTGGTTTACAGTTTTTTTTTTAAATCCTACCTACCTATTCACAGTAAAAAATCTGAGTCACGTTACTGCAAACCAACATTTTTTACAGATGGCCCGACATTTGGACAAGTAATCTAAAGCTTCACCAGGAAAACTGTTTTGAACAGTAAAACCATGATACATATAATGTCAGGATCACACAAACACTGTACGTTTATCCCCTAAGGAAAACCAAAACAAACAAAACCATGAGAATTCAAATCAGGCCTTGTTTTTGTGGTTTCCACGAGGGCAATATTCGTCCCTATTCCCAGTGCAAAGTACATGGGTTTTTTCCAATTTGATGAAAGAAATTCCCAATGTATTGGACAGACCATGACCATAATGAAAAACAAAATATTGCAGGGGGAATGCATCTAAAATAGAGATTGCATAACATATATATTTACATTTGTGCAAACTATTTTCCCCAATTTACAAAAATTCACATTCAAATTCCCAATTGCATTGCCAAAGGAATTTTCCCAAAATTGGCAGAAAAAGGCCTGCAAATTCATATGAAAAAAATACAAATGATAATTTTTGTCTTGGCTCACCTGAATCGAAGGCTAAGTTGATCTTTTCTGATCACTTTTTGTCTGTCATCCCTCCGTCCACTTTTCACATTTTTGACTTCTTCACTAAAATGGCGCAAGGGATTTTGATGAAGCTTCATAAGAAGCAAGTACTCAAAGTCCTCTACCAAATCTGTTCATTTTGGCCAGATTGGCCCAGGGGTGGATCCAGGGTGGGGCAAAATAGGTACCCCTCTTTAGAAATCTCCTCCCCCAGAACTGCTGCATAAATTGAAGAACTAATTGCATCTAAGTGATCTACATAGATGTATATTTCAAATTTGTTAATTCTGTAGAAATTGGGAAAAAAATTTTTAATGTGTTTTTGACCTCTTTTTGGACTTTGTCATCTACATACATGATTTTTTTGATTTTCTCCCTTTTATTCATTATGATACATTCATTTTATGTGTTTTACCTGTAATTAGGTACAGAGAAATCTTCACTTGAAAGAATTTTTATAAAATTTAATGATTTTAATTTTTCTGAATTTTTTATAAACTGCAAAAATGAAAGGGGGGAGGTCATTTTTTCACAACCTCAGCTTATTCTTCAGAAGTGTTGAAGGAATTTTGACCAAATTTACAGGAAGCATGTTCCTAAAGTCCCCTACCAAGTTTGTATTTTTTGGTCAAATCGATTCAGGGATGGATCCAGGGTGAGGCAAAATTAATTTTTATGTGTTTTCGAAGTCTTTCCCAGCTTTGTCATTTTCATTCATTTTCAAGTCTCCTCCACTATCAAGGAGTGTTAAAATAATTTGTAAATTGAGATTGCATATTTGTAAGATACCAAGACAGTTCAGGTGAGTGATGTGGCCCATGGACCCCTTTTTATTCATCTGTTCACAATTTTACTTTACGTTTGTCATATCTGAAATATATCTTGTTATATGTTACACTTAATACTGGTACCTTTCTCTTTGAAAAAAATAAATTCCAGGGATCCAAAAGACCTCGTGATCCAGAATTTGAAGATTTCTACACAAACAAATTAAAAGAATTAGAGGAAAGGGTTAGTATATTTGTGTATTTAAAATGAGTTATACTGTACAATGTACATGTATATGGTTTGCTGTTTAACCCTCTCAGCACTATAGCCTAGTCTAAGACAATAGAATAGAGCATACCACTTAGATACTTAGGGGTGAAAGGGTTACTATTTTTTAAATGATTTGGTGTTTAACCCTCTCCACACTACAGACTGTAATAGACTGATCTAAGACAATAGAAAAGAGTATACCATTTAGATATTTAGGGTGAAAGGGTTACAGTAATATTTTTTTGTCTAAAAATAAACATGAGAGGTTCACCTGAGCCTGTATTGCTGTCCTGAGTTAAGTATATCATGTATAGGTGTAAGTTTTATTTATAGTAACAGCAGCCATGTTGAATGGCAAAATTGACTCTACATATCCTAGGAAATATGTGAAAATATATCAAAGAAGAAACTCTTTTTAAGACATTTTCTTGTTTTGTCATTAGAATGCACAGATACATAGGACGAGTGTGGAGCAATTTGCCAAAGCTGTTAAAGACGTGGAAAAGAAATTCATGTGAGTATTCAATCATAGCAGTCACATATTACTGCAAACAAAAGAATGGCTGAAAATAATGACTACACAGCCACAACAGCCTTATAGATATAAATAAGTAATAAAAACTGGTACAAATTGTGACAACAGCCTTATAGATATAGATAAGTAATACAAACTGGTACAAATTGGGACAAATGCCTTATAGATATAGATAAGTAATACAAACTGGTACAAATGCCTTATAGATATAGATAAGTAATACAAACTGGTACAAATTGGGACAAATGCCTTATAGATATAGATAAGTAATACAAACTGGTACAAATTGGGACAAATGCCTTATAGATATAGATAAGTAATACAAACTGGTACAAATTGGGACAACAGCCTTATAGATATAGATAAGTAATACAAACTGGTACAAATTGGGACAACAGCCTTATAGATATAGATAAGTAATACAAACTGGTACAAATTGGGACAACAGCCTTATAGATATAGATAAGTAATACAAACTGGTACAAATTGGGACAAATGTCTTTGAAGACAAGTTCAAGGTCTAATTAGAACTATTTTTTATATTCAAGACATAGAATTTAGATTTTTGTAACCCAGGGTTTATATTAAATAAAATGAGCAAATGTAATGTGTTGTATGTGTGTTGTTTATTGTCTGTGTATATATCCATGTGTGTACAATGTATGCAAATAATGACATGTGACTGAACACTTTTCTAAATATTAATCATGGATGTCGTACCTTAATTAAGTATAGAAATAGAATAACCACATCCCTCATTCTAGGTTTATCAAAGAAACCATTTTAAAAAAAAATGGTGTAAAAGTGCATTTTGTTTCTTTTGGTTACTGCAAACATTGTGGGAAAGGCCATTTTTGTGCAACACTCTCTGCTTTAAAGATTAATTTTTAAAATGCTTCAACAAAAGAAAACTAATTCATGCATCGTTTTATCCCTGAAAACTGCAAGTGTTCATAATACATATGTTTAATTAACTCACATTTGCAATTTACTAAAATTATGTAGTTGTTTGATAACTTTTTGAGTTATCTCCCTTAATACAAAGCATTGAAGTTTTTTTCTGTCTCATTTTAGTTACCAAATTACATGATTAAGTTCTATGTACTTTAACTTTGGTGTTAAAGAAACTGGATTCATTAATACAGAACTACTGTAGGCTACAATGTATACCTGGAAATGTCCCTCCCTGCTTATTTTGGCCTTTTTAGAACAGAAAACATTTGCCCTGTCTTAAATTCACCCTACATGTAAATTATCAGTCGTATGGATGACATGATGTGAAAGCTGCACTTATTTAGCTTCTAATTTTCACTTTCATTTTATGAATTCACCCTTTCATCTAACGGCGAAAAAAGCGAAAATTAAACAGGGGCAAAAATTTCCTAGTATACAGTTACATGTATACTATTTTGTATGTTTATGCTAACAAACTGACAGCAACTATTTGTGTTCAATTTCAGGAGTTCTACAGGATCACCGGTATGCCAAGATTTACAAGATAAAGTGTTTAAATGTTACACAGAAAGTCCTAAAAATACGCTGAATTGCTCCATAGATGTACGGCAATTTACTGAGTGTGTGGAGAGAGCAAGACAAGTAAGTTGATTGAAATTGACTATTTCTGTATGTTTTGAGCACTTTTCCTGAGTGAATATCCTGGGTCTTTCAGATGAGACATAAAACCGAGGTCCTGTGTCACGGAAGGCATGACACGTTAAAGAACTCTCACTGCATTGGCATCAGTCCATAGCAACGACTAAAATGTTTAACATGTCACCTAATGCTTGTGACATCTCCATATAAGTGAAAGATTCTTGGCCGAATGCCAGAATATAAAACATCAATCAAACAAACAAAACAAAGTTATCTGTTGTGTATTCACATGCTTAATGATTTTGTATTTTATCTTCCAGAATGCAATGATAAAGAAAGGCTAGAGAAGTTGTACGACCATGTGAAGTTATAAAATATAATAAATAGATAAAACTATTTACAGTACAATGTGGCTTGCTGACATTTGATTAAGTCGTTGATTTCTTATGCCCTAGTCGTGATCAATGTGTATATATCATTTCAATAAAGAAGACTACGTTTGTGAAATTGACGTATTTTTCAATGTTATTTTTGTTTTTGGTTTTTTGTTCACCTCAGCATATCATATGGCCTACTGTAATCAATTGCCTTTTGTCATGTAACACTCAATGTTTATATGTCTGTCCAGCAACATTAAAAACCAGGTATTTGTCCATCCTGCAACACACTATGTTCAGGTGTGTAACCGACCTGCAACACAATGTTCAAATGTGTGCAATGTTCAGCTGCATTTCCATCTCTGCAACACAATGTTTAGATGTTCGACTCATGCAACACACAATGTTCAGGTGTGTAACTGACATGCAACACACAATGTTCAGGTGTGTAACTGACCTACAACACACAATGTTCAGATATGTAACTGACCTGCAACACAATGTTCAGGTGTGTAACTGACCTGCAGTTCAGATATGTAACTGACCTACAACACAATGTTCAGATATGTAACTGACCAGCAACACATGTCTAGGTGTGTAACTGACCTGTAACACACAATGTTCAGATATGTAACTGACCTGAAACACACAATGTTCAGATATGTAACTGACCTGCAACACAATGTTCAAACTTCCACCAGTAAACTGGCAAACTTTCTCACTACAATCAGCTTAGGTACCAGTGGGGCTTGATCCTTCACTGACTATCAGTGAGAGACTTCATGGTTCAAGATGCGATGCTCTAACCACCTGGCCATGGAGGCCCCCAGTATGATGAAAACACCAGTAAAAAAAACCACATGATGGCAGTATTAAAATAATCTGAAATGTGTAGTGTAACCTTGAGATAGTTAAGTGATTGCCTTAGTAAAGTTCTACATCAGTGTACAGAGATGGCATTCTCCTGTTTTACACTTCGGACCCAATTGTTCATCTATTGGTTAAATTTAACTACCAGTTAAATATAACCCTGATTTACATATTGTAATCGAGGGTTATATAACCTACAATTGAATTTTGATAACAGTGCCATTCTTTCTGTCATTTTGAAAATATAGCCCTTTTAAATATGTAAACAAGTCTAAAAATATGGCTAAATTTTCCATATCTACATTTGTAAGTGATGATTTGACAAAAGTTATATTTAACCAATCATAATCATTTTGAATTTCAAAATCAAAGGTGAAGGTCATTGTCAAATTATGTCAACATGTGAAATTACAATGTGATACTCTATAAAGTTTTCTGACAACGGAGCTAAATTCAAGATTAAACAAATTGTTGATGCAAACAGACATATGAATGGAAGGACGAAAAAACAGACATCATCAATTCAAAGATCTAGTGAAAACATATTCACTGCATCTAAAATTCGGCATAGTTTTATGGATGACATGTATATCCGTGCTTCAATTAATAACCTTGAAAATTTGGCTTTCATTTTAAATTCACCCACTTATCAAAGATCGAAAATTGCGAAAATTTCAGGTGTACAGTATATGTGGCTCAATCTGGCCAAAAATTGCTTTCCAATAAACGCACAATGTTTTACTAAAATCAAAAAGATAACAAAAATAATATACGATTATGAATCAGTATTTTATTTATTACTAAAATATAATGAACCATGAATGAGATGACATTTTTATTGGAGAATTAACAGACAAGTGATCATACTCTCTTTGTCAAACCAGTACCTGTACCTTATCACAAAGGTGTGAAAAATCCAATACAAGTTATGTGTTGTCATAACTACTGAAATAGATAATTTAACAATAATAGGTCTACAAAAATTATATAATGACTAAAAACAACAAAGATGTGGGCATGTAATGCACTAGATTAGTGAATTCTTGAGATATAAGAAATAATTTATGAAATGTTGGTATGATAAAGATGTAGAAAAATTGCTCAAGCCATGTTGAATAAATGTGGCGAAATGTGCAAAATTATTGTCATTGAGAATAAACAACAGAGTATGTGTACATGTATATGATTTTTATAATAAGATTAAATTTCAAATTTGCAACATTTTTTACATTTTAAAATAATGCACTCGGAGACAAAAATAAACAAGGTTTTGCACAAAAAAATGCTACCCCATGTGAGAATTCAAATTGATATATAAAGGAATGCTGTGCGTATGCATTATAGATATCTCTTCCTCAAACAATAAAATATCATAAATGTATAACAATAAAGATTGAGAACTTAAAATTTCAAAACTTAACAAATATAACTGAAAATTGTTTTCATGGAATGTAGATAGTTGGAAATAGCAAAAACTAATAAAATGGATAAATGGGAGAATGAGACTCATGTTTTCTACAAGTAAAATGATTATACGAAAAAAAAAACGAGGAAAATAAAATTCATAACAAACATGAAAAATAAAGAGAAAAAATGTAAAAATTAAATAAAGAATTGAGCAAGTTATGTGTAAATTATGCAGAGTTGGATTTCAGTATCTTGGATTAATTGGAACTACTCTAATTTCTTTGTTTAGCCTCAATTTTCGCAAAGATAATATTATAGGAAAATAAAAGGGTTTTTAAAAATAACACTGAAAAATGGGTGTACCAAAAATCTTTAAAATATGTTTAGCATTGAATACTATACAGTGGAAACTGTCTTGTGAGTCCATTGTCATAAAAACCACTTGTCTTGTGAGACCACATTCTGAAAACAATTTAATTTTACAATCCTTTGGATAAAACCTCTTTTAGGAGACCACATGTCTTGTAAGACCACATTTCAGTGGCAGAAGATTTGATCTTTCAAGACAGGATCCACTGTATTTCAGAAGTGGTAAACTATTGGGGACAGCAAAAAAAAAAAAACAGTCCTTATCACCAGGTGGTCACTCAACCAGGTTTTACTGTACATCTATTTCAACACATTTGAAACAGCCTAAAAATCTACCATTCAATATTTCTACATTGGTTTAACCACTTCAGTGCGCATGATGGAAATATCTGTCATCACATTAACTTTGCCTGAATGCATAAGACGGATATATGGTCGACAAAAATCAGAACATCATGTCCGCCCTTTTGATCAGAAAATAAAATACAGAAACCCTACAGCATAGTTTTTTTATTTTTTTATTTGCTGTACTGATGTTGTCTGCTTATGATGTCAACCAGAGTCCAAAATATTGGTGATGAAAACTAGCAACAACATGTCATAATGTTTGTTTCATGTACCTAGCAACATTAATCGTGCAACAATATAACAGATAACGCTGCATCATAATACACACTGAAATGGTTAATATACAGTGGAACCTGTCTTGAGAGACTGTCACAAAAATGTGGCCTCTCAAGACAGGTAGCATTTTGAGAGGTTTTATTTAAAGGATTACTTAAATTATTGGTTGTCACAATGTGATCTCAAAAGACAGTTTGTCTTTCAAGGCAGGTTCCACTGTAATAAAGGAAATTACAAAGCATATTGGCTCTTATTTCTGCCCAAGATTCTTAATTGGGGTTGCAGGTTTCAAAATAATGCCATGAATGACATTTTTCAGTAAACAGAATCAATTTCCTGATAGAAACAAGGAAAAATGGAATTTTATAATTTCTGTGAAAGAGCACTTATTAAATGGAACTAAACAGCAATGCAAATCAGAATGGGGCTGGTAAATTTTAGTTTGGGACAAGAACAAAGTGACATTGCACAACCATAACTCATTGTTCCATGTGATCATATTTGGACTCACCCATTTCAAATTCAAAGAATGGTAAAGTCCACTGTCAGAAATAGGGAGTGATTGATTTGGAATCCAAAATCTACAATAATTTCACATTCATTAATAACTTGTCCACCCCTGAATTACAACAGTATATCATGCTACATGTATTTATTGATTTAGAGGAGTCTCAATTAGATCACAGAGGTCAATGTTTTAAATCTTTAGAATACTTATTCATTTATTTTTTTCTTATTATTCCATTCATTTGGTTCTTTTTGTTTTGTCTTAGTCAACATGCTGACAAAATCAAAAAATATATTTACTTTAGCCTTGACTCCTAAACTGGAACTAGAGATTTTCCCACCTGGCATTACAGTAAAACCTATCTTGAGAGACCACTCTCATAAAAGACCACCTGTCTTTTGAAAACCACTTGGTTAAATAACATTTTAAATAAAACCTCTTTTGTGTCTTTTGAGGGGACACCTGTCTTGTAGGACCACAGTTCAATTACAAATCTGGTGTATTTCAAGACAGGTACCACTTTATTCAGTTTCAGTATGTGGATTCCCTAGGAAAAACTTGCAAGTCTGGATCAATTTGGAAACTTTAAGGCATCAACTCCTACAAATTCTCTTTGAGTATAGTTTGATAGACATTTAACAGATGTCATTACGCCTGTGTTTTATTCAGGACGGTATGAATCAATATTTCTGTCACTTTATCAATAATTTCTCATGTATTCAAGATCCATGTGAATTTCAAAGTGTCAAAAAATAGCATTAACTGACATCACAAGGCTTGAAGCTAGCTTTAATCATACCTAATATATTTTTACAATGCCGACAATAAAAACTGAATAGCTGAATCACTCAGATAAATGTTCAGTACAAAAGTACATTTGTATGCAAGTGTTCAAGAATTTTTTATTTATCTTGAAAATACCATCATGGGATACAATTTACTATTTATTTAGAAGAAAGGAAAAC
The DNA here is from genome assembly GCA_030159075.1 of Atrina japonica. Classification (NCBI taxonomy): domain Eukaryota; kingdom Metazoa; phylum Mollusca; class Bivalvia; order Pterioida; family Pinnidae; genus Atrina; species Atrina japonica. Next base: position 2,127,336 of record BROG01000010.1, on the reverse strand, counting down.
TGGATCATGTATGATTTTATACATGTTAGATAGTGTGTGTGGATGTGCTTTTATATATATATATATATATATATATATATATATATAATATATATATATATATATATATATATATATATATATATATATATATTTATATAAATATATATAAACACACACACACAGTTGAATCTTGTCTTGAAACTCATGGGACAGCCCTTATTACTTCCAGATATCCAGAATTTAAAATAACCAAAATTTTTATTGAAATATTTTTCTATCCATAAAAATTTAAGACCGACTGTTATCCAGAATTTTAACTCCTCCAATTTCGACACAAGAAGATTCCACTGTGTATATATATATATATATATATATATATATATGAATGAATATGAGGTCTCTCAAAAGTTATTTCGTTTACAAAATACTTTAAAATAGGGGTCTTTTATGACAAAATGAAATCAAGTGTGTGTGCATGTGTGTGTGGCATGTGGGTGTATACCAAATTATTTATTCATATATGTTATAGATTTCCTGAAAGTGATCTCAAAAGAATACTTATCTATCAACAACAATGTTTAACTGTATTTCCACACTGAAATTGGCCAATAAATACCAACAAGTCGATCAAATTACATGTATATTGAATTACCCCTGGTGTACCTAGTAAATCTTGTCAAGTTTTTCCAGGAAATATTTTCTGTCTATCAGTAGGTGTGCAGTAAATGAAGGTGGTCTTTTTAAGCAGGTTTCACTAATGATCATCTTAATGTTTTATCTGTGTGTACGTAGGAAAATTCCTTATTTAATTTCGAAGTCATTACATTTGATTTCCATAAATAATTTAAATAATTCAAACTTGTCGTTCAAACACAGAAATGTTTTTTACCAATTAATTTATATTACACTGATAAATAATTCAAACTAAACCACATTAGGTACAAGTAACATGAAGTGTTGAATGGTAATAATGAAATAAAAAAAAAACATCCGTCAAGCTAAACTAATAACTTGGTCCAATAACCAATGATTGTACACAAACAAAACAGTATAATAGATAATTAAATCCAAAACATAATATGCAACAATAATTGGAAAAAAAACCAACATCCACAGAAATGTAAAACTGAGTTGTCATGTTCCAAATTACATTTTGTATAATAAATATCTGTGAAGTTTCCAAATCAATGTGAATAGATGAAATTCCGTGAAATATTATGCTCTCGTTCAATCAAAGTGACAATTTTGACAGCAAAGATATAGATTTATTGGAATTGAATATCACAGAACAAGTCAAGAAATCAACGATTCATTGACAACAGATCCTATCACCCCTGTAGACAAAATGAGACGGTCCTTTTCATTGAAAACATCTCATATGGACTGTACAGTTATGGGGGAAAGGATTATTGTGATATACATCTTAAAGATGACAATAAAAGAAATGTGAATGTGAAAGGAAAATCATTCAAAAAAAAATGTAATTATAACTTTGGTAATGTAAATGTGTGGTTAAAACAGGAAGTACTGTTCTGCCATTCAGATCTATGGCTAAACTAAATTACAGTGTGAATTCCTCTAAAATTGAGCTACAATCTCGCATATAATTTCTCCCCAAAATAGATACTCTAACTAAAATGATGAGCATTACCCATAACAACAAAATATTTTCAAATGACCTTGATCTTTGACCCTGTTATCAAAACAGATCCAGTAAAAATTTGGGCCAGAGATATTATCTTTGAACTATCTGGGATCCTCTTAACTTACAGTCTGTAAGACTGGACTAGACAGAGAGATACAGTATAAACAATTAATACTATCTTAAATATTTGTAAATAGTGTTGGAAACAGAATAAAAGTTCACTTTATCTATAACAAAGAAAAACTGTACAACCAGAACGATACAGAGAAACAGTTATCTGCAGCCTCTAGGGATTTTCCTACTGCTTAAATTCTGGGTCCAGGGTCCAAAAAATTGGAAAAGTATATACATGTAAACAATGTGTTGTCCAAAACAGAAAAATTTCATCTTAGAAATTTGTTTGAAAACACATGAATTCCTTATTTTGAGACTGCAATTGGGAATTTATGCATATTTTAGGAAAAATACAAGCCATTTTTGCATTGGGAATGGGTCCTGTAACCAGATCTAAAAGTGGTCTAAAAAAATCCCTGGCAGTCTGATAAAATGTATCATTAAGAGTCCACCCAGGTCAGATGAGGCTTGCTTTGTGTGCATGTGTTGTATTCTGTTTGAAGAAAGAACAAAAATTCCTGGAGCTGCTTTCTCACACATATAAGATATATATTATATATATTGCTCAAAACATCAGAATCAATGTAGCTTATAATCGAGTACCATACATCAAAACAGCACCAAGATTTAGATACTCCTAGAGATCCCACAAGTCAAATGTATTGAAGTTGACAACCATTTATATAGTACCAGTAATTACAATTAGAACTCTATACCACAGTCTCCGTTACCTGAAATCCATTCATAGTAGTGAACCCATGAACAAATCCCATAATGCACTACACAAATAAACTCGGCTACTTAATATTACTTGCTCCATAGTGGTTTTCTTTTTGTCTGTTTTTCCATTTGCTCAAACATGGAAGATTTATACAAGCCAAGTTTGATTCCTGCTTTTGCTCTGTTTTCATTAAAGTGTTTCACAGGAAATGGATTGAATGGCTTTTTGTTAGCAGTATGTTTAGCATGGTGGTATGTTTTCAGGTCTGGGGACCATGTGACTCTTTTCTCTGATTCAGGACTTGTAACTGAGGCATCTGAGTCAGTAAAATGTTTGGAAGATTCAGACTCTTGACTACAACTTCTTGACACAGATCTTTTTGATTCAAGGTACTTAGCAAGATCTAAATTTGAAGTGCTTCTAGCACTTCTTGGAGTAGAATATTCTACATTCTCTTTGACAGAATCTTTTATCAAAGCATTTGAATTTTGGTTAGAAGTCAACACACAAACTCCATTTTCTTTGTGGTGGGAAGGAGACACATTTTCTGGCGGTACAGATGTATCTGTTACTGAATCCGTAAACTTGTGAGAATTTTTTGCATTTTTTAATTCATCATTGTTTGAAGAAACATCAAATGTTATCGCACATTTTTCACTACCCTCGTAGTTATCAATAATCTCATCTTCTTTTGGAAGTAATGAAGGTGCATCATCAGTAGGTACCATGGTTATTGCTGGATCTTCTGACATATTTTGTGTATCAACAGAAGACGTTCTGTCCATAGCCTCTCTTTCAGAATTTTTCTCTTGCAAGTTCTCTGACGGTTGATCATCAAAGCATTCACTTTTATCATTAATGACTTCATGAGAACTTTCTGTCATGGAAGGACTGAAACCATCAAAAATATTGTTTTTATCTGTATTTTCACATACAACACTACTGACACCTATCTCTCCATCTTGAATACTGACATCTCCGACAGTACTGACAGAACTTACTGACATCTCTGAGTTTTCAACATTCTCTTCAGTGACAAGAGCATTTTCTGCCATGTTCATACTTTTGAGACTCTCCACCTTGTCAGTTATATTTTCTGTTTTGTCCGTATGTTTAATTGGACTGTTGAGGTTCAATGAATCACCTACTGTATTCTCTGGAATCTTAACACCGTTGAAGCTATCTGAATCCACATCAACATTTTCCGTGACCACATCACCAATATTTTCTGTCTCAGAATTATTATGGCTATCTGACTCAACAACAATATTTTCTGACATTTCAAAATTTTGGAATCCATATCGTCCAACTTCCGTATTCTCTGCTCTCTCAACACTGCTGATTTTGTCAGCATTGATGTCAGTTTCTTCTGCCACAGGACTGTCACATTCCATATCATTTCCTGTTATTTTAACAAGATCAATTTCATCTTTACCTAATCCCTGAGTATGCAGTCCTGTTTCTAAGACCTCATTCTGATTCACATTTTCTGGAACACCATCTTCGTTTTGTAAATGATTTGATTTCAAAATCTCGTTCTCATCACATGCATGAGCACTTTCTGCATTCTCATTTCCGTTTTCTGGGACTGAACATTTTTGTGTTAGTCTTTCATCACTTTGATTGTCGTCACTCTCTTCTGAACAACGTTGACTCTCAGCAACAGGTTCTTCAATCTGATCATTCCCCGTATTAAGGTCCGTCGTAAAATCATTCAATTGATAATGAGATGCAGGCAATTCATTATCTTTATTAGCACTGATATCTTCAGCTTGATTTTCGGAAAATGTTACCTTCTTTTCATTCACAGAATTGTTTTTTACCTGTTTTATAGGTGACAACTTTTTGGATCCATTTTGCAAAAACCTTGGCACCATGGTTATTTTTGGAAATGTTTGAGCAATCCTTGGACTGGCAGTTACAAACCGATTTTTGACATAGGTATTGGGAACATTGGTCTGCTTGCCTACAAATAAGTGGTTCATGGCTTTTGGTGTTTCTATTTTTGGAACAATGGCCTTGACCTTGGTTTGTTGTTTGGCAGATGCAGCTGTAATTTTAATATGAAAATAAAGTTAAAAACAAACATAAACAGTATGGATACTGAAGTATAAACCAACAGGTGGTCTCAGAGACAATTTACAGATCTACAGTAATAATTATTTCACAAACACTGACCCCAAGAAAATCCAGGTGTCATCCATTGTTGACCCCTCGCAAACAAGTATGATGAAAAAATTGATGAATCAGTACATGTCCCCTGCCTGTGAAACTATAGCTACCGTATCATCAACTAAACAGACTGACGGACAGACACAGAAAATCCTACATCCATCCCCACTGTTTCATAGGTAGGGTACTAATAATGATAACCTAGGTATATAAGAATGCCTCACATTTCTTAAAGTCATAATTCTGCCTTAATGCAAAACCTAACTGAACAGAGAATGTTCTTTCAAAGGACCAAAATTTTAACAACAAAACTGAGAAATACCTGTATCATCATTGGCTTCATATCTCTACAGATATGTACAAGTGCAGATGATATCAAGATTGACTATTAAAAAACACTGAAATCTTTTCCTAAAAATTGGGGGTCTGTGGCAGAGTGGTTAGAACATTGCCTTTGAACCATGAAGTCTCTCACTTCTGATCAGAACATAGTTGAGCCCCACTGAAATCTAAGCTGATTTTTGTGATAAAGTTTGTCAGTTTACTTGCAGAAGGTCAGTGGTTTCTCCCCGGGTACATTGTAACTACATTCTCTCCTCCACCATTAAAATCTGGTCTCCAATATATAACTAAAAAATTGTTAAATTATTCATAATCAATTTCAAATCAAATTCTAAAATATGACATGTCACACTTTTTATTCTTTTCACCACTGACTCTTAGCACCACCATACATGACTATTTGCATGTCAGATATAGATGTTGTATATAATGTATTGACATATGCTGGAGTCATTTGCATAACAAAATCAACTTGCCACATTAAGAGATCAAACTGTCAATCACTGGATCAACATGTCACACAAACCAATTAACTTGCCACATTAAGAGATCAACCTGTCAATCACTGGATCAACATGTCACACACAAAAATCAACTTGCCACATTAAGAGATCAAACTGTGTATCACTGGATCAACATGTCACACACAAAAATCAACTTGCCACATTAAGAGATCAAACTGTAAATCATTGGATCAACATGTCACACAAACCAATCAACTTGCCACATTAAAAGATCAACCTGTCAATCACTGGATCAACATGTCACACAAATCAATTAACTTGCCACATTAAGAGATCAAGGTTTCAATCATTGAATCAACAAGTCACATAAACCAATCAACTTGTCACATTAAGAGATCAAACTGTTAATCATTGGATCAACATGTCACATAAACCAATCAACTTGTCACATTAAAAGATCAAACTGTTAATCATTGGATCAACATGTCACACAAACCAATCAACTTGTCACATTAAGAGATCAAACTGTTAATCATTGGATCAACATGTCACATAAACCAATCAACTTGTCACATTAAGAGATCAAACTGTTAATCATTGGATCAACATGTAACATTAAGAGATCAAACTGTTAATCATTGGATCAACATGTGGTTTTTAATGTTTTGATAGCATAAAATCTAAGCTAAAACTGTCAATATTTTTGAGTAAAAATTTATTTTAATGTTTACCTGCAATGATGATGTGAGCCTGGGTTTGTCTCTGTTTAAGTCGCCGATATTGTTTTTTAAGTGAACTTATATCAGTACACATCCTTTCCATGACAACTGATGTGTTAGCCGATGCCGGACTATCTGTTCCCATTCCATAAGCTCCTGGTCCAACCATGGATATGTCTGCAGAACTTGATGTGCCATCACCATCTTGGCCTACAAGAGTCAAGGCATTTTTAAAACATACATGTATGCATCTATGATATAAATCTGAAGTGAATTCACATACAATGACTCAATAATAACTGCACACATTCTCCAGTATCTACATTTCCTGCAGCAATCTCCTACTGACACATTTGTGAGAGACATAAAAACACAAGTCTTATTTTTGATTCAAAATAAATAAAAAATTTAACTTCTAATAGGAAAATTCCTAAAAACATTTTTTTTTATTTCCCATATGAAGCAAAATTCTACCTTGAACTCCACTGTTCCATCAAGATGAGACTGATCACGTTTAAGGCGGGTTATTTGATTCTCATTATTTTGTATGTCAATATGAAAAGAATGATATGTAATTATAACAAATGAATGCTTATCAGAGTGCATTTCATGTCAATATGGATACTGTTTGGGTAACAGGTAAATAATCATGGTGCCTGTTAAGCCACCATTCTGTTTATCTGTCACCCAAACATCATCACCCAAATTGACAATAGACCCTTTCAAGATAACTGTGGTCCTGTAACTCGTTACTATAAAGACATCTATGTTTTTGCGGGTATCTGTATCATTTTGCCCCCAAAGTCACAGGACCGCAGTTAACGTGAAAGCGTCTATAAGTGCACTCTGACAAGTGTTCATTCGCTAAAAGTTTTCCAATAAGGCAGGACTGAATAACTTAATGCAAGTAATAAATTAAATCACATACACAATTTTGTGTTTATTTGTTATTTTTTTCTTTACTGCATTTACCTATTTTACCAGATAATAAAGTAGATTATTATACCTTTTGATTTTCCACTGCCAATTTGTGATGGTATGATTCCTGTAAAACATGTTATTGCCTCAAGGTCCTCTTCATCAAGGTCATCTTCATCACTTGGCAACATCCCACCAATCAAGGAAGACTTTTTATTGCCACTAGCTGTGCCACTGAATGGACGAATGTTATATGTATACTTTTCCCTGAGTTCTGGCAGTTGTGGCATGGGGAATGGAGCACAGGCATATATAAACTGAAAAACAAGTAAAATTGATGAATTTAACATCTCTTTTAACACTGAATGTACATTCACCTGGGAATTTTTGCTCTTTTATGTAAGAAAACATTCATCCTATCTTAAATTTGCCTGAAATCACCATAGTTACATGGATGTTATGAATTCCCATGCTTTGATTTTCAGCTTGAAAGTTTCACCTTCATCTTAAATTTGGTATCAAGAATTTCATACCCAATGCAAATCATACCTAATGGAATTCAAATTGTACACAGGTAACATTTTGTCTTTCATCGGGTACTATATTTGTCTTGGGTACAACATGTCTTAGGTGTGACATGTCTTGATACCACTCGGAAAGTGTTTGTGCATAGGTAAGATTAATAGGAACACAGGTATCATGAAAGGGTCTATTTATTTAATAGAGGTTTTCATGAAATGATGTCAAAGGACAATCAGTCACCATGGCAACACTGTCAATTTCATGGGAAAATGTGCTAGGACTAAAGCTAAGAGAAAAGAGTATACCAATGGCAAAAATCACTAAATCTCTTTGCCCGTAAACATGCTAAACAAGGTTTATATCATTGTTCAGAATTGGAAAAACAATTTGATTTAGCAACAACAGGAATTTTTACAATTTCAGAATTCAATTTTTCAATTTCACTTCAACAAAAAACAAGTAAATTTTCATAAATCAATTTATCATATATAAACAAATGCAGGATGTTGAGAGAGACCATAAAGAATGTCTCTGTTTCTGATGATAATGTTTTTCGGTTATAAATGCCACTGTAAACTTTAAGTATATGAAACAGTGTAACTGAAATTTTGACATTTGATTTGATTTGAAAAATGAATTTGAATTTTGAATAGTGTTTTACGCCAAATTCAACAATTTTTTAGATATGTGGTGGTGGCCAGCTATCAATGGTGGAGGAGAGAACCAGGTTACTATTGTATCCGAGAAGAGACCACCAACCTTCGGTAAGTAAACTGGCAAACTTTCTCACAAAAATCAGCTTAGGTTCCAGCGGGACTCGAACCTGCACTGATCAGAAGTGAGAGACTTCATGGTTAAAAGCGTGATGCTCTAACCACTTGGCCATCGAGGCCCCTATGGTTTGAAAAATGATATCCAGTCCTACTTTCGTTAACAAAACACAAATAAAGTTTTTTATTGTTAGATCAGTCAGAATCACAAATAACTGAGAAGTGTGGTCAGAATTAGTTAGAAATTATTATTTTCATGCTTAAATAATCAGAAAAATACCTTATATCACATAAGAAATTTCTTTATTTTATTGAACAAAACAGTTCATGTGTTTAAATTGTGTTAGTATAGAATTAAACTTGCATTAAAAGGCCACCTCTGTATAAAGGGCACCTACCTATAATGGCCATTTAAACATAACATTTGTGAACTTTTTATAATGAATAAACTTCTTAATAAAGGCCACCTGTCTATAATGTCTACTTTTGCCTGTTCCATTGAGTGGCCTTTGTATATAAAAAGTTTGACTATGATAAAAAAAAATGCCTTGACGAGGCCTCTGTGATCTTTGAAGTGATCAGAACATTGTGCTCTAAATATGAAGTCTCTCATCTCTGTGTGGGTCCAAGTCCCACTAGAACCTAAGCTGATTTTGTGAGAAAATTTGCAAGTTTAGCAAGTTTATCTTGAGGAAGGTCCGTACATTGTAATAAGGTTATCTCCTCCACCATATACAGTAAAACCTGCTTTAGCGACCACCTGTGTACAAAGACCATCTGGTCACAAAGACAGTTTTTTGTTGTCCCCATTAGTACCATTTGTGTACAAATCAACCTCTATATAAAGAATCACCTCCCTATAAAGACCGGTTTTCTTGTGTCCCAAAGGGGGTCGTTATATACGAGTTTCACTGTAACTGAAAATTTATACGAGTGTGGCGTAAAACACCAATTATACAAAAATAATTAAGATACCTTGACAAGTGAATCTGCATGAAATATTTTCCCTTCCATCATCTCCTGAGTAAGTGTTCCCATCAGAGAATAAAACTCATCAGCACTGCTGACCGACATGATGCGTCTGAAAATAACAAAGAATCACAACTGTCAACATACATGTATACATTGTAAAATGTAGGGTGTTCGGGTAGTGCAGTGGTTGGTGTACTCGCTTCTCCAATGCAGGTACTCCGGTTTCCTCCCACGGCAAGAACCGCCACACGCCAACATCAGAGCCAACGAGAGACATTTATCTAAGTTGGCATAACTTGTTTGTTAATCATTGTAAACTAAATAAAGTTTAAAGTTAATGAAACCTGGATTTATAATCATACTAGCCAGCAACCAATTCTCACCAGTCGCCAAGTACCAATTTGCGCCAACTTGTTTAATATTTACCTATTATTTTCTGGTTTCTTTTCGTTCCGCAACCAGAATAGTGTCTTGTCCAGGAAACAAAAAAAATATGTGAAAGTATGCACATGATGCAGTGTTTGCATGCTCCATGCAAGTTAAAAACAGTTGGGCGAGAATTGGTACTTGGTGAGAATTGGCCGCTAACCAGTACAATTTAACATAATAGTGAAATGCTAGACGGTTTTCCCACAAAACATGTAAAAGTGCTAAATGTAAATGCAACAGTAAAACCAAATTGATGACAAAGACACTGCCAATTCCAAGATCGTTTTTTCATTTCACAATCCGACCAAAAATCAGGTGGAATCTCAGTAAGAGCTGTGGAAAATACTGAAACAGAAGACAGTAGGAGAGACCACTGGGATCAATTTGAATTGGACCATCACTAATGATAACACTAACACTAATGTGATACTGTAAAATTATTCAATTTAGCGCAGTCACTGACGCAATGTAATTATATTAGCACACTGAATAAGTGACCAGTTACTGAGTACCGCTGCTTGAGTTTGTGCTAATACTCACAAGTCAAATTTAGTGTACTTGTACATCAAAATTTAGCCTATTTATGTCTAAGTATGAAAATCATTAAAAATTCTCGTTCTACAGTAATATCTGTATTTGGACAAATTATTGCAGTACAGATGTGATGATATTTAGTAATCAATTAACATGTTATACAGTCAAACTTGCATTAAAGGCCACCTCTGTATAATGGTAACCTGCCAATAATGGCCATTTAAACATAACATTTCTTAACTTTTTTTTCATAACAAACTTCTTTATAAAGGTCACCTGTCTATTATGGCTATGGCCTGTTCCCTTGAGTGGCCTTTGTACACAAGTGACTGTACACTGAAATATAGCTTTTATAGCTCTTTCATGTTGTTTTAGTAAGAAGAAGGTCTGTGGTCATTGCTCCAGTTTAGATCCTTGTTAGTCATATTTGGACATTGTTCTGATCAATATAGCCCCAAGATATTGCGACTGATATGGTGGAGACAAATTACACAGCACACTTTACTATATTTAATATAGCAGTTTTATCAGATACTGTATTCGACCCAACAAGCGCCAGGGTGCTAAAAATTCAGGAAAAAGGGGTGTGCACATATTGGGACCAATTAAGGGTTAAATTAATGTAAAATGATTAATTTTCTTATAAGGTATGCTTGTAAAGTTGTAATTATTACCAAGGACATCTATCAACATGTTTCTGTCGCAGGTGGAGGGAGTTTTGAACTTTTGGGAGTTATGAACAAAAATTACGGAAATTTCAAAACAGTGATTCATGCAAATGTTCATCAATAGCAAATTAGTGCACTTTAATTGTAAAATACTCACTTTGCTAATTTTCCCCAAATGGCTAAAGCAGTACGAAGAAGGATTTCGGATCCTTCTAAAAGTATGGAATCCCAAACCCTCAACACCAAATCCTTTGGCAGACAGGTCGCAAACATGGTCAAAAACCACTGCATTGTAAAAACATTTGTCAGTGGTGGTTCATAACTAGCTCCTACAATGTAGAACATATCAAAGAGATAGAAAAAGCATCGATAAATGATACAGTGGAATCTTTCTTGAAAGATCACTCTCATGAAAGACCACCTGTCTTTTAAGACCACGTTCTGAAAACCTATTGGTTAAACATTTCTATAAACAAAACCTCTTTTGAGAGACCACCTGCCTTGAAAGACCACATTTCTGTGGCAGAAGGGTGGTCACTGAAGACAGGTTCCAAATTAAACAAAATGATATTCAGCTGTGTACTTGATAAACTATCGGTATTCAAAGTAAGGTTTAACATGTTTAATGTTTTATATTTTCTCCATAAAATTTAAGAAAGATTGTAAGTCTGAAAATAATTGCAATTTCAGTTAATCCTGAAATCTGACTGGCTGAGCTTGCAATAATGAAAATATTCTCAGACTTCAAAATATAATAGAGCTTGATGGCATTAGGCCTTGGAGCCAGATAGAAGAGTGGTGAGCATACTTCTTCTCACTTTTTACCCCTATGCTCACTCCTCTATATGTGAGTGGAAATGAATGAAAAACAGTAGAACTTTGATGAGTCGAACTTGATTGAGTCGAATTTCTTGATGTTTCGAACTATTGACAAAGTCCTGAATAACTTTGTTAATTAACGCTACAGTGAAACTTGTATATAAAGACCCCCTTAGGGACACAACAAAACTAGTCCTTAAAGGAAGGTGGTCTTTATACATAGGTTGATTTGTACACAAATGATATTATTGGGGACAGCAATTATGAACAGCTGGTCTTTATACATAGATGGTCACTAAAGCAAGTTTTACTTTATTTATAAACGGTTTATAATTCAAACTTTTCTGAGTCGAATTTCTAGATGTTTCAAGTAATTTTTGGGCCTATCTATATAAAAAAAACCTCGAAAATTCCTACAAATATTTCGAAGTCAAAATCTTCATGTATATAAAAGCGCCCCTTTACAATTCTTCTTCTCATTAACATTCAATGTTTCAATTTCATGAACATTAAGGTAATTCTAACATTTATTAATATTTATAATGACTGTATGTCTTATACAATTTAGAAGCAGTCCAGCAAATCTTATAGAAAGTCTGGAACTAAAATGCCATGATTCTCTGAGTGGAAGTCCCGATGTTTTGAACTTTTCTAGGTGGTCCGTTGAACTTCGACTCATCAAAGATTTACTGTACATTATGTAGTATACCATTGCATAGACATAAAGATTTCCACTACTTTTTCCTCCCAAACTACGGGGCCTTTCACACCAATGTAACATGAGTTATGGAACATTTGTAGGTTAACCTATTCACCCCTAAAGACCCATTTAGACATGTCTAAGTCATTGATTTACAGAAGAGTCTATTGTTTTTCAGGGGTTGGTGAGTTAGGACACACATGATACAGCTTAAAATATTACCGTTTTATCTACATACTAAACAACAAAATGCCAAAAGGGTCGTACATGTTACCCAAGTAACTCAGGTAACCAAAAAACTGAAGTCATCTTTCACATGTTTCAAGACTGGCACCATTAAAATCATTTTAAATCTCTCTACACATGAATATCACTTATCTGAAACATTTCAGAAAGCATTTCATATGTTTCATGCTGCTTCTGATTAATGGGTAATTGATTACGGTATTCAATTTCACATATTAAATCATACTTAAAACATCTACCTGTTGTATTGTCCTGAGCTGCATGTTGGAGGTAATCTAGGTGTTTGGATAATTTGGGAAACATTAATCTCAGAAGGTCACGAAATACTGCCATGTCGACAGACAGCGATCGTAAGTTGTTGGCATAGTAACTATCAGGTAAGACGTGATCTATGAGGTATATCATCACCTGTAAAAGGATTAGAATAATTAGGTCATTTGTCCAGGTGTCATTTTAATGAAATTCAAGAATGTCTGTAAAAAAAATACGTCTATGTTGCTGGTATTCATTTACCGTAGATTTGATGTGTCCTACGTACATGTATGCGTCTCCGGAGAAACTTTACTTATTTTTCAGTAACATTCAATTTCTGACACATGTAGATCAATGATTAAGTATTAGAGAATCCCAGCTTGTGATTTGTTTGTAAGAGAGTGTAATGTTTGATAGAAGTGAATTAGGTATCCATGTTTTGTTAAGGTATTTGTCAGATGCATACCGTATACCTGGAATTTTTGCCCCAAGGTTGTTTTTGCCCTTTTAAAACAGAAAACATATTCACCCCATCTTAAATTCGCCCTTAATCATGGATGGCATGCATGTCCATGCTACAACTATTTAGCTTCAAAATTTGACTCCCATGTAAAATTGCCCTCTCATCTAAGGGCAAAAATAGGGAAAATGAAATGGGAGTGAAATTTTTCAAGTATACAGTTTGACTAAGAGATATATCTAATTTTAATTAGACATTATATATATTTATTTCCATTTCAATTAAAAGTATCAGCTTGAGAACCTTCAGTAAATACAAATCCCTAAAATCTGATACATGTATATATACTGGTACATTCTTTGCAAAATACTGTACAAAGTGAAACTTGTATATATAAACGACCTCCTTAGGGACGCAACAAAACCAGTCTTTATAGGGAGGTGGTCTTTATATAGAGATTGATTTGTACACAAATGGTACAACTGGGGACAGCAAAAACTGGCCTTAGTGACCAGGTTGTCTTTATACACAGGCTTTACTGTACCTAGAAATTTTCGCATCTTGTTATTTTTGCCCTTTTTGGGGCAGAAAGCATATTCAGCCGTCTTAAATTTGCCCTAAATCACCATAGTCTCATGGATGGCATGTATTTCCATGCTTCAGTTACTTAGTTTGAAAATTTCGTTTTCATTTTGAATTTGCCCTCTCATCAAAGGGTGAATATGGCGAAAATTAAACAGGTGCAGAATTTTCAAGGTTTACAGTATGCATCTATTTTGCTGCACACCTATTCCCATTAAACAAATGTAAACTAATTTTCAATAAACAAATGTAAACTAATTTTCAGTAAAATATCTCAATTTTGGTGAAAAAATTCTGGAATTTAATTTACACACTCCTGAACACAAAGTCAGACTGGACTGTCAGACTGGATTGTGCTATTTAGCTTAAAGAAGAGTCTATTATGTTCGGGGTAAATGAGGAAAATGTTATAATCTCACTTTTAATGCATCATCTTCTTTCTTCTCCATCACCTCGAGAAGCAGAGCTGCTATAACATTAAAACCCTGACAGTATCCCACAGTTTTGTTCCAGCGAGCATAGCCCAGCAATACACGCTTCAGTATGGCCCGATCCTCATCGTTATCATGGCCACTAAACCCACTGCATCCCGTTCTGTGTAAGTCCTAGAATAGAAAATGTTTATAGTAAATTTTAACTGTAACTGCTGTATTAAATATAGATGTGTGCCATAAACAGTTAGATCATGGGCCAAAATCACTCACTTTACTTCATATTCAATTATTAAAGAGGGGTACCTTCTTGGACCTATTTTGCCCAACCCTGGCTCCATCCCTGGGCTGATCTGGCTGAAAACTACAAACTTGGTAAAGAACCTTTCTAACAGTAGGTGTTAGAATCTCCACCCGAAAGCAACAGAAGAATGTGAAAAATGTTCCTGATAATAACTACAATGACTATACCGCCCTGCCTTATAAAAATATTAACTGTTTTACATCAGTTTGACTCGTAATTGATCCAAAAGAGTGCCCATCCTTTCTCACATTTTTTTAGCAGCATGTCGAATACAGTAAATGTCTTTTCTTTCGTAAAATTGCTGTTCTACATGTACATGTAAGAGTATGTGTGATAATGGTACTGGTAATTTCTTTGACATAATCATGTAAGTGATTGATAGATTGTCATCATATATACACATGTATATACACACACATATATATATATATATATATAAAACATTGATTAGATTCGTCCAAGGTGTGATACAACTGTTGACATGTAATCAATACAAAATCACCTGTAAGTATTAATGTTGTCATGGCAACCCATTAATTTGCAGAACACACTGTAGCTTACAGGTTATCAATTGTTTTTTCATTCATATATATATATATATATACACACACATACAGTGGAATATCGTTATGTCAAAATCGAATGGGTTGAAATTCCAAATATGTCACAGTTGAAGAGCCAGTGTCAAATTTTATGGATTGAAATACATGTATATGTTTAATTTTTAAAATTTCGGCTATCTCGAATTCTGGATATCTCGAAGTAAAAAGCATGGTCCCGTGAATTTCAAGATAATGAGATTCCACTGTTCTTATATATATATATATAGAGAGAGAGAAGACAGTTACCTATACACTGTTATACATGTAAAACTACAAAGTCCCCATACAGCATGCAAGTTTATTACAAAGGTAGTGATAAACAAAAATTCACACATATTTGTCTGATGAAGCCCAACTCTTTTCTCTTATAGATACAAAAAACAAGTTATTTTTCTCATCTATAGACAAAGTGGAAAAAAATTCTGATTTATTCTGAGGAAAAGAAACAGTTTTGCTTTGAAACAGTTGGGGATGAGCATATGTGTGTGGGTTGGTGGTCTGGATATATCAAACAGATTTATTTTTAATTTCATTTATCATTTTTATGACGGAGGCGATATCCCTTGTGGATGAGTGATGTAAATGTATCATATAACTTCCCTTGATGTTTTTGTTCATGCATGTCTGTAGGTGTGATAGAGGATCTTTCAATATGCAATTATTGATAAATGTCATAAAAAACATTGATAACAGGCTTAGAAATCAGATAGCTCTATGGTATTGATCAAATACATAAATAACTACCATTTTACATACATATATTTTGAATGTGTGTTTTGTCTTAATGGTATTTTACACTACACTCAACAATTTTTCAGTTCTATATTAGCAGCCAGTTATCAAATGTGGAGGACAGAACCCCGGTTACAGTGCCCCAGGAAGAGACAAACCCGCCTTCCACCAGAAAAACTAGCAAACTCTCTCACAACATCAGCTCAGGTTCCAGTGGGGGCTCCAACTAGTGCTGACTAGAAGTGAGATAATTCATGGTTTAACATATGTAGAAAGCATGATGCTCTTACCACTTGGCTATGGAGACCCCTTAGGAATCGAACCCGATACCTTCCGCTTGTCAGTTGAACACTTTACTATAAGACAACCACAAGCAGTGAATTATATAGATACAGAATGTTTACTGCATGTTATATATGTGTATAAGGAAGATGTATGGTGTGTACAGTAGAACCGGTCTTGAGAGACCACCCCATCAGCCACTGAAATATGGTCTCTCAAGACAGATGGTCTCTCAAAAAAGGTTTAATTTAAAGGACCATTTAACCATGTGGATTTCAGAATAATGTGGTCTCAAAAGACAGGTGGTCTTTCATGAGTGGTTTTTTAAGACAGGTTCTATTGTATTTTGTTTTTCATTTATACAGATACCTTACAGCCATCTGCCAAAAGTTTATAGACATTATCATTTTTTACTATATATATTTCATATAAAACCATATTTTTTCAAAAAAATATTGTGAAGCCATTTCTTATCCCATTTCTGTTAAATAGAGAATTGGGTACAGTTTCACTATATATTTTTATTTTCATTTTCCAAATCAGAAATTAAAAAATTCATCACTTTTAAAAAGAAAGTTTAACGTGTGTGATGAAAATTCCTTCTTTGTGTAAGTAAATTTGTTTAAATTGTCAAATTTTTTAAATTACAAATTAGAAAATTACATCTAAATAAACAATAAAACTTGAAAATATTCCCTGTTCAACAGTGAAAATTCTAAGAAATGGCTTCACAATATTTGTTTGAAAAATGTGGGTTTTATATGAAATATATACTGATATAGTAAAAAGTGATAATGTCTATAAATTTTTGGCAAGAGACTGTACCTCTGTTATGGACTTATGCCAAAGTATCTATTTGTTTTGTTTGTTTAAATGATATTTGATGCCAGACACAAATAACATTTCAGTGACATCAGGGGGGTTAGTTTTTAATTGGTGGAAGAGTTGTTACCAAGTAACCAGAAATTGATTCCTTCCTCCTTCTTCCCTAGCAACTAAAAACATCAACTCATCAACCCCTAAAACAAACAATGGATTCTTCTGTAAATCAATGACTTAGACCAGTCCAACTGTGTCTTTAGGGGTGAATGAGTTAAATAAGCGTGTAACTGTTAGAAGTTTACTAACCTTCACAATCTGCATTCCGAGGGTATTGTCATCAGGATTACTTCGTTCGTTGAATGCAAACCGCACCGTTTTGCTCCAGTCTATACGTAGTTCTTTAATGTGGTTATCAGCCAGACTCAGCCAAACCTTTAGAGTATAGGTAAAACAAAAATAAGTTGTCAACCTCGATCTTGCTTTTGTTTTAAAACTGCGGATTACGACAAAGTACTGTAACTCATTGGCTGATAGAGATACAATGTGACTATCCAATGTCATCAATAATGAGTGTAACCCACTGTTGTTTTGTAATACCAGTGAAACCTTAGGGAGTTGAATGGAGAGGGGAGACTATATGTTTTATCTGTGTCCATGACGGGATAAGGTGTTGGTATTTGCTTACCATCAATTCTCTCAGAATGCTTGTCATTGTTGCTGTTTTATCATGTATGGTAGGGTTAGGGTTATGTATGGTAGATACAACTGGGTATCCATATACTCACTTTACCCCAGCTGTCTATGGGTACAATAACCCATAGCTACAGTAACTTTGTAAATCCACTTTTATTCACAAGAATTTTATTTAAGCCTATTTTTGCGAGAGCTCTCATTTATGAAAATAAATTTATCCCTTAATTTTCTAAAATGATATAGAAAGTAAACCAGAAAGGCACAATGCAATGTTTGTGGGCTTGATATTAGCCAACAAACATAAAATAAAAGGAGAAATTTTAGAAAATTTTTGAGATTTAATGCGAGTTCACATCAGGACACGTGGGTGTATGGAGGTCAACTTTTGTAAATCATCGCAGTGGTAAACTTTTGTAAATCATTGCAGTACGATAATTGTGTGACGAAATGGGCATTCAAAATCACAATAATATCATCTCACGAATAAATTTAGAACCAACGTTTTGTAAAAATTAAGTCCCACAAATATTTCCAGATTTACAGTACATTAACCTGTGAAGAACTTGTGTCCTGCTGAGAAGGTATGTATAAATCCATCCACATAACATACATTTGTACACTTTAACTTGTCACCTCACTGGAAAATTCTGTAGAGTAAAGACAAGCACCCAGAATATTCACCATGACATGTACATATTTTATTTGTAAACTCAAAATAGAATTTTTCTCATCAACAATAGCGTGGACACAAGAAAACTTCACAATACCGACATTAACTCATTGAATAAAACACTACAGTAAAACCTGCTTTAGCGACCACCTGTGTATAAAGACCAACTGGACACAAAGACCATTTTTTGCTGTCCCCAATGGTATAATTTGTGTACAAATCAACCTCTATATAAATACTGCCTCCATATAAAGACTGGTTTTCTTGTGTCCCTAAGGAGGTACACACCCAAAATTCTGCCACCCACATAATTTTTAACATTTTTTGTATTCAGATATTTTTTTTTCTGGTCCAGTTCCATCAACAAATCTTTATTCATTTGATTCTTTAAAATATTGTAATCACAAACTTGAATCTCCTTTCTAGGCCAGGTGAGCTAATGATATATATACAGTACGGGCCACGCGGATTCCGCAAAAGTCACGTCATCGCGGCGGGGTTAGTTATGAGTAGTCGTCCGCGATGAAATCGCGGCTATTTGACGCGGTCGCCGTCATCGCGGTGGTTGAAATTCCTCGCAAATCGCGGGGATGAATCAAATCATCGCAAATCGCGGCTTGTTGAAAATCATCGCAAATCGCGCGGCTGTTGAAAACCATCGCAAATAGCGGCTGCTGATCTCCGTATACTACTGGAATTGTCGAACGGAATTCTGTTTTGTTTTGTTTTTTTTAATGCGAGGTCAATCTATTGATTAAATATTAAAAAAAAAAAAATACATTACTATTTCGCTTAAATGCGACAATTATCTTCTATAGTACCCGAAATATGTACCTTCAAATTGATCCCAAACCAAACAAAAACCCCCCGACTTTCACTTTGTTTCAACCGTTCTGTTATAATTGCATCAAACTCCAAAGTTCTTCTACGTCATGTAATGAAATTGATTACCCAAGCCGTCAAGTCAAAGTTATCCGTGCGTGAAGTGTAATCATATTTCTGCACAGAGTTGGACACGTGGGACCTTCTACCTTACAAGTATATCGCTTTTCAACTATCCGTAACTGTGCTATTAGACATCGTATGTCAATTTACACAAATTTTGTGACATCAATTAAAATATCGACAAAAAGAAATAACGGAACTTCGACTAATCATATCGAGGTTTATTTTCTTTCGATCCTACCTACTTCGTATTATGTTTAGTTATCTACGTATCTGGTTTATAAAACAGATTTTCAAACAACAACTGTAAGCCAAATTTGTGACGGCCCTTAAAAATTCGAAGTTCTGAAATCTCTCTCTCTTTCTCTCCCTCTCTCTCTCTCTCTCTCCACACATGTATTTTTTCTCGGTCAAAAGATGTATTTCTCATTCCCAATATTTTAACGGTACTATGTTTTGTTTCATTGGTTTTAATGGTTTAAAACAGTTCTTCGCCTGCTGCATATAATATCAAGGTTCATCATGACTTTAAAATCACAAAAAGAATTATCATGTATGGCGATACTAGTATAAAGGTATAGAATTTCCTGGTCTCCTGACCATTCCACTTAAACTACCGGACGTTTATGATATACTAAAGCTAATGTAATTGAATTGGGTTGCCGATACCTTTATCTACCCGACTTTAATATGAACTTCAGTTAAAGTATAGTGCAACTGTGTACACTTTTTTTAAATTAAGATTAAAAGTGGTACGAATAATATACATATATTAGCAAAATTTCAAGGAAATCTGTACCCGATTTCGTTATACGAAACATACAATTCATTCACGCGGGTAAAACTTTTTACAAAGTCTTTTTAAAAAGTTTTTACCATTCGATGCTTTATAAAAGTAAAATTCCCAGGTTTCAAAAACTTATTTTAACATCAACAAATGAACTTATACAGGTTTGGAGGAATAGCAATCGTTGGGATATTCTATTCATTCAAAACAAAAATGCATATGTAAAAAACTCTATTATGATATATCTTCAAAATGTACCACAGGCCTCCCGCAAGTAAACCTTCGTTTGAAAATCGATTTCAACATCGATCAAACATGTACTGTAACAAGCTATAGCTGATCAAAATTGAACAAGTCGTGTCTGATTTTTCATATGCAAATTAATCTGGAATTATGATTCTGGTCATCGTCAACTACCGCACAGGGGTAAATAGTCTGACTGGTGTTTTTTTTAAATAAAATATAAAACACGATTTAAACTTGTATATTACAATTAATAATAAAAATCAGATTGACATTAATTAAATGTATTACAGTCCACAGACTGCTCAACCCCTCTTTGAAAATCTTCAATCACAAGTGAGTCATGATTGCTGCAAATCACGCCCAATATATACAACTGATGAATTCCGTCAATCATATATCAGGTGACACGAAATATGCAATGACAGCACAATACTGTCTGCATAATCAAATGATTGGATGGAAGATGGCTGAAAGTATTGACAACGTCCCATAAGAAAGAACACAGAATGATACATGCATTTAAACGGACTTTCTATTTACCAATTTTGCGTGTTTTCCTTTCAGTACAATTACGGACTGGAAGAAACTGTCCGACTAAGTAACCGTCCGCTAAAGTACTAAATGGATATATTGAATCTGTGCAAACATATTATCATTCATTAATTATTTTATTGTACTAAATTGTAATTGTAAACAGTAAATGACTTTTTATGTCCCTTGTTTGTGACTAAGTTAAATGTCGGGGCGTCTAATAATCCAAAAATACAATTTAATAATTGATTTCGAATCTGAAAATAAACCATTTGAAATTAATGCAAGCTATATCTTAACAGTTTAGAATGAAATTTTGTTCCATAATCTGTGTATATCTACATCCATCCTAACTCAGTAGCGCATTCTTCCAGAACGACAACTATATACATGTATTTTGTCATAAAATTGGTAAAATATATATGTAGCATTAATATCCCCGATGTTTTAATAAATAGATTCGATATCAATTTTGTTATTTAGCCGTATATATAACCACCATTGAACTAGATATACAGTTCATGGCTTGCGCGTATATCTGTGTACATAAGAAGCTGAGTATTATCTCTTGACAGCGATTTATGACCCCGTCGCTATGGATACCCCATTCACCAGACTTGATGTTTTGTCCCTGTTATGTAACTGCTTCGATCTGTGGTCTTCAACGAGGAGCCATTATAACTGTAAGTTGTTCAAATAATGTGGACCTGCGGGGGGGGGGGGGGGGGTTTTTAGCGACCACCTGTGTATAAAGACCAACTGGCCACAAAGACCATTTTTTGCTGTCCCCAATGGTATAATTTGTGTACAAATCAACCTCTATATAAATACTGCCTCCATATAAAGACTGGTTTTCTTGTGTCCCTAAGGAGGTACCCACCCAAAATTCTGCTAAGCCCCTATCCCCCGGTTCCACCCACATTATTTTTAACATTTTTTGTATCCAGATATTTTTTTTTCTGGTCCAGTTCCATCAACAAATCTTTATTCATTTGATTCTTAAAAATATTGTAATCACAAACTTGAATCTCCTTTCTAGGCCAGGTGAGCTAATGATATATATACATGGATACACATATCAATCTTTCTTCACATTAACTGTATATGTCATAATTTACTTTGTATTAAAAATGTTTACAGAGAATGGGGCAGTTATTACAGCATACCTTCCTTCCTTTGTTTGATTTCCTTTTCTTGAAAAAAAAAATAATAATTTGCCTACCTACCCACACCTGGAAGGCATGGACAGGCAACATCAAACAAATAATTTTTTAACAGTGGCCCAATGCAAGCTATACATGGCCTATACTGTCAATAATAGTCTTCAGCCATTATCTGGGGATTTGGTTTCATCTCTGTTGGGGAATCATGTTTACTCAGTTTAATATAATAAAAAAGAATATTATATACAGTAAAACCTATTTATAATGGCCCTCGCTTCATTTTCCACCTTGCCTAATGCCACAATTTTTGAAAGTCCAATTTTCTCTATACAGTAAAACCTGCTTTAGCAACCACCTGTGTATAAAGACCACCTGGTAATAAAGACTGCTTTTTTGCTGTCCCCAATAGTACCATTTGTGTACAAATCAACCTCTCTATAAAGACCACCTCCCTATAAAGACTGCTTTTTTGCTGTCCCCAATAGTACCATTTCTGTACTAATCAAAGACCACCTTCCTATAGAGACTGATTTTGTTGTGTCCCTAAAGGGGGGGGGGGGTCTTTCTTTAAGAGTTTCAACGTAATTTCATTTCAGTTTTCCCTCGACCTATCGCCAAACCCCTTTATAATGCCAAATTTGGGCTGAACAAATGCTGACAGTATACAAGGTTTTACCGTATATGGAAATCCCATAATATTGAGATAAAATAATTCACTAATAATTATCACATACGGTATATATTATTCATGGAATTTATCTCATTCACCCCTAAAGACACATTTGGACTGGCCTAAGTCATTGATTTACAGAAGAGTCCACTGTTTTCCAGGGGTTGATGAGCTAAATAATAAAAAATACCTGAACTTTATGAGAAACTCAACAGTATTGTTTTAAAACCCACACAGTATGGTAATTACATCATATACAGAATAAAAACGGTCCAACTCCTACACACAATAAAATCTGCTGATGAGTTTATAAATATAGATGCCAGAATACAACCCATTAAAAGCACTAGAGTGAATACGGTTTAATTTGCCATAAAGAAATGGCGGCTCTATGATGTAAATTGATTGACATTAAAATCATATCGCAGATAAATATCTAACAGTTCATCTCATCAGATTTGTCTCTGAGCACTACACAAGACAGAATTAAACAGACACAAAATGCTGTTTAATGACACTTTAGCAAGTCTTGCAAATATACAATCTATGTGCTCCTTTTAAAAATGCATGATCTGCACACACATGTAATGTTAAATCCATACACCACTGGCTTCCAAATCAAGCAAATGTATGATACTGGAACCTGTCTTGAGAGACCATCTCATCTGCCACTGAAATGTGGTCTCTTTAGACAGGTGGTCTCTCAAAAGAGGTTTTATTTAAATGATTATTTAACCACTTCCTTTTCAAAATGTGGACTCAGAAGACACATCTTCTTTCATGAGAGTGGTCTCTCAAGACAGGTTTCGCTGGTTTTTTTTTCTATCCATATTTTCATTCTCTATATATGTTTACATAGATGTCTGTGACCTTGACTGTTGTCCATATGACCTTGAAACTTGGGTCACTATGATGTTTAGATAATTCCTATCAAGAAGGTTTTCATATATCTTTGTATACAAAATATCAATCAGTTTTGAGTTTATATATGTAAGCCATCTGTATAAAGTTGTACTCTATGTCATTTGAAGTTCCCCCTTGTGCCTCCCTTATGGACAGAATTTGCTTTCATTCACAAACATGCTTACAAACTTTGAACCTCATCTGATCATTGCTTCATGAGAAGAAGATTTTTAAAGATGTACAAAGTTTTTGTCCTTTCTGGCCCCTTTTTAGACCCTTATGTGTCCTAGCCCACTTTTTAATCGCAAACTTTCACGTGGGGATAGCTCTTGCCAAATTTGGTTGAAAGTTAGTTTTTGAGAAGAGGTAAGAAATGTGTAAAAGTTAACGATGGATAAAGACAAACAAGATGATCGCAATCAGTCACCATGAGTTTTTTGTTTTTAACATTGTTTAAAGGGGCATTAGCTGAATAAAAAATAATTTGGTTTTTACTACTTAGATTGATATACAATAGCAAATAAGAGATATAGGCATAAAACAGGCATAAAAGTTCTTATATTCCTATATATTTTGTGAAAAGAAGGTCAGGTCAAGTGTGGTATGCATAAACAAATAGCGAGGTCGAATTAATCATTTGCAAACAAATAATTGCCAAACCTAGGTTTCTCAAGCAATTTTCACAAAATATATAGGAATTTAAGAATTTTCATGTCTTTGTTTATCTATTTTTTGTTATTGTACATTAATCTAAGTGGTAAAAATAAAAAGAAAAAGTTTTGGAAAAAACACAGGTAATAGCCCGTTTAAGGTGACCTAAAATCTTGCCAAAGGCTTGAATATAATACACTCATGCATCTCCTATCACACACATTATACATGTACATAGATCCTTTATATTTGCATCAAGACCCTATTATCTGTACACTCGTAGAATTTCTGTAAATCGGTAAACAGAACACAATGAATATATATTGTATTGCTTTGTCTCATACCAATACAACAGACTCTCTGACTCTCGCCTTTCTTTAATTCTACCGATTCTACTGCAAACCAGAATCAAAGTTTTTAATTACGCATATCACAATTACCAAATGACATCAGCAAACAATTCCCATGGCAATCATAATGTTGCTATTTCTAGCTAATATCGAATTTTTTTATGTTGATAAATGAAATAAACTAAATGAAGCATATTGATTTCTTCTCGTTTAAAGAATGCATGCATCAAAGTATATGGTATGGAATTTGTAATCTTTGTGACAAACTAACAAACTAAAATTATACAATATTCATGGCCATTTTATTTTAATGCATACCACACCCAGTAAAATAATCTATTCTAGAGGTAAAATGTTTTTTCCTTTGAATAACTCATTCAAACCATAAGGCACATCTGGACAGGTCTAAGTCATTGATTTACAGAAGATTCCATTGTTTTTCTAGGGTTGATGAATAATGATAAATCATTTGCAATAATAATGAAAATGAGAATAAGCCAGATTTGCTAAAGTCAGTTGCATTCAAACCAGACTACTGAAAAATTTGTTGATTATAAGATTTGGCAATATCTGTGCATTTACACATATAACTATTTTTTGCAAGATATACACATATACATTCAGTACAGTGTATCGACTTGGATACTTAAAGTATTTATTGTCTTTTTTCTGCTAAGGATATCACTTACATCTAAACAGACAAAGTTCTCTGTGAGTGTTCTGATGTATCATACAAAGAATATTGTGACAAAGGAGTCATGTCTTAAGTTTCAACAAAATACATGTGACTTTCTCTTCTTTTAAAAAATGCAAACAGTCACCATCTGATTTATAAAGTCAACCAAGATTTAAATGAGACAAAACCTCTGCTTAAGAGACAAACCCTCTACTTGTAAGACAAGTCCTTCCCTTTTAAGACAGATCCTCACCTGTGAGCCACACCTTCCACTTGTGAAACAAACCCTCTACTTGTAAAACAAATCTTTCCCTTATGAGAAAAACCCTCCACATGTGAGACAAATTCTTCCCTTATAAGACAAACCCTCCACATGAGACACAAACCCTCCATATTTGAGACAAACCCTCCAGTTGTGAGACAAATCCTTCTCTTATGAGATAAACCCTCCACATGTGAGATGAACCCTCCACATGTGACAAACCCTTCACTTGTAAGACAAACCCTCCACATGTGAGACAAGTCCTTCTCTTATGAGACAAACCCTCCACATGTGAGATGAACCCTCCACATGTGACAAACCCTTCACTTGTAAGACAAACCCTCCACATGTGAGACAAGTCCTTCTCTTATGAGATAAACCCTCCACATGTGAGATGAACCCTCCACATGTGACAAACCCTTCACTTGTAAGACAAACCCTCCACATGTGAGACAAGTCCCTCTCTTACGAGATAAACCCTCCACATGTGAGATGAACCCTCCACATGTGAGACAAACCCTTCATTTGTGAGACAAACCCTCCACATGTGAGACAAATGCTCTATCACTCAGCCAGTGTAAGCCAAAGAGTTACTGGTACTATAAGGGGAATAATCTTGATGCACTGGAACCTGTCTTGAGGGACCATCCAATCAGCCACTGAAATGTGGTCTCTCAAAGCAGGTGGTCTCTTAAAACAGGTTTTATTTAAAAGATTATTCAAACAAGTTTTAAAAATGTGGTCTCAAATGACAGGTGGTCTTTTATGGAAGTTCTTAGAAGACAGATTTCACTCTACAAACATTTGGGGCCTAACACTATAAAACATAGGAATTACTTAAACCTAAAAATGTTATTCAACTATGGATAATTCTGAAACTTGATTGGGTAAGAAGGCCTGGTTGAAAACATTTTCGAACTGGCTAATACTGAAATTTGTTTTAGGTAAGACGACCAAATTGAGAACATTCTCAAACTGAAGTAAATTCTAAAGTTTTTGTGAAATCGACCGCTGAAGCTAGTAATATCATCAGCTCAACCAACTAAATATGCCTGAACACACACATAAATACCAATTATACACACAACAAAGTAAGAACGACATGTTAAAGGAGAAAAATTTACAGATGTATATTACGTCAGGTTCATTTAAATCTTCCATTTGTAAACCATACATTCAAGCATTTTCACTGAATGACTGCAATCACATTATGCAAATCATCTAAAGCATGCAAGCTTATACCGAATTCCTCTCGAGATTATTGATACTCTATATTGACCATCCGTATTATCAAATGATACCATATTTTGCCAGTATATTTAATTTCCTTTCTAGTCGCTTTCTATTTATTTCACTGATGATACCAATACATTTTGCTCTTGAGAGGAAGGAATTTGTCATTTAACGGGATAGAAATGGAATAATAGGATGAAAATTCGTAGAACAGATTCTAAGAAAATTGTCTCTACTCCCACTTAATGAAAGAAGAGACATCATTGTCGCGCATATTATGGCGTGATGTGACAGTATAATCATCAGATAATATCATAATCAAGATTATTAGATAATATTCTTCATAATTAGAACTAAAAGTATAGATTATCAGACAAGATAATAGTACAGGTTAAGGAATATATCACAGATTATAAGATAATATTCTTCATTATTGGAACTAATACATGTAGTATAGATTATCAGACAAGATAATGGTACAGATTAAGAAATATCATATCACAGATTATAAGATAATATTCTTCATTATTGGAACTTATGGTATAGATATAATCAGACAAGATAATGGTACAGATTAAGAAATATCATATCACAGATTATAAGATAATATTTCTGACATATTAGAACTTGCAATGACATTGATTTTCTCATAGAATATTAGTACAGATGAGTTGATATCGTATTACAGGTCATCAGACAATATTATAAATCAAACAACATTATCTGTTACAGTGGAAACTGTCTTGGAAGACCACTCTCAAGAAAGACCACCTGTCTTTTGAGACCACATTCTGAAAACACTTACTGTTAGTCAAGTAATCCTTTAGATGAAATCTTTCATGAGGGTCCACCTGTCTTGAGAGACCACATTTTAGTGGAAGGAGTGGTCCCACTGTATTACACATCTTATCCTGTAGTTGCTGATTGGCTTATTTCAGACTTTCTATCTTTGCTCAATAGTTATATCAACCTCAAAATCATTTTGCAGGTTGATATAACAATCAAACCACCTGTACATTGTGGATCATAGTGACATCATAGTAGGAATGACATCATAATTGTCGTTGTGTCACATCCTACTACATGTACTTGTTACTAGAGTTACTAGGTAACTGACACTATTGCTCCCTTTCTAAAGTATAAATTTACCAAGATAAGATAGTCATGTAATATAACAACTTATCATTTATCAACCCCAGGAAAAGTGATATTATCCCAGACCTACTACTTCTCTGGGGTTGACAGTTTTCCTGTGAAGCTTGTAATAACTGAAAAATGAGTAGAATCATCTGTATGATAATCCAAATATGTTTTATGAATTGGATTATAATCATTGACGCTTAGTGGTAGAAATCATTGTATTAAAAGCCACTGCCAAGAATCTCGGGTTAATCTGACCTTGACTTTAGATGTTGGATTTTAATCACATTTCTATCCCTTTTTTTATAATACTTTAAATATCATATTGAAGTACAAAATTAATTTAATTTATTCACCCCTAAAGACACATTTGGACTGATCTACATCATTGATTTACAGAAGAGTCCACTGTTTTTCAGGGGTTGATGAGTTAAATGATGTAATCCAATTTTGTCTATGATAACAAAAATTTATTTTATTCTTGACCCCAAACTGACCTTGTCCCAACCAATCACATGTTATCTTATAATTGCACCCATATTTATACCACAAATCCATGCAGAATTAGATCAGTGTGAAGTCAAGCATGATAAAATTTACAATCTTGAGCCAAGCTATGACACAAAAAACATTAAATGGAAAAAACTAAAGTAAAGACTGAAAATTTGTCATAGAATTGAATCAAGAAATATTTGTGTGTGAAGATAGCACTGAAATAAAAAGTATAAGTCAATGATCTGGAAACAGACATTACAGGTCCCGCCATTTTTCAGATAAAGATACATGAAAATTAAATTACATCCTAGAAATTAGAGTGGATAATTGTTTACTGAACAGAAAATACTTTATTGGCATAATATGATTGGTTTGTGTATTTGCACCTAAATCTAATATCCTCGTTCGTTTTATTTCATTTTCCATTTAGAGTGATAAGATGTAAATGTCAAAGAATACATACGAAGCAAGTATATTGTGTCAACGTGATTCTATTTATTTATTTTTTTTCGCTACATTATTAAATAAAAAACCTTTGTTCAATCTGCCCATAACTGATATATATACTGTATCGCATGTATCAAATTAAAAATATAATGATACCTGAATCAATATCTGACTTTAATTACATGCTTTCCGGAATCTCTTAATTGACAGTCCATACTCTAATGACCTTAGTGCTGTGATAAAACTACATTCAATATGCTTTATACAATGTAAGAACTTTAAATGCTGCTCTCTCATTATATTTCATGTATATCTTTTCTATATTATAGAAATCAAAAAATGTTTTTACATGTATACAATAGAACCCTCTCTTGAGAGACCACCCGATTTGACATTGAAATGCGGTCTCTGAAGACAGGTGGTCTCTCAAAAGAGTTTTATATAAAGGAGATTGCTTGCAGTGGTATGGTGGAGGAGTGGTTGACTCTTAATCCAAAGGTCCTGGGTTTGATTCCCAGTAACGGGTCATACTAAACACTTTTTTAAAATGGTAGTGACTATTCTTTCACCAATCACTCGGCATACGGAGTGAAAGTCACAGGTCTTTTAGATGAGACTTAAAATTGAGGTCCCGTATTGCGGCAGGCATGACACGTAAAAGAAGCCTCATTTCATTGGCGTCAGTCCACAGCAGTGGTCAAAATTTGAAGCACTTCACATAAATCTAGTTACATCTCAATATTATTTAAGTGAAAAATTCATGATGTGATGTAAATCAATAAACAAAGAAAAGTAAACAAATGTAAAGGGATATAGGTCTACCAAGGTAAAGTGGCATATCCTGGGTCAGTCAGAAACCAAAACAATACAGTCTACTTTCCAAAAATAGGTTGCATAGGTAAAACTTATTGCCTTGCATGGACTCCATGCATTACTGAATCTCTAATACTTACGTGACAAAAGTATAGGTATACCAAGGTAAAGTGGCACATCCGGGTAGAGACAAAAACCAAAATGATACCAAATATAGGTTGTACAGGTAAAACATAATTGCCTTGCACAGACTCCATGCATTACTGAATTTTTAAAACTTTTGTGAAGACAAGTGGCTTGTAACCCCTGTTATGATTTGATTTTGACTTGCTGTATTTGTAAACATGTGCTAATTTACCTTGGTAGACCTGTAAATTAATGAGCATTGCCACTGGTTTTGGAATATGATTTCATTTGGCAAGTGGTCTTTCATGAAAGTGGTCTTTCAAGACAGGTTCCACTGTGTGTGTGTGTGTAGCCTATTGCCTACACTGGTTTTTAATTTAATTCACTACTTTCTTCTTTGTCTTTGTTTACACAATACTCAAATTTTTTCAGTCATTTCAATTCAGGCTGACAGATTTAAAGGTGAAGGACAGACCAAGTTATAATGTACATGTACTATGGAAGAGACCACTGGCCTTCAACAAATACAAGTACATATCTCTTGTATTTACACAATACTCACAATTTGATTGTCAGGTCATTACACTGGTACAAATACCATGCCCTGATGACTGTACTGATTTAAAGGTATAGGACACTGGAACAATTACTATTAATGGTACATGTACTATGAACAATTACTGACTATCTGGCCTGTACAACTACAATAAAATTACTGACTATTATCAGGTACACTTGTACAATGACTGCTACTGGTACTGTACAGACTACACTGTAAAGGTGTGGACTACACTGGTACTATACAGACTACACTGGTACAATTACCCTATCTGGTACTGTACTGATTACACTGGTACAATTACTGACTACCTGTACTGTATAGACTACACTGGAACAATTACTGATTACACTGATACTGTATAGACTACACTGGAACAATTACTGTCTATCTGGTACTGTACAGACTACAATGGTACAATTACTGACTACCTGGTACTGTACAGACTACACTGGTACAATTACTGTCTACCTGGTACTGTACAGACTACACTGGTAAAATTACTGACTACCTGGTACTGTATAGACTACACTGGTATAATTACTGTCTATCTGGTACTGTACAGACTACACTGGTACAATTACCCATTATTTGGTACTGTACAGACTACACTTGTACAATACTGGTATCTGTACAGACTACACTTGTACAATTACCCATTATCTGGTACTGTACAGACTACACTGGTAAAATTACTGACTACCTGGTACTGTACAGACTACACTTGTACAATTACTGTCTATCTGGTACTGTACAGACTACACTTGTACAATTACTGTCTATCTGGTACTGTACAGACTACAATTGTACAATTACTGTCTATCTGGTACTGTACAGACTACACTGGTACAATTACTGTCTATCTGGTACTGTACAGACTACACTGGTACAATTACCCATTATCTGGTACTGTACAGACTACACTTGTACAATTACTGTCTATCTGGTACTGTACAGACTACACTTGTACAATTACTGTCTATCTGGTACTGTACAGACTACACTGGTACAATTACTGTCTATCTGGTACTGTACAGACTACACTGGTACAATTACTGTCTATCTGGTACTGTACAGACTACACTGGTACAATTACTGTCTATCTGGTACTGTACAGACTACACTGGTACAATTACCCATTATCTGGCACTGTACTGACTACACTGGTACAATTACCCACTATCTGGTACTATACTCATTACACTGGTAAAATTACTGACTATTTGGTACTGGTAATATAAACTACAACTGTTAAAAGCTTAGTACTGATTCTAAATGCTTGTGTACAGTCCA
Organism: Atrina japonica; assembly: GCA_030159075.1. Classification (NCBI taxonomy): domain Eukaryota; kingdom Metazoa; phylum Mollusca; class Bivalvia; order Pterioida; family Pinnidae; genus Atrina; species Atrina japonica. The sequence goes on along the minus strand of BROG01000010.1, from coordinate 2,095,479 downwards.
TGTTCCTCTTTTTGGTAAAAAAAAAGGTCAAGAAAATTTACAGAACAGACTGATCTGTCTAATTCAAAGTGGTCTTATCTGAATTGGGATTTTAACTTAATATTTTATATCTATCAGGAAAATTTCAAGAGACTGAAGAGGTCTCCTAAATGAGGTGGTCTTTAGGCAAGGTTCCTTTGTAATTCTTTTTTTTTTAATCACGATTGATTCAAGTGATCTTGTATGAAGCTAATAGAATTTACATGCATCTTCAAATATTCACAATATAAAAATTAATTCCTGGCTTGTAGGATTTTTCCAAAGAACAGATGCCAGTCCTGTTCAACATATGAACATTTCATATACAGAGGTCAACTACTTATTGACAAGTTATTGACACAGGGATGTCGCAAAATCATGTTTGATATCAATGCTCTGCAAATTTTATGGTCAGTATAATAGCTTTCTTTGTGATTACTTTGTTTCACTAAATGAAATGTTGAGTTACCTGTTTAATAGCAGTTGTTGAGTGGTCAGTACGAATTCTGATGAGGATTTGTTTCTCACTTATTTCATTTGAATGTGACTGTGGACTCACTGCTGTGTGCCACCGGTCAATAGGGGAAGCTTACTCTTCCAGGGTACCTGATCCCAACATTGGATTTCCAGAGGTCTATGTTTGTCTAATATTCACCAGATTTGTTTATATGTATACTGGACATCCTGAAGATTTAAATTTGGTATCTGAGATTTTTCTAATACAACAAACCAGTTTGACCATAAACTAAACCATGTGCATTGATATCCAGTTAACACCTTGATCATGTTGATCTCTATCCAGTTTCCTGACACTCTTCCTGCTCATAAACTATTTAAATTTTAGATTACGTGATGGTCTGAATCATTGATGTAATAATATGAAATGACAGTCGAGTTTCTGTTTCTGAAACTGACGTGGGCGTCTCAGTGACTGTCATTCAAATTTGAGTTCTGATACATTTCATTTAATTGTTAATCACATGAAATACAAAAAGAACAACATGAACAAGAACCACCATATTTGTATCCTAATTACAAGTTTTGTTCTTGTTTAGTATTATGCCTGCTATTACTTCCTGTTATCTGATAATCAATAACAAATTACATACTTTCCCGTATTTTTTGTATTGTTTTTATTTTCTTGCTGTGTTCATATTCAGCCAAGAATTAATAACTTGCATGCATACATCATCAGCTGGCTGCCGAACAATATACAGTGAAACTTGTATATAAAGACCCACTTTTTGGGACACAAAGAAAACCAGTCTTTATCGGGTGGTGGTCTTTATATAGAGGTTGATTTGTACACAAATAGTACTATTGGGGACAGCAAATAACAGTCTTTGTGACCAGGTGGTCTTTATATACCGATGGTCGCTAAAGCAGGTTTTACTGTACCTTGACTCTTTCATCTCTAAATATATAAGTGGAATGCTCTATTCTATTGTTTAAACCATTCTGATGGTCTATAGGGTTGAAAGGATTCCAAAAAGTTCCAAAAAATGTGTTTGCCAAAGACAATACCCTAAACAACATGCTATCCAATTCATAGTTTTTTAAAGTCCCAAAAGTCTTGCAAATATTGCCAAATGTTGACTAAAATTGAGCTCATCTTGTTTCATTTATATATAGTATTACACCAAATTTGGTTAAAATCTGATGAAAGAAACTGGTTGGAATACAGTGGAACTTGTCTTGAAAGACCACTCTCATGAAAGACCATCTGTCTTTTAAGACCACATTCTGAAAACCACTTGCTTACATAACCCTTTGAATAAATCCTCTCTTGAGAGACCACCTGTCTTGAGAGATCTCATTTCAGTGGCAGATGGGTAAATGGTCTCTCAAGAGAATCAGATAGACCGAAAACAATATGGCCCACCTTATCTTTGACCTCAAGGACATAAAAATCTGGATCTGGCTGTGCTATGGGCATTTGCAAATGCAGTACACGATTTTGCTTTGTTTTTCTACATGTATGATTAATATGCCTTTGAATTGACCTATCACCAAATGCCCGACACGGCAATTTTTGGCAAACTTTTCCATTATGACGTCACAATCAAATGGCCCATCAAGCATATGTGTGATTATGATGTCACAATCGAATGATGTCAAAAACGCACATGGAGAGCCACGTGTCAGACATTTGGCGATAGGTCAATTCTGTGACACAAGACCTTGGTTTTAAGTTTCCTCTGGAAAACAAAACATTTTCTGGTTGTAAATTTTTTTATTTTGCATCAAAGATTTATTCTTATTGACCCTTTGACCCCCCCCCCCTCAATATCTTAATGACATGCTCTTTTCTCTTGTATTAGACAAGCTCATAAGTCCATTAAAGTTTGTGGGAATGGAAAGGTTATTTTTAAGTTTTAATGTTCAGCATATATGTACATATATTTCAATATCATCACACTTTCTGATGATTTATATTTTAAAGTCACTGAAGTTTCAAATGGTATGGATGCATACATTGTGAGAACCAGTTTGGTATTTGCCATAAGATGTGCTAAATACATGTAATTATGCCTTAGAAGGGCTACTTATTAGAACAAGATTTTAAAAAAATTCTTTTATAATGTTTCATAGCGGTATATCTGTTTTTCTTAGCCTTGGAGTATCCAGGATTGATTGAGAGACTAAGATCATTACTTTTTTAAGGAATTTAATAATTTCAATCATTCTAAAAAGGTAGAAGGGGAACTTATTGGAGCAGGAGCGCTTACAGGTGGATCAACAACACATTACGGCCCATTGACATTTTAGGTGAATCTATAGCTGTTGTTTTCTATAAAAAATAAGCTTATTTTTTCCAAGTCGGCTAAAATGTAATTTTCTTTTTTAATTGAAAAAATTATTACCATGCTTACGGAATTAGAACAACAGAGAAATAAGTTCAACAATGACTTTAGCTACATTAAAGGTAAAACAATACACAGATTTTAACACAATATATTTCAGAAATTTATTAACTGTGCCTTTCTGATCAATATCTTTTTTTTTTGTATTCTAAATTGTATCAACAAATATCTTTTGAGTTCAAGTTACATGTTCTCCAATTCACACAAGTGATATTTATTTCCAAGTAATTCAGTTTCATTTGCTTTTTTCTCTAAAGGTGGAAAATGATATTTTAGTTTACTTCAGAATGGAAGATTACAGAATTACTGGGTAATGATGACAAAAAATTATTGTTTTTTTTTTTTTTTGAAATGTTACAGTTTCATGTTTGCTTTTGTTTCTTTATTGATCGCCATTACTTATTGCCATTATTTTTTGTGTCAATATTAATTCATATCTACTCTGGAATGAAACAGGAACCATTCATTTGAAACCCCATAAACTTTTGATCTTATTTCTTTTTTCTGATCTTTAATGTTTCATACAGCTGTTTTCGTGTAGCTACTACAGTTACATATAAGAGGGTAATTTTTATACACTATTTCAATTTATGTTGCGAACCAGTTTCAGAACTGGGGCACATCTTGGGGTACTTTCATGTATTATAAATATAAAATTGTTTTAATTCTTGATTGATTGTACAAATATACATGTAACATCTACAAGTATTCAGAAAACATCAAGATTATTTGTATCGAGGATGTAAATTTTCAAGACAGATTAGCTCTCACAAGAGGATTAACATATAAAGACATTACATTACAGTGGACTTCTGGATTATAAGGTTTTTCACAGATGGTCAGCTTTAAGACATTAGTTTGGCGGACTATAGAGACATTGGTCTGAGACAAAAAAAATGAAGTAATAATTAATACACACACATGCACACGCACACACATATGCAAACACATGCATGCAAAAACACACACTTGCACACACTACTACACACAAACACATGCAAAAAACACAAACACACATGAACACACACACCTACATCCCCCCCACACACACATAACCACACCTACACATACATTTTGTAACTATCTATATAATATGTTTTTTGTCTGTCTTTGCAGGACTTAAAGGTTGATGTTATTTTATACTACGGTACTCATGATCCACAAATTAAAAAAAACTACAATCGTTTCAAGAGAGAGAAAAACAAGAAAATCATATTCAGTACATATAAAACCCTTTACAGTATAATTTTCTTGTCTATATAATTCTGACGATCTTGTACACAGAGTTGTCGGTCACTGAACTCACCATCTCTCAGTCAATGTCTCAATAATTATTTTCCAGTTTTTGAAGAACATATAAATGTACTATAGATTTTGCTTTTTATAAGGTGTTTCTCTTTTGGCATATACTTTTAGTTGAATAGAAAACTATTTGAGGTGAAAAAATACTTCTCAAAAAAGGCTATAAATACATGTATAGACTACATTTTGTGAAAAGTATCCTTATTCTGAGTAATTTGGTTTTTACATTCATTCTGTTGGTTACATGATCACATGTTTTGAGACTGCATTTTAGACGTTGACAAAGACTGATCCAGAGTGCAAGGATGGACAACTCTGTATAAGAGATTGTAGTTCAGATTCATTCAGATTTTTTCTGTGATACACTTTAAGATACATCTCAATCCGTAAAACATTTGACATAGATAATTCAACATTAAACGGATTGAAAACTCAGTTTTACCTTTCTACGGAAGCTGTCTGGAATGCCCAGTGGTAACCTAGCAACAGCTTTCATGGCATCTTTCCACTGCTCAAAAGCACTGTCTCCTGGTGGCGGTTCAAGACTGAATCTAATTCTGGTGTCTACCCCTACAAGACAAAAATAAGATATGACAAAATTGTTCAATAAATAAAGAACAGTTTAAAATGTTGTTTGGAACTGTTGATATGGCAACAAAACAGCTCAAGCCAGGCGCAAACCTTCGATGACTATAAGCAAACGGTGATCCAGGTTCAAAAGTGAATTAGCTTACATTGCATGAACATATGTTCTGAAAAGAATATTTTGTTAAACATATTAGTTTACATGGCAACTCTGTTAGAAAACATTTTTAGGCTTTCGTTTTTTAGAAGAGTTGGACTGGAAAGAAGTTATAAATTTCAATGATGAATTAATCACTTGGCAAAAGAAACACAAGATGTGTTTGAGTAACAAAATGATAATCCCCTGCCACCCATCCCCTACAGAATTTATTCTTTTAAAAATTTATTAAAGTCCCTATTACACAGACAAATATTGCCAAATGTTGACCACAATCAAACACATCTTAAAATTTTAAAGTCCCATAACTCTGGTAAATACTACTGAATGATGACCACAATCAAACCCATCTAAATATTTTAAAGTAGCATAACTCTGGTAAATACAACTGAATTAATCAAACTCATCTAATAACTCAGGTAAATACTGCCACATGTTAATGTTGGCCATAATCAAACTTGTCTTAGATAAAACAACATACCAAATATTAAAATCAGTGGAGGAAAGATACTCAAGTTATTTGATGGATGACCAAGATATTGCAAACAGGTGGATTTAATGGCAAAATAAGAGCATTAACTCATTCACCCCTAAAGACACATTTGGACTTTTCCATGTCATTGATTTACAAAAGAGTCCATTGTTTTTCAGGAGTAGATGAGTTAAAAAGTAAAATGTCTTTTAGGTCAGATTTAAAACCAAGTACCAACATTACAATAGATGTTGCATGTCAAAAAAATCCTTTACTGTATTGGCAGTCCATAGCACAAGTCAAAATTGATTGAACTTCACCTACTCAGCTAAGAATATCTCCATGTATGAAAAATTCTTAACAGGAAGTTCAAATAAAACAAAAAGTGTCAACGTAAAATAATTAATCTGTAATATCATCGTGACATTTCAGGAATAACTGAGTCGAATAATGATCAGTTCTGTGATTATTATTTCCTGAAGTGCTCCTCAGGGAACTATCTACCAGAAAATACAGACACAAATTTAAATATGGATACATTGTCTATGATATCCGGAATGTGAAATTGGGATAAACATTTTGTATTGCCTGCAGACCTTGATCAAATTGGTATTTTGTGTTTTATATAATGGTATGATTAAAACTTAAAAAACACTAGTATCACTTTGATCACACTAATTAAAGCTACAACATCTCATAACATGAATAAATGATCATATACATACCAAAATATCAAATAGATAAGTTTTTTAATTTGAACAGTGCTAAAAGGTTAAACAAAATAATATTCAGCTTTTTCAATTAAGACAATCTATTTCATCAAATTAGAACATAAATTTTATCTACATGTATATTTTTAGATACTGTTATTATAAAATTATTTTGAATATCATCATCATTGTTTTTTATAAAAATGATTTATTTCCCAATTATTGTCCGATCAAAATACATGTAACTGGTGGGATGGAGTAAACTTTTGAGTATCATGAAGATGTAACTGGTGGGATAGAGAAACCTTTGGATTATCATGTAACTGGTGGGATTGAGTAACCTTTTGATTATCATGTAACTGGTGGGATAGAGTAACCTTTTGATTATCATGTAACTGGTGGGATAGTCTTAGAGTAACCTTTTGATTATCATGTAACTGATGGGATAGAGTAACCTTTTGATTATCATGTAACTGGTGGGATAGAGTAACCTATTGATTATCATGTAACTTGTGGGGTGGAGAAAGCTTTTGATTATCACTTGGATGATTCCTCCCACTTTTTGTTTATAAAGAGATCAAAGGAAATGCATTTTATTTCCCACTGTAATACATACCCACATTAACTAAGGCGACACAATGTACATATATCTGTTGAAAATTAGGCATGATTACTATTGGCAGTGTAACTGTTGTTATGCAACATTAAATAAAATTCAGACTCGTCCAAGTAAAGACAAAATTCACTAGAAGCCATTTCTTGGCACCAGATCATATAAATTGGACAATAAAACATTGATAAAACCTCTTTCTAGGGCCAAGGGATTGCCTCTAGTCACCGTGGGTTTAATGCGTCTATCATATGAATGGTACTTTTTCAGCAAACAGAGATATTAAAAGATTATCATGATTATTATGCATGTTTATTCATTAATCTATACACATTAGAGAAACTTTTACTCCTTGTGAAAAAAGTCCCTAAAACAAGTCAGAACTTGTGGCACAACACTTACAGCTGTTATTGCATCTATAATAAGAGTGACAAACTACAATGGAACATAAAGCAATGATTAAAACAAACAATAACATAAATATTAATTGGAAAATATATATACGGTGGAATCATGTTATCCTGAAATTCAAGGGGCCTGCCTATTACTTCAAGATATCTGGAATTGGAGATAACCAAAATTTCTTTCCATAAAAATCGATCTGGATCAGCTATTCAACTTTGACATATTTGAAATTTTGACTCATCCGATCTCAACACAACAAGATTCCAATGTATACATGTATATTATATTTGTCATTTGATAATCTTCCGGTACATTTACATGCAGTACTGTAAAAATCTATAGCAGTCTAATTAAGAGAAACTGAACATCTATAATAAGACTTAGCTGACTACATATACAGCTGTGAGATGGTAAATTAATCAAATTTTCTTATGAAATATCAATATTCAATATTGGTATTCATATCATGTACATGTATATACCAAGTGGTCAATTACAACATACACCAGCCTTTGGCTATGGGGGTTCATATTAAGGTCAATCAAAGATTCACCCACATATTGACATCACATGTGAGTTTCACTTACAGTACACGTATGATGCATTTAGGCCTATGCATATTTTTATATCCAGAGATTTACGACCGTGGGGACATATCGATATTATTAAGTTTTTAGATCCCTCTAATTTGTCTGTTTATAACATTTTGGTTTGTATCAAGTATCTCTAGTTTCTTTCCTCTAAATAATTTCAACCAAATCTAGTAAAAAGTTTCATAACAAAAAGATATATAGAATGAGTTTGAAGTATGGTGGAGACTGTGATATTTGCCAGAGTTATTGGAATTTAAAATTTTCATACATGGCTCACTACTCACAGAATGGCATTTCTTAAATAAATTTTGTTCCATATAAAATGCATAATACAATCAAACCTGCCTTAATAGACATGTTTTTAGCAGCCACTCACCTTCAACAGCCAGTTTTTATTCCCCCAATCAATGTGAAATTATTTCATTATACAGAGATACATGTACCTAAACCACAGCAGACACCTGTTTAACATGGCCAACAGCCAGTAATATACATGTACACAACAAAATGCTTGGCCACATTGGTTTCAGCCGCCATTTTATAAGCTTGGTTGATCTATGTACACCAATTTTCTTGTGATTTTTGTCAACCTGGGACCAAAAGCCACCTGTTTTATGCAGCCACTGTTTCAACTTCCCTTGAGTGGCTGCTGAAAACAGGTTTGACTGTAATTGATAACTATATACAAACAAACTCCCACCTTATCATCATTATATTTCCAAACTCCAGACATTAAAACCAACAGTTACTTGCTGATTAAGTTGGGTTGAAGATCTCAACTAAAGTTGATCAAATTTATTTTGTTAATGCTTCAAAAAAGTTCAACTCATTTAATTTGCTATCATTTACTTTCATGCAATTCATAATCAGTGACTATATTTATAGCCCAACCCCCAACTCCTTTCTTGTTAACCTAAGATCTAGGCCTTCTACTGTACATTCTGTTAAATTTAGGTCAATAACATAGCAGATGTATTCAAAAGAATCAACGTATTCCAACAGTATTATTTTTTACTATATATATGTATTATATATAAAACCACATTTTTTAAAAAAAAAATTGTGAAGCCATTTCTCATTGCATTTCAATAGAATTTTTTCTGTTAAAAAAGAATTAAACAGTTTATCTCGTTTTTTAATTTTTGGAATCAGAAAGTAAAGGATTTCTTTATTTAAACAAAAAGTTTAATTTTTATGATGAAAGACTCCCTATCTGAGTACAATGTAAGTGAATTCATCAAGTCTAATTATTACTTTCTGTTTAAATTGTCAAGTCTTTCAAATAACAAATTAGAAAATTACATAAAAGAATGATTAAACTAGGAAACATTCTCTATTTAACAGTGAAAATTGTATTGAAATGTGATAAGAAATGACTTCATAATGTATATTTTGTTAAATGTGGTTTTATATGAAATATATAGTAAAAAATGATAGTGTCCGAATACTTTTTGCAATAAAGGAGATGCTTTGAAATTGTTTGATATTCACTGAAGCACTGATGATGTTGATGACACAGTAAGATAATGGATGGTGTCAAAAGGTCATCAAGCTGTCACTAAGAACATGTCAGGCCAGCCTCAGGGGATTGTGTTACTTGTATTGCTAGGTACATGTATAAGTGGAGTGAGTTGTAGTGTGCCCACGATACAAAAACAATGAGTCTAAATAAGATTATATGGGTGACAAGTTCATTTTTGGCACACAAATATTGGAGCCACAATGTACATGTGATGTACAGTAATACATTTGATTATATATCTATCAATATTCCAAAGTTTGATACTGTTGATTTCACAGAGTGTGATCTGATCACCACATTGTAGTTTTCTGAATCCATATCATCCCTCTCTGAAACTGGTGACATAATAAACAAAGCAGGACTACTTTCTCCATGGAAAAACCACCTGTCTTGGAAGACCACATTTGAATGACTGATGGTCTCTCGGACAGGTTTCACCTAAAAATAGGTCAGGTCCAGTGTGGTTTTCATATACAAATAGTAAGGTTGAGTTAATCATTTATAATTGAAAAAGTGCCAAACCTGGGTTTCTCAAGCAATTTTCACAAAATATATAGGAATTTATATTATAATTAAGACTCTTTATGCCTGAGTTTATCTCTTTTTTGTTACTGTATATAAATCTACGTAATTAAAAGGGACTGAAAAAACAGCTGATGCACCTTTAAAGACATGGCAAACAACGGGATGAAATACCACAAAAGAAACACAAGTTACGTAAATGTCCATGCATGATGGAAGAAAGCCAAACACATTTATAAAATGTCAAAAGTATCTTCTGGAGGTGTATAGAATTGAAAGATTTCATGACAAAAACCTATAGCTTTGGCATTTAATTGTTCAATTTCAGCAAACATAAGTAAATCTATAGAGTCAAGCAGGGATTCTTTCACTTTTGATTGCTTAAATTATGTCCCCTAGGACATTCAGAGTGAATTTCAAAAGTTCAAAATGGTCAATAAAAACAACACCATATCAACAAAAGTCTGTACTTAATGTATTTAAATTTAAATTACTGAAATGCTAAAAGTGCCGAGTGTAAAAGAATCTATCTTTAATTTCGAAATGTTTCACAATTAGAATCGATTGCATTATACGGTATAAGCAGAAATTTTAGCAAGGATTCAATTTTGGCATTATTACATGTACAATGTAGTGAGGCTGTTGAGATGGCTAAAATTGAATATCGTTAACAATCCATTCCTCTTTGTAGGAAAGAGTTACCTTGTTTTAAGAATAAAATCGCTTTAATAATTTCTCCCTAAAATTATGTACCAAATTTTTAGGATAAAACGCTAAATTTGCATCTCGCTAAAATTTCCACTTATACGGTATTCCATAAAGACCTGGACCCAGTTGCACAACAGGTTGTTAGCGTTAACGTGAAGTTAACCAATGTTAAACCAATGGGCTAACAGTTCGTTAAATTTAACGATGTGTTGTCCTGATGTACATACACGTATGTGTTAAAGATGTAATGATAAAACAAACATGAAACTTTGCTTTGAAACAAAGAGTAATCAAAGATAAGATTACAAAGCTCCCCTCTCAGCAACATTTCTTGTATCTCCCTAGCCTTCAATCAATCTTCTTAACTACAGCAATGAAAATAGACTAAGTCCAAAACAGGGTCATTTTTATAATAAGAAAAATACTTAAGTATTGGATGTGCTTTGAATCATTCCTGACATCTATACCATACACTGTACATGTATGCATCTGGCAGTAACTGTAGAAAAACCTGAAATCAACTAATCTTCTTAACCAAATGCCAATGCTCATTGGGGTAATACAGTGGAATTTGTCTTGAAAGACACCTCTCATGAAAGACCATCTGTCATTTGAGACCTCATTCAGAAAATCACTTAATTAATTAACTAATTATTCCTTTAAATAAAACCTGTGCTGAGGACCACATTTCAGTGACAGATGGGGTGGTCTCTTAAGACAGGTTCCACTGTATAACACTAAATGTATATGGAATTACCATAAGTTTTCCTCGCTTCATTGAGGTAATCGAGCTAAAAGTAAATCCCGAAAAACATATTGTATGAAAAAAACTTAAAAATAAACAGAAATATGAAGAATATAAAAAACAATAATGTACGCTTTAGTTTTAGAGAGATGGGCAGCAAAGTTGTTTTGCAATTTTGAATTAAGCAGGTAAATGAAAACCTAAAGCCTCAAGGTTAATACATACAATGTGTATCCCAATATAAAGAGGTAAAACCTGGTACACTATCAACAGCTTCTACACCAGAACCAATTAAATCATCCATTAATCATCATAACTTTTACTTATTGTTCTTTTATCTCAGGCTAATTAATTTTGATGAATTACCACAATGCATGTAATACAGTATGCCACCTGGTATCATATAGTTTACATAAATCACACTGCATATTGTCAATTTCTATCATGTCTACTGATTCTGGAATACGTGATTATCAATATCTGCAAAAATGCTTCAATGATAACTTTATTATTTATAGCTTCAATTTATGTGATAAAATCTTTGATATACAAGTACATGTAGGCCTACATGTACCTGTACTTTATATTTTCTATATTGGCAAAATGAAAGATATTAAACATCATCATTACATTTTTGTTCTGCATTTTCATTTGTCCAGAGACAGTCACATGTTCTACCGTTGAAAATGAAATCGCACTTTAAACCAGGTAATTTATTAAATTGCACTGTTATGACATCAAAAAACTGTTTTAGCTGACTTTCATCTACCACCAACTTCTCTGACTGCATGGAAAAGTGAGAGAAACCAGGGGGATTGATAGAACTTGCCATATCTAGTGCAATATTTATAGAATATTCAACCAAGTCTATTATGAATCAGTATTACAATAATTATTCCCCTGAAGTATTTTTCACTAACAAGTTACACTGTATATGGAGGCATCATCAGCTACAGGTGAGGTGCCCAAAATGTTGACCTGTGCAATAGACTGACCACCAACAAGATGACCATCCTGTAAACATGCCATGCCTTCCATGACATGAGACCTATAGCTTTTGTAAGTCTCATCTGAAAAAACTTGCTGATGATCACACTACAGAGGATTATTGCGATATGTTGTCACCATGAGCCTTTGACTCATCACATGTCCTAAAAACAAGATCAATGACATCAACTTGTAACTCATATCATGCACATAAAAAAAATATACCGAAATCAAATTGTCCCCTCCTAATTCCTAAACATTCTTTAGTCTCCAGTGCACAATAAGTATAAAAACAAACCAATGAAAATATCAATAATAAAGAGACAAATATCTATTTCTCTGCCAAACATAAAAATAGGGGGAAAAAACACATAAAGACAGATATTTCTTTTTATCTTGCACATAAAATGTATTCAGCTTTCATTAAGACTTGAAAACATTATATCGTATATGATGTGTACTTGTAAAAAGAACTGGTACATTGTATATACCGAGTCTGTAGTGGCATCAATATATAATCAGCCCGTATCAATAATTAGTTGGTGATGAAAAATAAGGCTGGAATTCTTTGATATTACCTTACGCATTTTGTATAGGTTATTAGGTTTATAGATGTACAAGTATAAATATTCATCAATATTTCACATTTCAGTTTTATCATGAGGTGAAAGACCTACAACGTTGATGTACATGATCAATGACTTTGTTTGTAACCACTAAATCATCAGCTTAAAACAAGATTCCTATTGAAAATGTGTCTTGTAATGATGTTAATGTTACAGGCGAAGCTCTGAAACAATAAATCAGTTGAGTTGTACTGATCAGCCAGAGGTAACTTACCGGTAATATCTCTCTCAAGTAAAAGTTACATGTATACAAGTACAGTGGAACCTGGCCTGAACACCACCTTGCTTAAGAGACCACCTTGCATTTCAGATCATAAATTTTCAGTCTTTTGATTAATATTTAATAAGAACAGAATCTCACACAAGAAACCACCTCACCAATCAGACCCCTCTGAGTCGGTCAGCTAGGTGGTCTTTATAGTGTGGTTCCACTGTAACACCTCACTAATAAGACCACTTTGAGTTAGTCAGTTAGGTGGTCTTAATAGTGTGGTTCCACTGTAATACCTCACCAATCAGACCCCTTTGAGTCTGAGTCAGCTAGGTGGTCTTAATAGCATGGTTCCACTGTATATAGAACAGATAAACATGTATAGAGTGGAACCACTATTAAGACAACCAAGTTGAACTTCACCACTAAAAAATCCTAGTGGAGCTTCACTATTGAAAAGACTTCCTGGAACTTTACTACTGAAACAACCTAGTGGAACTTCACTATTGAAAAAACCTAGTGGAACTTCATCATTGATTAAGACAACCTACATGTACAGTACATGTAACTAAATGACTCCAAGTGGTCTGATTAGACAGATTGTCTCTTAAGTGAGGGGAGGGTCTTGATTTACTATATACACGGAAATCTTCACCCCTTTTGCTCTCATCATCATTGGGCAAATTCAAAACGGAAAATTTGTCTATTTTAATATTTTAATAATTGTAGAGAATATCTATTACAGGTATATATTTCATTTTAAACAACACAAACAAGTTAAAAAAAATCTTTAATGTAAACATGCAGAGGGTGAAACTGTTTGCAGTTGTAGTAGGGCAAAAAAAAAACATAGGGCAAAAACAACAATTACTTTGTAGAATTAATTGTCCACAGACTGAGACATATCGCCAAGGTGTACAAAAAGTGACAAAATCAACCCTCTACATGTACCTAAGATGTACATGTAGGCCCTATGTCCAAACCAAATATGTTACATGTAAGTCTAGGTGAAGAAATAAAACAGACATGGTCCAGACAAATAAATCCAACAAGGGAAATAACTCTATAAATAAGGGTGGTAGGCATGCAAATGAAACCAACAAGGGAAATAACTCTATAAATAAGGGCGGTAGGCATGCAAATGAAACCAACAAGGGAAATAACTCTATAAATAAGGGCGGTAGGCATGCAAATGAAACCAACAAGGGAAATAACTCAATAAATAAGGGTGGTAGGCATGCAAGTTTTGTATGTGACACTATGTGTCTTAATGGGGCATTAGTTGTGTTTAACAAACAAAAAATTCAATTTTTTTCCATTTTTACAGCTTGTACTTGATATACAATAACAAATAAGAGCTACATATATACATGACCATAAGAACTTATATAGATTGTGTGAAAACAATGCCTGGTCTAGTGTGGTATTCAACTAGTAAGGTTGATTTAATCAACTGCAATTAAAAAAGTGCCAAACCTGCATTTCTCAAGCAATTTTCACTAACTATATTGGAATTTAAGAATGTTCATGCCTATATATATATAATATATATATCTCTCTTATTTGTTATTGTACATCAATCTAAGCAGTAAAATATGGAGAAAATTGATTTGAAAAAAAAAACACAGCTAATGCCACATGCCCTTTTAATGTCTTAAAATGTATATACATTTATCTGCACTGAATATGGGGAGCCTAGGTGAAGAAATAAGTTAGATCTGGCCACAACAAATAAAATAAAAAAGTGGAGTAACTCTAAAAATAAGGGTGGTTGGAACACAGTTTTTGTACGCAACAATTTCTCTTCTTCAGATGTATACCTGTGCTAAATGTAGGGAGCTTTGGTGAAGATATAACTTATAAATGGTCCAGAATAATATATGAAACAAAGGGGAATAACTCTAAAAATATGGGTGGTAGGCATGCAATTTGTGTACATGTATGTGACACTCCATCTTCTTAAAATGTATGTACATGTACAAATATACCTGTATCAAATATGGTAAGACTACATGTAGGTGAAAAAATAAGTTACTGCTAGATACAGCCCAGATAAATAAAATCAATAAAGGGGAGTAAATCTAAAACAAGGGTGGTAGGAACAGTTTTTGCATGCGATACTACCTCTCCTTAAGATGTTTACCTGTATCATGTTTACCTGTACCAAATATAGGAAGCCTAGCTATGGCCCGGACAAAGCAAAAGAATGGACGAAAGGGACATACATGTAACACAACACTATAGTGCCCCAGGAACAGATTGAGGATTACATATACATGTAATAAGAAATTTTCAGGAGTCTGAATACACATGTAACTACTGGTAGGTCTTAATTGCATAGGAGTCTCCTAATCAATGTGAAGTGAGGATTCAATGTTTGTATTTATATACAAATGTACATACATTGAATAAATAAAATGTGTGTGTGTGTGTGTGTGTGTATGTGAGTGTGTGTGTGTGTGTATGTGAGTGTGTGTGTGTGTATGCATGTGTGTGTGTGTGTGCATGACTGTGTGTATGTGTGTGTGTGTGTAAATGTACACCACACATGAGACTGCCAATACTATGCTGGCACACACTGACATATGGGTTAAATATCGGTACATGTTTAAAATTATCAGAAAATAATCCTGTCACCATAAAAATGTTATCAGAACTAGTTGGTTTTTGACAAACTAACAAAAGTTTCAAGATAACATAAGAGTTGACAATCAATACCTATCTATGTTCATGTACCTATATACATTGTATATAGAACAGGAAAGAAAATGACAGTCTTCTCCAAGTCCCTATATGCTTGTATAAAATTTAAATCACACCTGAAAGTACAGGTGTGTTGCAGGAATCTTATCAATGTAATTAAATCTGCATATAAAGACAACTCAAGTAGTATCCACATGTACATGGGTTTCCTATGATATAAAACTTAAAACTGCATGTACATTGCCTATTAGGCCTAGGTCTATGTATCAGATACATGTATGAAATAGGTATCAGGTATAGTATATATGATCCATTGCCACAAGTCCAATAGGTGTGGCTGTTTATAGGATTGGTCATAACAAGTTCTACTTTGTCAAATATTTGCAATCAATAAAATTTTTCATTTCTCACACTCCAAAAGGTTAAACATGTTCATATTACATAGACAAGAGGGAATTTTGTATTTAGATCTACATGTACATGTATTTATTATTTAGCATGTTTTCTTTCAAAGGTGGCATTTTATACCAACATTTTTTGATAATGAAATAAGAAAAAAAGTAAACCAATAAAAAAAAGAATTCTTTGGCGAAAATTTTCTCATTATTCATGTATAATAATATGATGTAAAGCATTTGTAAAGTAATTAAGACAGCGATATATAAAGCTTTATATATCGCTGATTAAGATTAGTTTCCATTCAATTTCATTTCATGTGGGCATTCAAAAGAAAATGATACTGTAAAGAAAGGATTTTATTTTATGAGAGTCAAGATTGGTCACATTTTTAAACGATCAAATTCCCTCTGTTAGGAATAGATTTCTGCAGAAAATGTCAAATTTCACAATAACCTCCACGGATGATGTGAAATTTAACAGATCCACGAGGATCGTAATTTATTACACATCTAAAAGCGGTGTGAATTCTAAGATCCGCGTTCAAGTTCTGGCTACATGTACGTAAAACATGGGCACATGAACGTGTAAGATAGTCGTTGCAAAAATTATTCTATTTACTTGCATGTGTTACGTGTGTAGATATTAGATCACAACCCAATAAATATACGAATACAAGTACATGACAAAAGAAAATGTATTTTACCTCCATTACATTCAGTTGATTTGCTAGACGTCCGTTTTGGAGACAAACTCTGAATCGTTCTTCCAATGTTTATGTTATTTAAAAATCCAAACATTTTCTATCCTCCTTTTTACTAAGTAAACAGATTTATCTTACATTTCAGTATGACCATCCTAATAGCATACATCCTTTAATGGAATGCGTACTCACGAAAACTTTGTTTACAATAAGAGTGGAATCATTCCCAGGAGAATGACAAAATCAATTTCTTAATCGGAAATGTTCATTATTCTTGTTACTATTTAGTCCCTTGTGACTTCGATCAATAACTGACCTTCCCGAATCCCCAAAGAAAGTCCAGGAAAGTCTATTTACGTATATCTAACAGCTTGTCGATGACGGAATGACATTTCCATGCCGACGCCTGCAGCTGACAACGAGGACCAAGTGAAGAGAATGGTGAAGATATTTCGGTCAGAACGAGTAAGTACATATATGTATATCAATATTCCAACACCTAAATAAGTCTTTCATAGTCACATGAACAAATTTTGAACTCGTTTTGGCAAAATTTGAAGTAGATCTACGTTGTAATCCATCGAAATATAGAAAATTTGAATCCAAAATTGTATCTATAGATCTATTCACCGTTTTCCATTGTCTCATTAAATGCCGTCATTTAAAGCAAAGAAATAAAAACCTCCACTGTATAAACAAAAACGAATTATATTGGGAAAACACAGTAAATTGTATAAATTGTTAAAAACCAATAACGTCCAAGGAAACCGTTACAATATTAAACACAGTTTTCTTGAATCCAAATATAGATCTCTTAGATCAAACGCGATCGAACTTCTGAAGGTTGAAACACGAGGCTATTTTCACACACGCGTGTGGAATTCATCAATGAAATACGTCAATGGAATATGGATCGAACTAAGTCTTGAGCTCTTCATAATTGATGAATTTATTATGATCAGAACTCATTGTTTGGTCACGATTGTAAAATAAAATGGAAATTTAATTAGATCCAACTGTCTTTTACGATACAGCGATGGACCTAGTTATATGATGCGAGTAAAATCACCAAATCTAGAAATCACAGGAAATTCCGGCGTCCAATCGCTTACCAATCCATCGCCCACTTGAAAACTGTTTGACAAGAGCGATTATTTGTGCCTTAAAAGCTTCAGTGTCAATTTCACCCGTGATAACACGCCCACACCTGTGATAAATTCACGAGGTACAATGTACTTATCAAGCGAGTTTCCAGTAATCATATACTTTATTGTAGAACCAAAATTAAGTAGGTCATCTTACAGATATTGTATAAAAAAAATTAACTTCGGAAAAATAAATTTGAAGAAACGTGATGGGAAATCATAACACGCTCAACAATTTCTGTCAAGTAAAAATTATGACGTTACCAATTTGTACTGCGATGCTGGTATAATTATGCGTAGTTAATTGGTATATTAAATATTGAGCTAATATCTAGACATATCGATCAATTGACTTTATTTCTAATGTGATAAAATATAAACTGGATCGATGGTGGAATAATAAATAGAAATTGCGTCGGTGGACATCACCATGGATATACATGTTGGGAAATCTTCGATATAAAAGAATTGGCGCGGCGTAAATACTTATTTATAAACAATGCTGATAAATGAAACAGAACCGAAAGAATGTTGGTGTATTTATCGAATGAAACTAGGTGTAAAAACGGGAAATCTAATCTCGTACAGGTAAGTTGAAATTGACATTGTGTAAACAAACGTTGACGTAAATATTTACGTTTACATCCGTACCGGAGGCGCCTAGTTTAAGCATCTCTCATATACTTTTTAAAGCTATTTACGTGGGTCAGATAAACCTTAAATTATAAATTTAAATTAAATCAATTCTGAAGTCATTTTAAAAAAATTGTATAATGAAAATATAAAAAAATTAATAAAATGTAAGTTTTAATCTGTGTTATAATCAGGATCATGCAGTTATTTCTAGAGTTCTACATACATGTATGATAAAAAAATCACATGGAAGATTTCTTTTTATTTTAATGTAAGTACAATGTAAAACAAATACATATACCAACCCCCCCCCCAAAAAAAAAAGAATAAATAGAATAAATATCATAACCAAATATGTTTGTTCTTAATAAAAATGTAGATATCTAGTCATGTAATATAAGCCTTCATACATTTTGGTCCAAATCAGTGTTTGCTTTCAATCTGTTTACCAGAAATTTTTACATTGTATCAATGCTGAATCACATAAAAAAAAACAAAAACAAAAAAAACCCAAAAAAACAAAATAAACTTGTAAGAAAATGATATGGACCAACAAAGACTTATTATATCATAAGGCTTAAAGACAAATAGTTATCAAAGTCACACATACACACACGCACACACACACACACACACAAAGAAATCCTCTATACACAGATTTACTGAACATTTTTTTAAAATACATGTTTTAAATGAGATTCTGATAAATTTGACAAAATTTTTCTCTCCATTCAATTTTTTTTAACTTTAAACATGATGTCCATTTCTTGGTCAATTTGCGAACAAATTAATATATTTTTTTTGTCTCCCTTGCCTGATGTCACTCCGGACATTGTTTACTAATACATGTATAATGACATGAATAAAGACAATTATTGAATTAATTCAATCAGATTATGTCATTAAATTTTGACTGCCAGTGTTGGCAACAGGAGTTTGTGAATTATTAAATAACTGCATTAACAATAAATAGATAAATAAAGGAAGAAACATGATTAATGTAAATAAATGCATACATGTAATAAACTACATATACAAACAGAGGAGCAATCTAACTGTCCAGAATAACCGATCTCAATAATTAATTGATTTTGTATATTAAAAATCTTAGATACCAAAGTACATGTATAAATCTTACGGATGTCCATGATACTTATACAAATCTGGTGAATATTAGACAAACATAGACCTCTGGAAATCCAGAGGAGGGATCAGGTGCCAGGGAGCAGTAAACATCCCTTTTGATACATTGAAATTTCAGACTATATTTCAAATAATCATGATACATGTATATGTATACTACATGTACTTTCAGGTTTTATTGGAAAGACTAAACATGCAAATTTCACTTCTAATGTGTAACCCTTGGCAAAGGAGCAGTCAATAGCTACATGTAAAGTTACATAGAGGTTCTACAACCCCTATTAGTTGATTATCATGTTTATCTAACTCAAGTTAATTTTTAAATTGTCAAATTTCAAAAAGACACAAGGTTTACCAAGTGTCTTTTCAAATTCTGAAAATTAGCTAACAAGAGTTAGATAAACATTATAATCAACTTACATGTTGAACTTATTTCTAGCATAACTGAAAACTTGTGTAGTATGGAAGATTACTGTACAAATCATATCTAGATCATGTCTCAAACCTGTATCTTGCTTTAATCAACACTGTTCTATATTTAACATGGTTAATCAACTGCAGCCTCGTTTGAACTTCTTGAGAGTGGTGTAACAACACAAGTTATGGTAGAAAAAAGTCTTGAATCTGACTTTTGACACATAACCTTAACTTTGTGAGTTGACCACTTGACCACTGCCAGTTAAATGCTCTCAGCAGTTTACATATGTAGATGCTGTAAGATATAAAGGCAGAACACTCTACCACTAGACTGCCACAAGCAGTTTATTGTTTTCTAAAAATGATACACATTTCTATAACTTCAATGTCTTCTATGTCTTGTCAACCCCTGGGATCACATTTAAACTCACCCAGATCAATAAGTAGTATGGTCTACTGTCATAATTCAGGAGTGAACAAGTTCATATTGCTTGTAAAATTATTATGAAATTTAATTCTAAATCATACATTTCCAAATTCTGACAGTGGACTTAACCATTCTCTGAAATGGGCATGTCTAAATGTGACATCTGGGGTTGAGGAGTTAAGTTTGTTGTATCAATGTTTTACATTCAAGTCTAACCACAGCAGCTACGACCTCTTTGTAAATGTTTACGTTTTATTGGCATGGCTGCTGTACATTGGTTTGTTTTCTGTTCTAACATTACATTTTATTTATGTTCAAGTTTTATTGGCATGGCTGCTATACATTGGTTTGTTTTCTGTTCTAACATTACATTTTATTTATGTTCAAGTTTTATTGGCATGGCTGCTATACATTGGTTTGTTTTCTGTCCTAACATTATATGTGTGTGTGAGTAAGTGTATGTGTATGTGTGTGTGTGTGTGTGTGTTCAAGTTTCATTGATAAGACTGCTTGTAGCCTGTATGATTGGCTTATTTTCTTTTCTAACATTACGCTTTTTATTCATGTTCTGGTTTCATAAGTATGGCTGCTAAAGCCTGTACAATTGGCTTGTTTTCTGTTCTAACATTACCGGTACATTTTTATTTATGTTCAGGTTTCACTGATATGACTGCTGTAGCCAATACAAATGGATTGTTTTCTGTTGTAACATTACATTTTATCTATGTTCCAGTTTCATTGGCATGGCTACTGTTTAATGTTTTTTTTTTATTTTCTGTTCTAACATTACATTTTGTTGTGTGTGTGTGTAGGTGTGTGTGTGTGTGTGTGTGTGTGTGTGTGTGTGTGTGTGTGTTCAGGTTTCATTGATATAACTGCTGTAGCCTGTTCAATTGGTTTGTTTTCTGTTATAACATTCACTGACATGATTGATGTTCATTGGGTTTTTTTTTCTGGTCTAATGTTACCTTTTTATTTATGTTCAGGTTCATTGGTTTATTTTCTGGTTTAACTTTCGGTCTTTATTTAGGTTCTGGTTCATTGACATGGTTGCTATTCATTGGTTTGTTTTCTGTTCTAACATTACGTTTCTATGTATGTCAAGGTTTCATTTACATGGCTGTTGTACATTGGTTTGTTTTCTGTTCTAACATTACATTTTTCATGTGTTTATTTATGTTTAAGTTTTATTGGCATGACTGCTGTTCTTTAGTTTATTTTCTGGACTAACATTACATTTTTTTATGTTTGTATTCATTTCATTTGTTATATGTGAGTTTTATGTCAATGTCTACCCACAGCAGCTACAATCTACAGTACAGTTCTGTTGTAGATCTTCAGGTTTCATTGGCAGAACCACTATAGAGAACTGCGGTTTGTTTTGTGGTCTTCTATTACATTTATTTATTTATTTTCTATCTTTGTAAAATTTTCGTAGTTCTTTACATTTTGCACAGATTTGTTTTTTATTTTATACTCCAGATGGTGATGATAAAAGACTTCTTTCAGAGTCAGAAATAAGATGGCGACAATGCATGCAAGTTGCTCTTTCATCCCGCATTCAGCATCCAGAATTGAAGTCACAGGTACATTAGCTATAGTATATAGGATTAGTTCTTTCACAAAATGCATGCAAATTGGATATAAAATTCCCTTAACATCATTTTTTTTATCAAACATACGTGTAAATGAATGCTACAAATGTATGAGGTCATGCATATTTTGTTTCATTGATTATAAGTCTGGCTACTTCCCCATTCAGAAACAACAGCTTTTGTTACTATTAAGATGTAACTTGATAAGATCTTATTTATTATTTATATCAATGACCAGACTTTGAATTTCATTAGAAGAGACCAGTCTGGGTCCTTTCAGAGGTTCATATGCTGTTACAGCAAAGAAACTGCCTCATGTACATGTGTTCCATAGGCTACATTTCTTGTACATGTATATACACTGGAACCTGCCTGACTGAGAGAGCACCCTTTTAAGGGGTTTCTGTAAACACAAATACTAAAGGCATCTTTTTTCCCCACATTTTATTATCATAAATGGCCAGGATGAACACCTTTAAAGGTAAACATGTAGATAATCAGGAGAAAAAGTAGGCTAGGTGCAATGAGTTTAATTGGGACTACATGTACATTGTACAAGTATATTAAAGGGGCATTAGGTATGTTTTTGGAAAACACTGCAAATGCCCCTTTAAAATTCATGATCTGTCACTTTAATACATAAGTGAAACGATTTAATTTGCACTCTTACAGCTAGAGTGTAGAAACATTTTTTGCAAAGTTTTAATTTAGCTCTTTGAATATAAGCGACAAATCACTAACATGGTTCATATAGCCAATGAAAAAAGACTTTTTAAGCATTTTTCTGGGACTCTTTAGAGTGTTTTTCAAGCACTTTCAATGGGTATGTTCAAGTTATCAAGACTTTGCTAGCAAAACCAAAGTAAAAAACAAGAACATGTCAGCAATGTTCTTTCACACTTCATTGGCAGTCCTAAAAAAACTTCTTAAAGTACCATCAAACACTAAAGAGAACTTGCAGTACAGCATCACATAAACCTGTTACGTCAAGCTAATTCATTATTATTATTTTTTTTTTGATAAAGTCTTTCCTTCGTGATGAATAAACAGGCAAGAAGAAGAATTCAAGCACTCTGATGAAAAGCACTTTTCCAGGGTATTTTTGTTTCTAAGAACTTTTCCAGGGTATTTTTGTTTCTAAGCACTTTTTATGGACTAAGTCTATACGGTATTCAAGCATTTCTAGGTCTGTGTACCGGTACATCAAGCTAATTTTTTTTTATTTTTGATAAAGTCTTTCCTTGATGATGAATAAACATGCAAGAAGTAGAATTGAAGTACTGTGATGAAATTTATCAAGCATATTGCATTGAATTCAAGCACTTTTCAAGGGTATTTTTGGAAAGAACTAAGTCTAATTCAAGAACTTTTCATGATCTGTTGGCTAACTACCTGTAATTGTGTTCATACTCCAGTGAAAATCGGTTTGTCTTTGCAAGTCCATTTTGGAGTCAGACAGCTACTCGTCTGTAGAAATGAAATTTTACTTGTTTACACAGTTTTAATATATTTAAATTTTAAACTTGATCTTTGAAAGTATAAGCAAGACAAAATTTCAAAACTAAGGACAAGTGGAAATTTTCAGTATTGTTGACATTCATAGTCAATTCAGAAATAAATTTAGTGTACTTTTTTGGCAATTTATGATTCACAGTTTTCTATGAACATTTTTACCTGCCCTTTATTTCCAGTCAACAGTGACAGTTTACCGGTATTCAAAAGGGTTTACACATTGCATTTGGAAGAATAGTTTAAGTAGTCACCCCAGTGTTGCAAGACTTTGCAAGCCCTAAAATCATTCAAATGTGTAGTAGGAGTATTTGGTATGAAAAAGTATCAGTTAAGAAAATCATGGAATCAGCAAATTCTTTCATGTTCTTTGACTTAAACATTGAAAGTCAAAGTTTTGGGTAAAAAAAAGCATTCTTAAATATGACCATCAAAATCACTAAAGAGAGTAAAATCTTTGCAGTAAATTCAAATTTTGACATCACAAAAACCTGTGTACAGATCAATGTTAATTTTTTTTTGTTCTTTTTAATAAAGAGTCTAGGTTCCTAATTTGGATAGAGAACATCAGTGCTTATTGATATGTATTGTGGTCTTTGGGGGGTATATGCCCCACCCCCTTTAATTTATTCTTTTATGTATTTCTTGAAAACATTCTACCCATAGCATATCTGATGTTATGGGTAGACTTTTATGGAGTATGATAATTTTTGTTCCTGCTAACCCCTTTTATTTTACTTTTTACGGTACTAAGTTTCTAGGTACGGTACATCAAGCTAATTTCTAGGTTTTGATAAAGTCTTTCCTTGATGATGAATAAACATGCAAGAAGTAGAATTGAAGTACTGTGATGAAATTTATCAAGCATATTGCATTGAATTCAAGCACTTTTCAAGGGTATTTTTGTTTTTCAGCACTTTTCAAGAACTAAGTCTATATTCAAGAACTTTTCAAGGTCTGTGCAAACCTTGGCTAACTACCTGAGCATTCTTGTGTTCATACTCCAGGGCTCAACAATCAGGTTTGTCTGGGACAAGTCCATTTTGGAGTCAGACAAGAAAAAGTCACTTCACACTCGTCTGACTGGACAAATGAAATTGTTGTACTTGTTTACATACAAATATACAAAATATTTAAATTTTAAACTTGATTTTTGGACAAGTCATTTTTGCATTCAGACAAGTAAATTTCAAAACTTCTTGTCCTACAGGACAAGTGGAAATTTTCAGTATTGTTGACACCTGTATTCACTAGCCAATTCAGCATCCATAGAATTTAGTGTATTTGTATCTTGGCAATTTATGATTCACAGTATACAGTACCTGGTTCTATGAACATTTTACCTGCCCTTGTATTTCCAGTCAACAGTGACAGTTTACCGGTATTCATTTTAAAGGGTTTACAGTACATGTGCATTTGTATGAAGAATAGTGGGGCTTATGTAGTCACCCCAGTGTTGCCAGGTTAAAGTTTTGGATTAAGTGTTGGAAAGCCCTATAAATCATTCAATATGTGTAGTAGGAGGCTGTTATTTGGTATGAGGGACTCTTTGGGGTAAAGTATCAGTTAGTAGAGTGAAATCTGAAACTTTTTTGGAATAAATTCAAATTCTGACATGTTCTTTGACTTAAACTTTTATTCACGAAAGTCAAAGTTTTGGGTAAGTGTTGGAAAGCATTATAAATCATTCAATGAAGGACTTTTTTGGAAAATAAACCAGCAGAGTCTGAAACTTGTTTTGAAATAAATTCAAATTTTGACATTTTAGGACTTACAGTTTCTTGTAAAATTTGCTGTGTTCAGATCAATGTTAAGTTTTCATTAGGGTTCTTGGTTAATGAAAGAGTTAGGTTGCTGATAATTTGGATAGAGAACATCAGTGCTTATTGATATGTATTGTGGTCTTTGGGGGGTATATGCCCCACCCCCTTTAATTTATTTTTTTAGTATTTCTTGAAAACTGTTATTTATTCTTGGTATGGGTAGAAGTTTATGGACTCTTGTCCTTTGGGGTCCTGCCTAACCCCCCTAAAATAATATATTTTACTTTTTTACGTATCAAGCACTAGCTGTGTAGTAATCAAGCTAATTTATTTTTTATTTTTGAAAAGTCTTTCCTTGTTTGAATAAACATGCAAATAGAATTCATGAATTTTATCAAGCACATTGAATTCAAGCACTTTTCAGTTTTTTGTTTTTCAGCACTTTTCAAGCTAAGTGTTCAGAACTTTTCAAGGTGTGTGCAAACCTTGGCATTAGGAGCATTCTTGTGTTGATGAACAATCAGGTTTGTTGGGACAATCCATTTTGGAGTAGACAAGAAAAAGTCACTTCAGAAATGTTGTATTGTTTACATATATACAAAATTGATGGTCTTTTTGCATTCAGGGGTGTTTTCATGTTGACCCTGTATTCACCCCAGCATCCATAGAATTTATTGTATTTGTATCTTGGCAATTTATGATTCTATACAGTGGTTCTATGAACATTTTACCTGCCCTTGTATTCACATGTCAACTACAGTTTACCGGTATTCATTTTAAACAGTACATGTGCATTTGTATGAAGAATAGTGGGGCTTATGTTCACCCCAGTGTTGCCAGGTTAAAGTTTTGGATGGTTGTAAAGCCCTATAAATCATTCAATATGTAGTAGGAGGCTGTTATTTGGTATGAATGTCTCTTTGGGGGTATCAGTTAGTAGAGTGAAATCTGAAACTTTTTTGGAATAAATTCCTGACATGTTCTTTGAAAAATTTTATTCATCAAAGTTTTGGGTAAGTACATTATAATCATTCTTAAAAAGGACTCTTTGGGGATAAATCACAACCAGCAGAGTAAAATCCCAAATTTTTGACCCTTACAGTTTCTTGTAAAATTTGCTGTGTTCATATCAAAAGTTTTCATTAGGGTTCTTTTATGAAAGAGTTAGTTGCTGATAGCATAGAAACATCAGTGCTTATTTATGTATTGTGGTCTTGGTATGCCCCACCCCCTTTAATTTATTCTTTTATGTATTTCTTGAAAACACATGCTCCTTTTGTTATGGGTAGACATGTTTATGGAGTATGATAATGTCCTTTGGGGGTCCTGCCTAACCCCCTGAAAAATATATATTTTTAACTAATAACTTAAATACTGTTCACAGACCCAACCCTTAAACCATAAATATATACATTGTATTATTTATTGTTATAGGGAAACATATTTGGTGGTGTATGGGGGGTCCTTGAGGAATATACAGCCCCATCCTTAAACCATATAAATTATTGATTGTTATGAGGAGATACATTCAGTGGTGCATATAGAGGTGCTGACCCACCCCATCCTCCCCCCAAAATATACATTTTTACTTATAACTTAAAAACCGATCACAGTCCCACCCTATATATTATTTATTGTTATGGGGAGACACATTTAGTGGTACATATAGGGGACTAGCCTCAACCCCTGAAATATGTATTTTAGCTTATAACTTGAAATGCATTCACATCCCTGATCCTTGTGATAATTTGCACCCAATTACGCAAGATTTGTTGTCTTCTGTTTTTTGTTGACAATGAATTTATTCAATTTTAACATTCTTGCAAGACTTTCACTTTTTGTAACTGATTTCAGCAACAACCTGGTTGTTTACTTACTCCGTTTTTGAGATGAAGCCTGTAGTATTGCCGTCACCAAGTCGCAGTTGTGCTGAAGTTTAGCCCACCTTCTGTCTCTGCGTTTTAACTGGCGTACTAGACGTGATGACATGTAGTTGATACGATGTTGTAACTCTGGAACCATCTTTCTTAGCTGTTGAACACCTGAAAAATTAATGGCAGAGGTAAGAAAATCTGCATGCTATTTTCTTTGGCAATTCTATTATGTGATTGTCAATGGGATACAGGCCTTTTTCTTTCGCTTTCATTGGGCCGATATTTGGCCCTATTCCCAATGAAAAAAAATATGTGTTTTCCCAATGTGATGAAAAGAATTCCCAATTTGGTGTAGTGACTTCAACGTTTATGAAAAATAAATTAATGCAGGGTACCGGTATGTGATTGTCAATGGAATACAAGGGCCCATGTTATCAAGAAGTTGTAAGTCCTAAGACACAAGTCTTAAGTTATTTGATCATAAGACAACACTTAGGATATTTTATCAATGCTATCCTAACTAAAGTCTTCGGGTATATTTGCATATTTTCAAATAAGATCTTGATACATGTATAGTTTATGAGTATTTTTACCTGCTACATTTACTAAGTCCAATTATGACACATACAAAAATAAGTTAGGTCTATCAGCACAGCCTCTGGGTAATTTTAAAGACCCGACCTGATTTGGTGATAAGTGACTGGTGCTAACTCTAATAAAATGGTCGCAAGTCTTAAGTGTGGTCCTAAGACCAAGTCTAAGACTTGGGACCTTTCGTGAAAAGGGCCCCTGGTTTTTTTTTACAGTTTCCAGGGGCCGATATTTGATCATATTCCCAATGAAAAATTCATGTCTTCCTGATGTGATGAAAAGACTCCCATTTGGTGTATAGACTGCTGTACCTTAATGAAAAATAAATAAATGCAGGGGAAAAATGTATTTACAAAAGGGATACCATTTTATTTAGATTTAAATGTGTGTAAGCTATTTTTCCCAATTTGACATATATTTGCATAAAAATTCCCAAAGGTTATCACAATCATTTTCCCAAAATTGGCAGAAAATAGCCTGAGAAAACAAATTATTAAAGGCAAATAAAAAAAAATAATTATATGCTGGGGGTCACCATATCATACAATGTAAATATCCAATATAATTAACCCTTATAATAAAATGATACAATATGTGTTAATGAGGTTATTGATTTTTAGGTCATTTGAGGCGAAATCTCATGGTGACCTATTGCGATCGCTTTTTGTCCAGCGTGCGTGGTGCATAAACTTTTCACATTTTCCTCTTCTTCTCAAGAACTAGCGGGCAAATTTCAACCAAACTTGGCATATAGCATCCCAATGTGCAGCCGCATAAAGTTTGCAAATAAAATAGGGATTGGACTAATAGGGGTCCTAAAAGGGGCCAAAAAGGGGCCAAAAAGGATCAAAACTTGGTACATCTTTAAAAATCTTCTTCTCATGAACCAATAATCAGATAACTTTCAAATTTTGTATGCATGATGGTTGAGTCAATATCTATAATGTTTGGGAACATCTATAAAAAGGTCAATAGAGCCGAAATTGTCAGGTCACCCCTTTTGGTAGTTATTTCCCCTTTTAGTGGATTTTTTGTGTTTTTCACAAAAAGCGTAAGTTTTTTGTCAAATTCGAGACATTTTTTACTTCTTCTCAAGAACCAGTGGACTAAGTTTAGTCAAACCTGACTCAAAATTTTTCTCAGGTGACCGTCAAGGCCCATTGGGCCTCTTGTTCAATAGTGCACGAATATTGAAAAATTAAAGTTGGCTCATTGAATGCATTGTGACTCAATACATTAAAATGTTTGCCTAGCAAGCAGAAAGTGAAGGGTTCAATTTTCTGTACCAGTGACTGTTCCTTCAACAGGTGCTCAGCATTTAAAGTGTAAGTCATTGGTCTTTTGAATGAGAGTTTAAAACTCAGGTCACATGCCATGATCAGGCCAGTAGGAAGTGGACGCTTGAAGGAGATTCAGCCCCCAACACCCCCAATAATTTGATAGTGCATGCCATGATGCAAATTGTTTCTTGTTGTCTGCAATATGTCAGTAATAATTTGTCCTTTTCTGTGGCAACACCCCCCTGCCCACCAAATATGAATCCCATTCCGACAGGGCCTACATGGCAGATATTGTATAAAAGAGGACCCTCATATCAGTCCAAAGCAGAGGTCAAATTTTGTGAAATTCAAATATCTCAAACTTAAAAACTGTGTGTAAGATATATATAATATATTCTATAATATATTTTTATTCTAAACTTCTGCCATTAACATGATGTTAACTAGTTTATCACTGCTTGCGGGGATGGTCTAGCGTAAGTTCCGGTATTATTAGTTTTATCAAAGACTTGAAAAAATTTTGTGATTGTTACTTCACCAAGAAATAAGCAAAAGAAGTGAAAGTGAAATGTCTAACAAATGGGACTGAAATCGCTTTGCTTCTTACTGCATTGGGGTCAGTCCATAGCACAGGTCGAAGTTTGAAGCACTTCATCTAAAGCTGATGACATATACTTGAAGTGATGTAATACACCAAACAAACAACTACTTTAGTTTATCCAGGACAAATAACAAAGTACATGTAATTAGATTAAAAACTCCATTAACTCACAACTCAGGAATATTTAGTGCTCTGAGAGCATATATATTACACTGATAAACATTTTGTACATTCATGTCTAAAGTTAGCGGATACTGTGTAAAGGGAAGTAACTCTTAAATTTTCAGTATACATGTACATATATTTTAGCTTCAGTTCTAATGGTATATCGGTATTTGTAAATGCATGTCAGTTTTCAATGGTACTACAGTGAAGCCTGTCTTAGGAGATCACCCCATCTGCCACTGAAATGTGGTCTCTAAAGGAAGGTGGTCTCTCAGAAGAGGTTTCAATTGAAGGATTATTTTATTATTTCTTTCAGGATAAGGTCTTAAAAGACAGGTGTTCTTTCATGTGAGTGGAGGTAAAGGAACTCCATCATAAAATTAAATTTAATCAATAATTCAAGCACTTGCCAAAGATGAAATAAATAAAATCTATTTTCAATTTGTACCAGTCGGCAATATTACTACAGTTAAATGACAAAAACTGTAATTTTAGGTAACAACTGTGTTCAATATAGAAACATAAATGTAAATGAATCAAAGTAACAATGTTAGGTGACAAAAAGTTTTTTTCTGATATGATATACATGTACAAATGTATTACACATGTGTCTGTCACAAAAATGTGAGGCCTATTGTAAACAGCTCTCCTCATTTACAGAATATGGGTTCATGTAGGAATGAATGGCAGGGGCTAAGTTATCACTTTTGTCACATCTGACTGACCTGTTAAACCAGTTTATCATTACTGGCAGTGAAAAAGTTTGTGGCTGCAAATAAAATTTTATATATATAAATATATATATATATATATATATATATATATATATATATATATATATATATATATATATATATATATATATATGAGGATGTCTGGCTCAGTTGGTAATGTGCTCGATTCTGGATCGTGAGGTTGTGAGTTCGAGTCCCGCTGGCGACAGGTTGGTTTCCTGTCTTTCGGGTGAGACAGTAAAAACTGGAGGTCCCGTGTCACAGTAGGTGTCAGCACGTTAAAGAACCCTCACTGCTCAATGGCCGTAAGTGGGACGTTAAAAAACAATAAAACAAACAAACAAAATATATATATATATATATATATATGCTACTGTAGTTCAGATCAGATGGTCTTTGTAACTAAAATGGTGGCTTTATATTATTGACTATGTACCTCAGCATTTCCCCCTGCATTCATTGATTTTCTCATCACAGTCATGATCTGTACACCAGATTGGGAATTTGTTTTCATCAAACTGGGGAAAAAGCACATGTATTTTGCACTAGGAATGAGGCCAATATTCAGTCCTGTGAAAACTATAGGAAAAAACCTGAAATGTACCTGAGATGGTACGTGTAGGGGCCTACAGTGTAGCTAGGAAACATATCTAACACAATGAAGTAAGTTTATAGCTAATTCAGATTATACAGTGGAACCTATTTTGTGAGATCACTGTCATGTATGTCCACTAGACTTTTGAGACCACATTCAGACAGCCTTGAAGTAAACTGATAGCTACATGTAATTGAGACTGTACAGTAAAACTTATCTTGTCAGACCACTGTCATATAGGTCCACTTGACTTTTGAGACCACATTCAGATAGCCTTGAAGTATACTGATAGCTACATATAGAACATACAGTATCCGATGATACCACTGAGTCTATCATTTAACTCCTCCTGAATTGTGAGACCACATTCAGATAGCCTATTGTTAAAGCACTCTTGGAATATTAAATTGTATTGAGATATCCTTGTGTTTGATGTCCACATTTGATAGCAGATACTAGTACATGTACCCCAATCTCTCAAGACAATTTCTATTGTGTAACTATATATATTCCACCACTTCAAACACTGTATTGGTAACTTTGTAATATATTCAATAAGATTGTATCTATGGAACATTGCATAAATGATAACACACATCATTTATGCAATGTTCCATAGATACAATCTTATTGAATATATTACAAAGTTACCAATACAGTGTTTGAAGTGGTGGAATATATATAGTTACACAATAGAAATTGTCTTTAGAGATTGGGGTACATGTACTAGTATCTGCTATCATGTACTGATGCAGGGTTAATTATCCAAGGATTGTCTGACATTACAATTCAGTGCAGAACACTACATGTATTTCACTAAATATGTTCATGTGACAATACAGTAGAATGTGTCTTGAAAGACAACTCCCATGAAAGACCACCTGTCTTTTGAGACCACATTCTGAAAACCACTGGGCTAATAAATAAATCCTCTAAATAAAACCTCTTTTGAGAGACCACCTGTCTTGAGAGACCACATTTCAGTGGCAGATGGCATGGTCTCTTAAGACAAATTCCACTGTTATTTCTCATACTGGCTATTGTATCCAAGTCTGCCGAGCTAAAACCTAGATCTGCCTGCTGCAGATTTTCATTGATAACAAAACTCTGATCATTTGATTGGATAAATACATGCGTGTACATGTAATTGTGTAAAAACAGCAACAGAGTAACCATATCAAATTTGTTCATAAATGTCTTTACCTGGACATTATTTCCAGATGTTCTTCTGACTTATGAATATTATATCCAAAGATGTGACATATTATATATATATAATTAGGTACATCTGTTATTCAACCCAAAGCTATAAATTATATGTACAATTTATATCTGTTATCAATTTTCATCAAATACAAGTTTCAAATACATGTACATGTTATGATGTACATGTATATATGTGTGTGTGTGTGTGTGTGTATGTGTGTGTGTGTGTGTGTGTGAACATTTTGATAAATTATCATCCGTTAAGAGTAGGAATGCTACCATGTGTATGGTACAGCAGTCAGTTAAGAGTAGGAAGCTGTGTCATCCTCATGTAGGAATAAAATACAGCTAAAAATCAGTATTTAGCTCAATCAATGGAATCTAAGTTGATTTTTGTGAGAAAGTTTGCCAGTTTACTTGCGGATCTCTTCTATAGTGTGCTTATATGTTCAGTGTAACCAGATTCACCACTGAAAAGTGGTCGCCACCATATAACTGAAAAATTGATGAGTGTTGTGTAAAACACCATTCAAAATTCAAATTTTATTTGTTAAATTTCTGGCAAAGACCTTTTTTATGCATGAATGAATGAGAAAAAAATCATAAAATATTGTAAAACAAGAGATAATTTATGGCCCATGGAACTACATGTACATGTAGGCCAGTCATGTAAATTTACTAAGTCCCATAACTATTGCAAGTATTGCAAAATGTTGGCTATAACCATAGATATTCTAGGTTCTACTGTTGTAGCATTGACATTAACTGACCTCCTACTACATCAGTGAAATTTCATAATATAAGTTAGACTCATTGCTTGATCCTGTATAATCCTGAATTTACCCTGAATTGACAGACAGCCAAGACAGATAGATAAAAAACAATGTGACCCAAACATTTTTTTTTCTTTGGGGGATAAAAACAAGAGGCCCAAGGGGACCTCAATCGCTCACCTGAGAACCATCTACAAATGTGGAAAGAAGACCAAGACGAATATGTACATGTAGGCTGATCTGGCCAAGAAACATAAATATTGCTGTTTTAAGAAATTCATCAAAAATTCTTGAAATCAAATTTCAGCAAAATTCTTGCACAAAAACATTTCTTCAACTATATACAAGCAAAACACTTTAATGCATCATTGTGAATGCAAGGGGAGATAATTGAGGATATCATGCAAAAAATTAATGAAAATGACAAAGTCTGAAAAGACCTCAAAAACGCATCAAAAATTAATATTCTGATTTCTATTAAAAATACAAACTTGAATCATACATCCATGTAGATCACTCAGAAACAATCCATTTTTCAATTCATGTAGTGGTTCTGGAGAAGAAGATTTCCAAAGAGGGTGCCTTTTGGGACCTATTCTGTCCCGCCCTGAATCCAACCCTGGGCCAGTCTGGCTGAAAACTACAAACTTGGTAAAGGATCTTAGGCACTTGCTTTCTTTAAAGTTTTATCAAAATTCCTTCAGTAGTTTTGAAACAAAAGCTGATAGTGTGAAAAATGCACCCCCTCCTCTTATTTTGCAGTCTTAAAAAATTCATAAAAAATTCTAGAAATTAAATTTCTGTAAAATTCTCACACAAAAACATTTCTTCAATTAATAATGAATGCATCAAAATGAATGCAAGGAGAGATAATTGAGGAAATCATGCAAAAATGACTGAAAATGACTGAAAATGACAAAGGCTGAAAAGACCTAAAAAAACGTGTCAAAAATTGATATTCTGATTTCTATGAAAAATACAAACTTGAGTCATAAATCCATGTAGATCACTCAGACACAATCTGTTTTTCAATTCATACAGTGGTTCTGGAGAACAAGATTTTTAATTAAGGGTACCTTTTTGGACCTATTCTGCCCTGCCCTGTATCCACACCTGGGCCAATTTGGCTGAAAACTACAAACTTGGTAAAGGACTTTGAGCACTTACTTCCTGTCAAGTTTCATCAAAATCCCTTCAGTGATTTCAGAGAAGAAATCGAAAATATGAAAAGTTTATGGATGGATGCCAGACGACGGATGGGGAGTGATCACAATAACTCACTTGAGCCTTTGGCTCAGGTGAACTAAAAAAACAAAAAACAAAAAACATAATAATTTTAATGTATTGAAATGGGAACTCATTTCCATGAATACATTATATTTACATTGTATAAATGCAAGTGTGATTCAATTTACATACAATAATGAAAAAGAAAATAATAATAAAAATACATTAACAGTAAAACCTGCTTTAGCATCCACCTGTGTATAAAGACTACATGGTCACAAAGACCGTTTTTTGCTGTCCCGACAGTACAATGTGTTCAAATCACCCATTATACAAAGAACACATCCCTTTAAAAATCAGTTTTCTTGTGTCCCTAGGGAGGTTGTTATATATAAGTTTCACTGTACATGTACATGTATCTCGCTAGCTGATATAGTCATTTTCAAATAAAAATGTACGAGTCAAGTGTAATTGTACACGTAATGTCAAAAGAGAAAGATTCGGTGTTCCGAGACAAGTAGCATGTTACATGTCCATGTAATTACTGCTGGAGAACTAAAAATGAAATCATTCTTTGTGTGTTTCCATTATTCACTAGCATTGTATATCAATACAAACGTACATGGCTTACTAAAAGTCTTATTGTAGCAACATACATCATTACATGCAGATAAAACAACCATCTGTGTGCCCGTTTATTTGTAAATGTATGGATTGTTGATATCTCTAAAGTTTCTATGCATATTAATGTATTGATTTTCTACCATTACATATATGTCTTTCTTGTCAAAAGGTAAATATCCCTTGTAAACCTTGAGAATTTAGAAATAGTAACAACATTATTTGAAATTCTGCATACCAATCGCAGGACTTCTCCAACTTTTTCTTCAATATAAATTGTATTTTTGTGTAAATTTGAGAATAACGTATAAAACTATTTAAGCATCCATGCTGGTTACCAATGTACCATAGAAATAAGTTTATTCATTTCCATCTATATGTACATTTTTTGCAAGTCATTGAGAGCAATGTAAACAAGCTATATTTTGTGGACCACCAGTTTAGTTAAATCATTAACTTCTTTAATTAAATTAAATAAAATTTATTTTCTGATTTCTATGAAATTAACAAATTTGAGTTGTACATCTATGCAGATCTCTCAGATGCATTTAGGTTTTCTATCCAGGCAGCAGTTCTGGAGGAGAAGATTTACAAAGAGGGGTACCCCCTAAGGCCTATTTTGCCCCACCCTGGTTTCACCCCTGAGACAATCTGGTCGAAAAACACAAAATTAGTAGAGGACATTGAGTAATTGCTTTCTGTAAAATTTCATCAAAATCCCTGAAGCAGTTTTGAAGAACAAGCTGACAGTGTGAAAAAACATACCCTCCCATTTTTTTCAGTTTCAATAAATTCATAAAAAAATCTTTCAAGAAAGCATATCTCTACCTAATTACTGCTAAAACACATGCAATGAATGCATATATAGTGAATAAGAGGGGAAATAAAAGAAATCATACAAAAATAAATGAAAATGACAGTCTCAAAAGATGTCAAAATCATGTCAAAAATTTATTTTCTGATTTCTATGAAATTGACAAACATACATGTATATCTATATATCTATGTGGGATCACTGTGATGCAATTAGTTTTCCAATCTATTCAGCAGTTCTGGAGAAGATTTTCAAAAAGGGTACTACCTAGAGCTACTTTGCCCCACCATGGACCAATCCCTTAGTCGATCTGGCTGAAAAACACAAACTTGGTAGAGGACCTTGAGTATTTGCTTCTTGTAAAGTTTCATCAAAATCCTTTTTCGACATTTTGGAGAAGACGTGTGACAGATCAAAGTTGGTCGGTAAAACTCACTTGAACCTTTGTTTCAGGTGAGCTAAAAATGACATAAATGTACCTGTGATATACACTGTATAAAGTCTACATGTAGGTTTTAAATATTGCTGAATGTACATCCAGTTAAGCTGAATTCTATTTATAGATTTTAATACACTTACATATAACACACAAACGTATTTTCGTTCCGGTGGGATTACTAAATTGTGTAACACTCTCTAATTCTGTAATGATATTTCTGTGTATCTTTTTTTAGGTTTTGATATTTATGGCAAAACAAATATTCTACATGATATTATTCAAAGTGACTTCAGTCACACAAAGAATTATAATAGACATCCACTGATGTAAGGCAGATTTCACGAGTGCTAGTGTTACATGGAAGGAATATCTTGCACTGAAGTAATTCCATTCATGCTAAAGTTACAAGTACAATGTATGAAGGCCTCAAGAAGATAGATGTTTGCTTCACAAACATGAGGGCCTCGAGTAGATAAATCAAATAAAGTAAATAAATAAATCAAATTTTAGGTCAAAGTCTTACAAAAATTTCTTTCTTTACCTAATTACAGGTAAAACACATTAAAAGAATATAAAGGGAGATAATCAAAGAAATCATACAAAAATAAATGAAAACTATAAAGTCTGAAAAGATCTCAAAAATGCGTCAAAAGTTTATCATTTAATTTTAACAAAAAACAAAAACTTTACTCATACATCCATGTAGATTACTCAGATAAAATCGGTTTTCAATACATGGACATACAGTGGTTCTGGAGAAGATTTTCAAAGAGGGCCACCTTTTTTTTACCCCACCCCTCAAGAAAAACACAAACTTTGTAGAGGACCTACAGAACTTACTTCCTGTAAAATTTTGTCAAATTCCTTTCAGGGGTTTCAGAGTAAAATGTTGTAAAGATAACCATGGACGCTGGAAAATGAGTGATGACTATACAAGTATATATACAGTGTAAATGTAGCTCATTAAGCTTCGGCTTAGGTGAGCTAAAAACAGATTATGTCCTTACCACACATCCTTATGTATTACTATATTACTGTATTACCAGTGAAAAATCTTTGAAGGATGTAAAACAATGATAAAGCAAACATCTTTTCATTTTATTTTTTTTTTTTTTTTTTACAGATTTTTTGAAATTTTTCAGGATTGGCCTTGGATACACATTCCATTTTACTTTAAATATAAATGTAATATTCAGCTTTTATATCTACATGTACACGATGTAAACATGTACATGTAGTTCAAAGAAAACCTTAGTGGGCATGCACATGTAACTACATTGTGTATTCCATCATGCCCATGTAGTACAAAATGTTGACTTCACATGTACATGTATGTAGATCTTATAATTAGAAACTGATTACAACCAAACCAATATCTGTCATATATTTTGAACATGTACGCTATACATTAATATATGGGTCTCTTATGTACAAATCTACATGTAAATGAAGTTAATATTAAATTTTCAGATAATTAGTTAGCCAACCTTGAATGAAACTTTACAAGTAATACTAATAGGCCAGGTTAACAGACAATTAACGTAAAGTTTTAGTGATACTTTTAAAATGCACATGTGCAGTTCATTCAATGTAATTTAATAATAATCAATAACACCATACAACTCATGTTAACAGCAGATGGTAAACTATACAGTATAACAGAATTTTAAAGTTAATACAGAGAGGCAGCATGTGTGTTCATTGTAATAAACGGATACACAAATGTATATAAATATAGAACCGGCTTTAGCGATCACCTGTGTATAAAGACCACCTGGACACAAAGATCTTTTTTTGCTGTCCCCAATAGTACCATTTGTTTACAAATCAACCTCTATCTAAAGACCACCTCCTTATAAAGACCAGTTTTATTGTGCCCTGAGGGGGGTCTTTATATACAAGTTAATATATATATATATATATATAAATATATATATATATATATATATATATATATATATATATATATATATATATATATATATATATATATATATTCCTTGTTATACTGCCGCCATTTATTTAACCAAAATTAAGTAGGTTGGGGGAAACCTTAAATGAAATAAAATGGTAAATTGGAAAAGTGGAATTTCAAGATGAGCGAGGTGGCAAATATATAAATTAATGTAATGGGGGTCATTGTAAAGAGGTTTTACTGTAAATACATGTATATACATGTATAATGTTTGTGACACATTCTTGGCAGGATGTACATGTACAAACCCATTTCTGCTTATTTCAGGCAAACGTCATCGGCAAAACCATTTAGAATTTTAATGTTTATTTGTGTAAAATCAGGCAAAAATACATGTACTTCGCAGACGTGTAAATGTAAATGTAAATTGACTCTCTTTTTAAATGCATTTCATATTTCAATATTTTATAAATATTACAGTAGCAATTTGTACAACAAATTGTGAATTTTTTTCATCAAATTATTAGTGAAAACCGTCTACAAATGTGGAAAAAAGACCAAAAAGAATATGTACATGTTGGCTGATCTGGCCAAGAAACATAAATATTGCTGTTTAAGAAATTCATAAAAACATCTAGAAATCAAATTCTGGCAAAACTCTTGCACAAAATATTTCATCACCTATAAACAAGTAAAACACATTAATTCATCATTGTGAATGCAAGGGGAGATAATTTAGAAAATCATGCAAAAATGAATAAAAATGACAAAGTCTGAAAAGACCTCAAAAACACATCAAAAATTAATATTCTGATTTCTATGAAAAATACAAGCTTGAATTATACATCAATCAATGTACGTAGATCACTCAGAAACAATCCGTTTTTTAATTCATTCAGTGGTTCCCTGGATCCTCCATTGGGCCGATATGGCTGAAAACTATAAACTTGGTAAAGGACCTTGAGCACTTGCTTCCTGTAAAGTTTCATCCAAATCCCTTCAGTGGTTTCAGAGGAAAAGTCAAAAATATGAAAAGTTTACAGACGGATGCCAGATGGGGAGTAATAACAAATGGCTCACTTGAGCCTTCAGCTCATGATCAGGTGAGCTAAAAAACAGATTACATCTGCATATTGGCCCCATGGTGACAACAGATATGGCTGAGCCTGAATATTTCACTTGTATAATGAGATGTCATCAGCTTTAGGTGAAGTTATACAAATTTTGGCCTGTGCTATGGACTGACAACAATGCATTGAGGGTTCTTTAACGTGCAATGCCTTTGGGTCATGGGGCCTCAGTTTTCAGTCTCATCCAAAAGACTTGTGACTTTCACTTCCTATGCCGAGTGCTTGTTGAAGGAAGTCACTACCATTATTAAAGTCTTTTGGTATGACCCAGTCCGGGAATCAAATCTGGGACCTTTTGCTTGCATGTAGCTAGTGTGGTCTCTCAAAAGATGTTTTATTTAAAAGATTACCACATGTACATGTAAACCAAGTGAATTTAAGAGTTTATTCTTACAAGACAGATGGTTTTATATGACATTTGTCTCACAACGCAATTCTACTGTTGTACATATGGCCTTTATCTGTCAATTTTGAGTAAATGCCATTGGCCACACATTTAGGAATTTTAAGGTGAATTTGTGTCAAATTGGGAAAAATGCTTGGATACATGGAAATTTACATTTGTACATGTAAATGCAACATTTTTTAGAACTTTTTTTCAATGCATTTCCCCTTATATCAATTCATTTTTTATCACAGTCATGGCCTCAACACCAAATTGCAAATTTTTGTCATCAAATTGGGAAAAAAACAAAAGTACATGTATTTTGCATTAGGAATGGGGCCAAATTTAGTGGAAACTATAGAAATAGACCTGCAAATGTACAGTATAATACATGGTATTATATATGTAAATAATGATAATATCTCCATGATTAGGAACCACATGTAAAATGTACTAAATACTTACATGTACGTACTTGTTTTGCATTCTGAATCTCTAAGAAATTCTATAATCTGACTTTTTTAAATGGTTGAACCCTTACATGTATGTCATATGATATACTATAAGATAATTATAGCTTTATTACTTTGTGTTTCCAGGATTCCTTGATGCAGCCATCCGGAGTGTTTGTTGTCAATTTCATGTAGAACCGAGTTGCGCCTCCAGTGACAAACTTCGGATGTGCTGGAACATTCTGTAAATGTGTCACTTTCAAAACTGTCGTGACGGCCATCGTACCATCGATCATAAATCTCAAACAGCAAATCATCGACAATAGAACTTTGATGTTCAACAGACGAATTGTGACGCAAGTTGTATGTTACCGATGACATTTCAGCAAAAGGCACAAACGGTTTAAATACTGTATTCATTGAAATAAAGTTTATATTTCATTCATACTTTTGTGTCATAAATTTGTTAATTGCTCATTACTGATTGATAAAACCTTCCATTATTAGCAAACAGTACTGATACCGTTACAAGACAGCACACATATTAGCACAGCACACATATTAGCACTTGATAACAGTGGCACATGTACACATAAATGATATATCCAAATTTAGCACTTGATAGTGTTGCCAGTTGGCAAGTGCTAGGACCAGCTGCCATTTACTGATTCAGTCAGGTCTCGGGAAGCTTTTGACCAAACATCTTTGTTTAATATGTTAGGATTGATGTGTCATACACTAGCCACAGCTTTCAAGAATTCAAGGCCTCTGCCTGGGGGTCATGTAATGTTTTAGTACGATAGAGCAATGCATGTTTTCTACACCAGTAAACGTAATCTCGGGAGTCAGCAAGTTATGGCCACGGTGTCACTCTCATAAAATAGTTTTAAATATTGCACGACTTTCAGTAGTTTTTAACTTCACCATGGCCGTATAAACAGATGAATTGTTGCAACAGTCTATCATTCTACCTGTTGACGTGCAACGTGTCTGTCCGTGCGAATGAGAGAAGAAACATCTGGCGTATCAACAGACAAGCAGATGATAAATATTGATATTGATATATTTCAAAACACAGGAGAGTTATTAAGGGGAGGTAAATCTGTGGGCGTACCTCCAAACTGAAAACAAAATTTTTCAGGTTTGTTCGTACCAAATTCTATCGATCCTCTGCCTTTTCGTAAAGGATTTCAGTAGGCTTAGTGAGTATACAAATTGAAATAACCATGGGAGACAAAAAGGAAAAACAAAAACAAGGAAGCAAGCATCCCCCAAAAACAACCGAATGATATTTTTTCAGTCGAGATGTTAATTCCTTATTAGATAAGTAAACATAAATCAAAGTACTGAAAGAACTAATACGATTTGATGTTAATCGTTTAGTTTTAATGAGGTTCATCATATGTCTGTACTAGATATGAATACATTTGTATACTGACACGCCCCCTTGCACTATTTATACTAGTTATGCACCCCCGTGCATTAAATATTCTCGTAATGCACCCAGGGCCCCTGTTCGGAACTTCTCTACTTAAACTGCGATCAAAGAAAAGAAAAAAAATCGAGTGTCATTCGTTTCCAGTACATTTCATCGTCTGCTCGTTCGGTGTCATCCAAAATCATGAAACTGAACACGGTGAAAGGATTTTTATTCTTTCGATCAGAATGTTAGAATTAGTGTGTTGTTATTGTTGTGTCTTATTATGTGTTAAAATTTGTAATTTAGACACATGATAAAAAGTTTATAATATGACCATTTTGATATCATACTCCTTTGACCCTCAGGCTGATATCGGGAACCTCGGGCTGAGAAGGAGTACGATATCTAAATCAATAATCTCTATTTAATACACTCAGTATACGGGAAAAAATATACATTGTTTGAAAGGTTTGC
Organism: Atrina japonica; assembly: GCA_030159075.1. Lineage (NCBI taxonomy): Eukaryota > Metazoa > Mollusca > Bivalvia > Pterioida > Pinnidae > Atrina > Atrina japonica. The sequence goes on along the minus strand of BROG01000010.1, from coordinate 2,053,312 downwards.
AGGTTAATTTCAATAAAGGGTACCACTGCCATGTTGTAAATTTTTAACTGAGAAAATGTAAGCTATTTCCCGAGTTTTCAAATTAGCTAAAACCTGCGTGATTCATCCAATTTTATTTCAAATAAAAAAGAATAATGACAATGAAAACATCACTAATTTTTCACATTCTTTACCATTTTAAGTTAACTTTTATTTGGGTAAAATTAGGTTTTACAAAGTAAATTATGGAACAAATCACAAATAATACTTTAGATGTTCTGTCTGGACATGTTTTTATTTGATGACATACAATTGTAAATAATGATAAAAAATATTGCTCATTTGAAGAAAATTTTAGAAATATTAAACAAATTGTGTGAGTACCGTACTCAACGTATTTAGAATCTATTCATTTTTTGCAAGAAAATCATAAGTGTGACGCAAAAAATATATGTGAATGATGAAAAATAATAATGTCTCCTAATCACTCAAAACCCCAAAGTTTTACAAACGATTATATAGTCTTGACAAAAGTTGGTTAAACCTAAGACAGTTTCTGCGGGAGTATTGTTCCTGCCCTTTTCTTCTACTCTCCATTTTAGTATTTTTGTTCTTAACTGGTTGATGACGGTGTTTTGGTACAAAGTTCATCTCGTATCGGTTAATGGCAACCTCAACGGTGTTTTTTACGGCACTAGCAACATCTCAGATAATTTCTCCAGAGATACACAAATACAGCTTCTGTGATATCATTGTTGATGTCGTCATCTGCATCTCTGACCCGTAGTTTATGGAACAAATTACCACCTGAGACACGATACTCTCCCTCTGAATATATTCAAAAATAAAATAAAACATAGAAATAACCCTCAGATCCCCCCATTTATCTTATGAAAACAGAAATATAAATATTATGTATTTGCAGCTTAAACAAGGTTGCAGTAAAATAAAAGCTGACTGAGTTAACTTGGTCCCAAATAGTAAGTGCACATGTATATGTGGATACAGTTATGAAAATGATCAACATTACTTTTTGTATTAAACCTTTATATAGCGTTATCGGAATGTTCTCTTAAGGAAAATAGAAGATATGGGTATAAACATCAACCTTGGCACAATTTTATACGGTGACCAAAATTTGACCACACAGCACGATATAGAGCTAATTAAAAGTGTATAATTTCTGAAAACAAAGCAATCGATTCGTCTGGTCCCCCCTTCCTTCCAAATTTCTTCTTTATACACGATACATTGTAATGTTAACGTTCATGCTCCATGTGACCCTCCTTTCTTTATTTCCAGTTTTTTCTATTCTTTATATTTATCAGTTCATTCATATGTTGTTACATTTTGTTTGACTTCTTTTTTTTTTTTTTTTTTTGTCAACGAAATGATACATGTATGTTTGTTATGGGAAATAACACACCTAAGTTGGATAACTTGAGTTCAAACCTTTTGTCTTGTTTCTATGACAGTAAAATATGTTTAACCTAATTTACCTAAATGTCATATAGACCTTCGGTTGTTCAAATTGTTTGCTTTCGACGTTTTTATCGCACATGAATTTTACTTTCAATGCAGAAACGCAAATTCGTAGTTTTGCATCAAACGATAAAAATGTTGAAAACAAACGATTTGAACCAACGAAGGCTTATATTATAGGACTAATTACAATGATGTCAGAGAGACACTTGATCGCAATTCGGTATAAATTTATTTCATTCCCGAAAACCGTGTTTGCAGTTTTAAATCACGATAACAGTAGGTAATTTCGTTAGTCCTATAACATTCATTGGTTCAAATGGTTTGGTTTCAAGGTTTGTTTTTATTTGGATGATGCCGAAGTCTTATCAGTCGCTATTTTCTCGTGGCATTTTGAATGACTGCGTAACGTCTCTTACGTGACCCGCTGGACGATCTGAAAGTAGGGGTTGACTGGTAGAAAATGTTTCAGAATAGGATATTTTTAGACATTTTTCTATAATAACAATGAGAGAAGAAAACTCAAAACTGTTGCAAACATCGTCAAATAACCGAATTCCCCCACAAAAATTCGTTGGGAAATTACTTCGAGAAAATTTCGACTTTTGATAAGACTTCGTGGTTCATCATTAATAGTAAAAATAAATAAATATCCGATTAAAACGTTGGAAGCAAACGATCTGAACCAACGCTGGCTTATTGCGCTTGTCTCTTGGTACTGTAAAGTCTCATCGCCGACTGATGTCAGTCCATAATCTAGCACAGGACAAAATATTATTTGTGGCACTTCAAATAAATTTGGTGATATCTCCATGTCTGTGAAAAATTCTTGGTGCGAAGTACAATAATGAAAAAAACCGTGTCCATTAATGTAGATTGTGACGGGGAAAAGTAAAATTGAGTATATATAATTCAGAGAGGGGTCTAAACGTATTAGCCCTCTAGATATCTGACTACAGTTACCATGGAAACAGTTGTAAGATCGGTAGATAATAACATAGTCGCACGGTAAGAAAGAAGCGGTGTCATATAATAAAGAATACCGTGAAATATAGGCCTACCTTTATATTTAGATTTTGTTGAGATCCAATACTTCACCATGTAACATTGCATCTACTTTATTAATTAAATATAGCACTCAATCCTCGATTTTTAAAACCAAGCCACCAATATCCCCAGAAATAATTTTGATAGGCAGTTTCCCATGTTAAATTTACATTGCAGTGTTGGTGGCATATTTAGAACTTTACATTTTCATCAGCGATATAAGTTTTAAGAGGGGAGAATCGGATGACAATTTTTATCATTATTCGTTCATCACTCATACCAGCTATATATAAAGCTAAATTAATCCCCTTGATTTTCAAATAAATGTACCTGCAATGTATTTTCACTGTAATCTACTTCTGTGGGATTACAACATGATTCTGATAAAACCGAAACTATACACAAACGTAAAAACAAGATATGTTGCCGTTTTATATCGCCGGATATGTTAAACATTACATCTGTTCATGTTCAGTTTGAAAATTCTTTTTATTTGTTAAACTAATAAAATTTGGAGGGATTTGCGTAGTTATCAAAAGATTTTGATTCTAGACTAGTAATTACTTTTAGTAGATCTGGTTTTTTGTTTTTTGTTTGTTTATTTTTTGTTTGTTTGTTTTTGTATTTTTTTTTTTTTTTTTTTTTTTTAATAGATCTAAAATCTAAAAATTAAAATTTGCTGAAACATTTTTGTTATAGAGTCTACGGGGGAAATATACATTAATTGTGTACACATGTTTAAAAGGTTTGCAGGTTAATTTCAATAAAGGGTAGCACTGCCATGTTGTAAACTTTTAACTGAAAAATGCATGTTATTTCCCTAGTTTTCAAATTAGCAAAAACCTGCGTGATTTATCCAGTTTTATTTCAAACAAGAAGAATAATGACAATTGGAGGAAGCGCGAGTCACCAGTCCCTGTTAGTTCTATATATCGCTGCTCATACGTCGTGTTTTAAACTTCTGGAAAAACACCTGCTTTGTTTCCAACATGGGCGCAGACATTTTGGACACCCAAAGTTGTGCGGAGGGTAAAATGAGCCCAGAGATCTGATTGGTCATTACTTGAAAAAAATAGTTTTGCCATTAATGAGTGAAATTAAGGTGATAAAAAAGATACATGAATATTTGTAGTAATTTGGAAATTATAGGGTTGACGGTTGAAAATTGAAAGGGGGGGTCATATGGGAATAGATATTTTCCTTGGTGCGGAATACTACGAGTTGTAAACAAGTGGAAATTTGAAGTAAAAACGCAACGGCAACCTATACTTTGAATATTTTGTTATCCAAAATATTGATCCTTCAGCACAGGGTACTTATTTGACCCAGATTTAATAAACATGGGAGTGACAGTGACCTGAAGTTTTGTAATTTAGCATTGAGGCCTATGGGAAAATATTTGGTGGTGTCTGTCCTTCTGTCAATCTTTTAAAACATGATTTATATATAATTTAACTTCTTTCGTTATTTTCGCGGTTCATTCAACTTGTCTGGTGCTGAGACTGCTTTGGCACGTTGCATACCTGTTGAAAATTGAATAGATAATAAGAAGAGATAGCATTTTGATTATTAGACAACTTATTTCACCCACTGAAGCCTTCATTATACACTATAATTTCGTTGCATTCGAAATATCGAAGAATTTCCATTTTCCAAAGTGAACCGCGCAGACAGTAGATCTTTATCGATATCGATATCGAAATCAAATTTGACCCAAATTATAACAAGCATAAAACAGGCGAGCTATATAGTCTGCATTCGCGACCAACTATTTTTCTTGATTCACCTTAACACTTAAGCCGGCCTGGCTCAGTCGATAGAGCACTCGACTCTTGATCACGAGGTCGTGAGTTCCGAGTCCAGCCGGCGGCAGGTTGGTTTCCTGTCCTTCGAACGAGACAGTAAAGCTCGAGGTCCCGTATCGCAGTAGGTGTTGCATGTTAAAGAACCCAAAATTTGAAGCCCTACACCGGTATTTGGTGACGTCTCCATATGAGTGAAATATTTTTGAGTGGGACGTTAAACAACAATAAACAACACTTAATCTTACATTGGCCATTCGCCATATTAATATTACTATGGTATTGACCTAGAAGTCATAATAGTAGTTTCATGCATAACATACAAATATGTGGACATGAATAAATGTGATTTCAAAAGAAAACGAACCATTGTGAACTTGTTTTTAATTTTGAATTAACTTTAAACCCAGTCATCGTCTGAATCTGCATTTTCATTATCGTCAAAGTCAATTTCCAAATATCCATATCCTCCAAATTACTCGTATCAATATTTGTCTCTTTATCCACAATTTCTTGTTTCAGCTATAAAAGATTGCTTGAAGCACTCTATTCCTCCAAATCAGAACAATTTGATGTACAGGACATACTATCTATATAACATGTACAACCTGCAGTGCAACACTTTTTTGTGCCCTACAACTTGCAACGAATGACATCTAAAAGCTTCTCCCAAAATGTAAAATTGGGTCAAATTCTGTAAAAAGGTCAAGTTTGGTGATGAGGTCAAGTTCGGTGAAAAACATGATTGGTGAAACGGAGTCACTGTCTGTGGCCGTGATCCAGAATACTATCTAGTATCTCTGAGAGGGGGACTTCATAATGTTTAACAAGATCCCCGTATCGACCATAAAACTTCCAAGCGTTCAACAACGTAACCTTGTGTAAGTAGTTTATTGGCTAGTCGTTTAGCTCTCAGAATAAAACATTCATAAGAAGATCAAGCCCTGGCATAACGTATAAGTTGTGAAATGAAAACGCCATAGGCAGGAGAAGATGGAATATTACTACTTAGAAACGGGAAGTTTGTGATATGGAAATTGAAATCGTCGTTTGTCATAGAGGGATGTGTGAAGTTGGCCGTCATTTCCAATCTAGGTAAGAAGCAGTTATGCTGCTCTCTGTCGTCTCATTGATCTATAGCTCAACATGATTCATCTGGTCCGAGGTAATTCTGAAATTCTTAATTATTTATGGACAGAACATCGTCGATATACCTGTTAGAAAAATTGAACCGAGATGCTAACTAGACTGTATAAATTCCGCTTTTTATGAATACAAAAATATGTCAGCCAAGAGAGGTGCACAATTGGTACCCATTTGAATTCCGACAATCTGTTGGAAAAACCACGAAGATGTTGTCTACTAGAAACCCCAGCATCTTGATAATATCATCCTTGTGTTCCTTGACAAAAAAGGTTCTTCATGACCTAACAACAAATATCTATATCTGTGATTTCCATTTTTGGGTACAAATGAGTTTTGTATAATAGATGTTAATTTGTTTGTTTTTAGTTTTTGATGAGGGATTGTTGTGTAAAGGGTCGAAAAATCAAAAGACTTGATGCTTGTAATATGTTTGAAATTTGGACATTTTAAATGTTCCAACAATTCCTTTGAATTATTTAGGATCCACATCTGATTGACTCCGCTTCTGGAGTAGGCCGTTGTGTTAGAAGTTTGGTAAGCAAAATAGATAAAGGCTTGGGGAACACTTACATGACCCCGCAATGAAGTGGTGTTTATAGGGATTTCTGTGCATCTTCTGAATCCAATAAATATATGGCAATTCAAGCTCCGTATCACTTGTGGGTATTCCAAACGAAGCGAGAACGAATTTATGATTATCTAATATTTCAGAGGTAGAGAAATCGGTTAGAGAGTATGTAGGATTTCCAGGGAGTGTGTTTAGTCCAAGCTTCTCTCGTAGGATGCTGAAGTAGTATCGCCTGCAGACAAATGTGAAGTTGTTAGATGCTTTGTCAGCAGGAACGATGATAAAAAAATTTCATGGAGACGGGAAAGTTCTCTGACAATATCAGGGTCACGAAAAATTGAATTGTATTTTGTGTTGACACAATATTTAAGTCGTCGAATTCTTCGTTTAAGAACATTACTGATCGACTTAATCCACTCCGAAAAAGTATCAGGTTCGACATCTTTCTTAGCCCAGCGTATGGCGTACTCTTCACATGCGTCCATAATAAATTCAAGGTTTTGGCGCCTTGTAAACGATACAGGTTCCCTATATTTTGGGCCTTTGCATAAAAGATCTCTCAGTTTTCTGTTGCGCACAATGTTGAGATCATCTGTCACATCTGTCACAACATGGCCACATGGAGAGTACACGAATTCAGATGTAGAACAGGTACAAGGCGGAATGTTCTGAGAAAGACTGGGTAAATTGTGTTGCTGCAGATTAGCCTTTCAATTAAAGATCTTAGAGGCAACTGAACGCGTATAGCTATAGGAAATACATGGTGAATCTTTGTATTGGAAGTATGGTGTAGGTCTATTTTATCACAAAAAAACTCACATTCAAAATCCAGTTATGTCATTCGACTGTGATAGCGGATTTTGACAGTTAACTGCCTTCCAAAACATAACTTGTAAATAAGTCCGAAGAATATGTTGAAGTAACTTAGCTGTCATAGGAGGAAGCGTCATGAACTTTGGATTTCATTTTTTCCTTTGTGAAAAGGGTAAAGCGAACTGATACCACTGAGGTCCCTGGGGCTAACCATACAGAGCAGTAAAAAGGCCTTCCTACCTCCATTACGTCCGTTTGTATTGCATCAGCTAAGCCTGGATACTCTCCATCAAACAAAGTCTTTAGAGCACTGACCTCTCCGTTTCCACAAGGATATGACGTGTCACATCCTATAAAATATCACGCATACCCAGTAACTGCAAACAACTGCACCAAGATCATCGAATGCGGTATTTATGGAACTGTACCATCCCAATGTTCAATCTGTACCTTACACTGTAAGTCCGCTCGATATACACAATATCCAAACAGTACAAATACATCCGTGTCATTACTCAAACGTAAATAATTTTGTTGTCATAGATGGCAGCCTCAAGGACATAGAAAAAACTTTGTTGTCACAGCTGACAGCCTGGAGGACATATAAAACAACTTCATTGCCACAGCTGGTAGCCTAGCCTCAAAGACATAGAAAACAACTTTGTTGCCACTGCTGGCAGCCTCAAGGACATAGAAAACATTGGTGAACTCTACCTCACCATGTCCAAAGGCATCATCATCTTTAGTCTCCACTGTAGTATTTGGGCCAAGGCTAAAGGTGTTGAGGACAGTTTCCAACCTTCGCTTATTGTGTTTTACTTTTAATGATTGCATCTCTTTTGGGAAGAAGACTTGTAACGGAAAGGACGTTTGACGAGAACTGATTTGCTATATACATCATACATGTAATGTCATATTACCATTTTATTTATTTTTGTTGGTTTGTATTATGCTATTTGTAGTTCAAGAAGGACAATGTCTTCTTCCAAAGGGCAGGTTAAAGGAACTAAAGATAAACCGCTCATATATCTTGAAAACATTTTCATCTGGTTATTGGTGATTACGCAGAAGCGACAGATGGAGTTAGGTCCTCTCGTTGAGTATCAGCTTTGTCCATCAATAAGAGACGTGGGAACTGCACAAAGCTCATACTCGAAAAGTGGATCAACCTCCATCTGTCCAATCATCAATAGCCGGTGAAACTGTTTTCAAGATCTATAAGTGATTTATCTTTTGTTCCTTTAATCTGCTCACCTGAAATAGGTGTAAATTTTCAAAATAGGTTTTGACACACTACTGTCAGAATTAAAGGTCAAAGAACGGTGAATACTTTTGATTTCTTCAGATCTGTAGGTCGAAAGTCAAGGTACCAATTGAAACTCTGGTCATAAGAAATCTATATGTAAAATATAAAATCTATATCCCTCATCGTTTAAAACATATAGCAGAGGTTAATTTTTTTGAAAAGTAGGTCAAAGGTCAAGGTACCAAATAAAAGCACTGGTAATAATTAATCTCTATATGTGAAATATTTTAGAAAGCCCTTGACTTTGTGATTAAAAAGATTAAAGCCATGTTAAAGTTTTGTCTACAGACACTGACTATAACGACGATGATAACGCCGCCAATGACGTGTATTTGGAACATTTTGTTATGTCCGAAAAGACACTTTGATTGTTGTTATATATGTGAACAAGATGCGTTTGTGAAACACAAATGCCCCGGTCCCAATAAATTTGTATGCTGGCAAATAATATGTATACTTTAAATATTGCAATGTCCAACATTTTGACCCCACCGCAACCCAGGGGCATGTGATGTCAGTGAGGTGTGAGCAACGTTTGGTTATTGTATCACAATTCAAACTTGAAATATTGCACTTTATATGTAAGTGGGACGGAATTACGGACAGACAAACAGACAGACAGACAGACAAGCAGACATACGGACGATCCAAATACTAGATGTCGCCGGCGGACCTTTCAGACCGGGCATAAAAGGTAACACATATCGTTCAGCTCTGAGAATAATATGGACCGCCTTTTTATTTTTTAATACCAGTTAGTGATATCACTCTTTCAAATAGGTGATATCACTTATGCGAATAGGTGATATCATTTTTATAAATTCTAAAGTGATATCACTTATATGAATGAGTGATATCACCTATTCGAATGAGTGATTTCACCAATTCGAAAGAAAGATAACACCTATTCAAATGAATGAGTGATATCACCTACTCGAATAAATGATATCACTTATTTGACTAAGTGATATTCGTTTTGTAAAGTGATATCACCTATTCGAACAGGTGATATCACTTATGAAACAATGCCAATGAATGCTCCCTGCAAAAAATAAAATATATTCCTGAGTCTAACAAAAATATGACTTGTGTCATCTTGGGCATTATGAATTATTTATTTTTTTGGTTTCCTTACATTATATAAGAATTATATAGGATGTTTTAAGTTCAACCAATCGGACCCAAAATGGCAGGACTCGGCGGTATGGTTTTGGGGGCTCTGTCTGCTTTGAATGCTGAACTCCGTCCAAATCCTACAACAGACACGGGAGATGATTTCGATTCTGAAGCGCTGCTCCTTTATCACGATACCGTTATAATGTCCTTTGCACTTTGTTTTTCCATAGATATAGGCCTAGTGATATTCACTGCAGATATACATTTACGGAAGAAACGGGGATCATAAGGTTTTTACTGTTTCCAAATTTGAATATTCGTTTTGTAAAGTGATATCACCTATTCGAATAGGTGATATCTGTTTTGTGATGTGACTGCCTTTAATCCAATAGTGATTAATTAAACAAACATGAGGTGTAATAATATATATTATTCTCTATCAAATAAAACCAAAAGTGCACAGACATCCACTCCTAGCACACACTTTACTCATGTACAGACGCCCCAGACTGTCCAACTGGAAAATTTCACACCGGCAATTACACCTAGCATTCATAAATCTCTACATACTTTAGAATCTCAAATATTTGCACCACTAATGAAGCCATAAATGATAGAAAATAATGATGAAAAAAGATATATTACACATGCTGTCCAAATTATGCAACATTTATACTGTTTTTCACAACTTTGTGCAAACATGGTGCAGAGAAACTTACATATTAGGAAGGAGAGAAAAGAACTGCATGAATGCTGAAGAAAGGAAATACAACACAATGTCGAAAAACCAGGGAGAAAATGGTTGATGAGACCATTTGATGAATTTTTCATGGTTTGTTTAAAGTTACGGCATGGGATTTTTGCATGAATTTTTATCGGATTTATTTTGTGTATCGGTTATGACAGTTTCTAGGGTAGTGAACACCTCAATAAGTTTCATGTTTGACCATCATGAGTCACTCATTCCATGAAAAAAAAATGAGCCAATCTACCTAAACATTTTTCACACATGACAAAAGTTAGGATTGTTATAGATTCTACAGAGTTGTTCTGTGAGAAACCTGGAAATCTAGAGGCTCAATTTCTAACATGGAGTGAATACAAACATCACAATACAAAGTGTTGATTGCAGTTGCCACGAATGGGCTGGTAACATTTGTATCTCAACTTCTGGGGAACATGCATCTGACAGATGTATTGTACAGAAAGATGGGAACTTATTTTTTATCAAAACTGGAACATGGAGATTTAATTCTTGCTGATAAAGGATTTACTGGAGTTGCTCCAAATGGGCTGGTAACATTTTTATCTCATCTTTGGGGAGGACATGCACCTGACAGATGTATTGTACAGAAAGATGGGCACTTGTTTTTACCAAAACTGGAACATTGAAATGTAATTCTTGCTGACAAAGGATTTACTATTGGAGATTTTCTTCCAGGTCATACCGGTTTGAATGCCATCTTTTGTGTCAATCACGTGTCAAATGAGTGCACATGAGTTTTATATAACTCAACAGGTAGCTGCTTCTAGAATAGTACTAAAAATGGAAATGGAGCAGATTAAAAATTTCAAAATACTGCAGTCTGTTTTGCCTTTAAGTGAGGCAGATCTAGCAGAAAAATATATTATGATCTGCTGTGCAATGACCAATTTACATGAACCTTTGCTCAAATAATATTGAACTGAGACACATTATTGAAAATACAGGTACATGTTAAGATCAAATTTTGAATCTTTTTTAATTAAGAGTAGTCAAGGGAAGATATATATATATATATACATATATATATATATATATATATATATATATATATATATATATATATATAATATCTGATAGTGTGTTTGTTGAAGTAGTCAAAATTTTTATATATGTGATAACGATTTTTGTATTGCAGTACAATTAAAATAAAAATTTTATCTGAGTATTTGACTTAAACGTTCAAATGCATCATCCATTTACTTTGAATTTGATTAAAAGTCTAACATTTCCGAAGACATTCAATCCAAGCTAGCTTGTACATTTATATGTACTATGGTAATATATACTTAACTCATCAACCCCTGAAAAATGATAGTCTATTCTGTAATTGAATTATTTAGGCCAGTACAAATGTGACATTAGGGGTGAATAAGTTAAATAATATATTTAATACCAACAACAGAAATAAGAACAGGACTAGGCACCATAAAATTTGAGAATTTCCTCAAGATGAAGTCTGAGAATATTTATCAACCTGGCATGCTCAGCAAATTATTTCAATATAATTAAAATTTTAAGGCTTGAGTAGTTCCTGAGTTTTATGGTGGCATGGCCTAAATTATAAAAAAAAAGAAAAATCATATCACGTTTACATTTATTATCAGTTAATAACAACATACAAGTGTATCATAATATAAATTCTTTCTTGTCAATCTGAAGGGTCAGTTTAAATTTCTTGTAGGTGACCATAGTGATATCTATACAAAGTATATTGTACATATATAACAAATAATGAAACAATCTTTGAATAAGAAATCTGGATATATTGAAATCGAATTGGGAACTAAATTTTTCTTTTGAATTAACCAAAATATCCGAGTTACAGTATGTTGGCAATAAAAAAATTCTGACAGTAAATCAAATAATTTTAAATAAAGTGAGGATTTCAATGTAACAGGGTCCTATATCAACTGTTTGGACTGTAAATGTTTAAGTACATGACTACATTTCAAAATGGCACAGATATAAAGAAAAACGAAAATTAAGGTTAAATCTGTGTAACCTGCTTTGTTTCCATATAACTGGCATTGCTACATCACGTGGCCCTTGATGTTACAAAGCAGAAGGAACTACTTTCAACGGCACTGCTAACATGAACACAATATGCCTGTGAAAGGAAAACATAAAAAACCATTACGCTTTTTGTTCATGTTTTAATATCAATACTAGCATAACGGATCGTATAATTCAGGAGTCCTGGCAAACATAAACTCGCAATCATGCTATTTTTATGACGGATATGGCCGATACTTAGCCTACCGAAGCACAGGGTCTGGGACTCGTATTTGGGTTTTGTCTACACAAAAATCGTGTACATTTCCTTGTGATGTTGCCATTGTTCTGTATGTGGATAAAGCTCTCGGTTTGTTCACACTTAGCTCTGGTCAGCGTTTCATAAAACACCGAAACCATATTAGATTCAATGGATGGTCCTTGTCACGTTGTTTTAAGTGCATCGCATAATTCGACGCCAAATTTAGTACTTCGCCTCTGGTGTAGCTATACCTGATGGCAGCCATGTATTTCAGGTGATATACAAGTAGGCCTATTGTTTCTTCTTCTTGGTTGAGTAATGTGGATGGTCCTGGCGAAACAGTTTCGATCAATCTTTCCCCAAAACACGCTGACGCAGAGAATTTTGAGGTAGATCTACGATTGGATATACAGTGAAAATTGTATATAAAGACCCCCTTAGGAACACAAATAAAACAGACTTTATGAGAAGGTGGTGTTTATATAGAGGTTGATTTGTACACAAATGGTACTATTGGGGACAGTCTTTGTGACCATGGGTTCTTAATGCATATGTGGGTACTGAACCAGGTTTAACTGTACGTTTATTTATACAACAACTTTCATTCAATGGTTTTGGTGTAAAAAAGATTTGAAGTCTAGTCTTGAGTCCGACTTAAGACTAAGATCGATTCATGATCCACGGCCCTGATGTCAACTTCATTTCTGATACTTGTTAGTGTTATGTTCTGGTTCTCCACAGTACCTCTGGAATGATTTTCACATTTTATCAGAATTGCAATTTAAAATTTATATCAAATGTAATAGTTTCACTTTCTTTTTAATTTCAGAGAGCTTTTGTTGACAGTAGAGGAATGTTTTTGGAGCTAAAGACTTAAAATTTACTTTTGGAAAACATTTCGAAAAATATTTGAAGGGATTGAAGAAAACAAATGACAAAGGTTTTCGGAAAAGCAATCGAAAAAATGAGGATTTAAATTAAAATGAAGATTAACACATTTTTATTATTGTTATTATTATGTTCATTAACTGGAAAGAACTTAGGCAAGTCTAGAAAAATACACCAAACAAGTCACATTATGCTTATTCTTGCCACGTACAGTGCATGGAAAGGAAATAACAAATAAATAATTTACTATGAATTCATTGATTATAATTCGTGGGTTTCAATTTTCATGGATATGTTAATCCACAAAGTTTTGATCACAATTTTAACAGAGCATTGTTTTTAATGATCTTATAGTATTTAGAACTGATAATTATCCGAAATTCTAGACCCACGAAATGGTAAATGAATTCACAGTATGCCAAGTGTTATTGACTTTCAATGTAAAAAGAATTCATTAGTACTCTGACCACTATGAGAAATGTCACCCGATTGTCACATAGAGCCAATTTGTCTAAAATCACATCACATGGAAGTCAGTTTAATTGTATCACCATTGTGGGAAATCAAAGAAGGATAACAATTTTTAAAAATGCATAAATGCTATACAAATATGTCTTCTACATATATTTCATACGCATGAAATTCATGCGTAACTCAATGCGCACGAAACTCATGCATATCTTCGTACGGATGAATTCCATGCGAATTTCACACGTATTGAGTTACGCCCAAATTTCGTGTTACTAACTCGAGTTACGTCTACGTTTACGATCTTTAGTAACTCGAATGATTACAGCTCCCTCCTACGGTCAAAGTCCCTCCAGTGGGCTTAAACACGTTATGTATCAAAATCCTTCAGCTGTCACGTGAACCAGGTGACCAATCAGAGAAGTTCAATATATGATTCTGCGGAGTTTGGATTTCCGTTTCAAATTTGAGGATAAATAGAAAAATTAAAGAAAATATCTTGAACGTATACTGCAAATGAATGGTAAGTTTAGAGTTGTAATTTTACGACAAATGACAACTTTCTTTTACCAGTAATTTGAAGAAAAAAATAGAGTGTTGCAAAGTAGTCAATGCAACATTACAAAATTCTGACGTGAATTACTATAACGTCACAGTCTAGCACAGGAATAATTTCTTCCGAGTGAAGAATTCTGATTGTGTACTCATTCAGGCGTTCATGTAGTGATCGCAACAAGCGAAATATAACGACTTGATTATTCGGGTTTACCTTTAGTGATACTGATCCCAAGGGGACTTAAATTGGCTCTGACTCATGGCAATAGAAGATGTTTCATAACACTGTTTTGTATTCTGGATTCTGCTTTGTTGTTTGTATGCAACCAAACTCGTATAAAATACATGACCAATATGTACTGCTACCGACAGACAAAGCCTCAAATAATATAGCTTTTATTTGTAAGGCACATTACTATAATTGTTTATTAGAAGAACTTGGGTTTAATACGAATTCTGGAAATCGAACATACACACGTAGCTCACTTTCAAAGGACGAGGTCCCACAAAATCACGTGTCCGTATTACGCTCATTTGATATACCTACAAATATTAAAAACATCATACCAAAGTTATAATGCTCAAAACGATATCGTTTCTGTCAATTAGATTTCATCAGTTGAGCTCCAATTTGAAAAGTATGTGTATTTTCTAAAGATAAAGTGGTATCATACAAGGCCAAATTATATTTCTAAAAGTATAGCCGAAATCCGTCTAAGAGTAACCACTGTAAAAAAAAATGACTATCTTAGCTACGGATACCGATTTCGAGCTACCACATTTATATTGGATACCTAAACTTCGTAAACTCCATATAAGCAAAGATACATAGCAGGATCCAGCAAATGTTCTACCAAACCTTCATCTTTACTCCTTACCAGGATATTGACAGCCGTTATGGAGAAACTTCAACAATACTGTACAGTTGCTTATTCCAGAAGCGGTGTAAATCAAATGTGGATACTTAAAAATTCTAAACAGCTTTTAGAAAATTTTTCTCGAATTCACTGTATCAAAACTTATGACTTTTCTACTCTTTACACTACTATTCCACATAAAAAATTAAAAGAAAGACTTTTCAGGATCATAGACAACTGTTTTTTCACTAAAGGTGGTACCCGAAAATTTAAATATCTAGTGATTGGCTATCAGGATACTTATTTCGTCAAACACCACTCTGATTCTAAACATACATACACTGAAGTTGATATAAAAAACATGCTGGAATTTCTAATAGACAATATATTTGTAATGTTCGGAGACGTGGTCCTTCAACAAACTGAAGGCATTCCTATGGGAACCAATTGTGCTCCTTTATTGGCCGACCTGTTCCTTTATTCATACGAAGCAGACTTCATTCAGAAACTGCTATATCAAAAGAAGAAAAAGTTAGCGGTGCTTTAATTTGACATTTAGATATACCGACGACGTTTTGTCAATTAATAATGACAATTTTCATACATATGTCAATGCGATATATCCCAGCAAACTAGAAATTAAAGATACAACAGAATCAAGCACACATGCTTCATACTTAGACATTTTACTTAATATAAACGCAACTAAGCTATACGACAAACGCGACGATTTCGGCTTTCCCATCGTAAATTTTCCACATTTAAGTAGTAATATCCCTCAGTCACCCGTATATGGAGTTTACATTTCACAAATGATCCGATATGCCAGGCCGTGTACAACATATGAAGATTTCATATACAAAGGTAAACTACTCACTGACAAATTATTGACACAGGGATATCGAAAACCGCGTTTAATGTCAACGTTCCGAAAAATTTACGGTCGGTATAATAGTCTTGTTTGCGACTACTCTATTTCACTAAGAGAAATGTTGAGTTGCCTTTTCGTTGGCGGTTGTTGAGACGTCTGTACCATTTGTGACGAGGATACACTCCTCACGTGTTCCATTGGACTTGACTGTGGACACACGGCGGGTGTGACCGGTCGACAGGGGATGCTTACTCCTCCATGACACCTGATCCCACCTCTTGGTTTCCAGAGGTCCGTGTTTGTCCATTTTACCGGATTTGTATCTATGTCCTGGACATTCTATTGATTTATACTTTGGTATCTGAAATTGTTTATACTTCATCATTATAATACATAATTTGGAGAAGAAAGTTGAATATGTAGGGGTTCATGTGGTAAATCGGTGATTTATCCATTGCAGTTTGACCTTTGCGTTGCCGGGTGAATTGAAAATTTAACAGCAGAACCAGCACTTTACGTCCACAAAACTTCAAATACATCACTTATCTCCATTCTTATATAACTCTTACTATCAGCATTTTTACATTCAGCTTGTTATCCCTGTTGGTTTTTGCACTTTGCAACTTCTCTTTAGGTGTGTTTTTAACACACTTATTATGGTTTAGTGTTTTTTTGGTTTTTTGTTTTGCACCAAAGGAAAATATTTAAAATCAAACGGATATATTTCTAAAATTGTTTGTTCATATAAAATGAATAAAATATACATTGTAGTTACATTATTACCATTGACGTTCTTATGCCACTGCCAGATAATGGCAACATAATCTAGAGATATACATAGATATTTAACTGATCAGTGGTCACATTTAGATTCACCCAAATCAATGAATAGTACAGTCTATTGTCATAATTCAGGAGTGAACAAGTTCATATTGCATAAGAATCATACACTCCTGAATTCTGACCGTGGACGTAACCATTATTTGAAATGGACAGGTCCAAATGCGACTTCAGCGGTTGATGAGAAATATCGAATTAAAGATTTTATGGTTATTGACTGGATTGCCAAGGAAATACTGTGTAGAATATTGCGTGGTGACTTCACATGAAGATAAAACATGATGACATTATTTGACCTTGATCTTCAGGTTTTGACTGTCACATTTGAACTTGAAACTCCCAATTCCTAATATTTGGCTTTGCAATATTCGGCTTAAAAGCGCTTTAGCGGTACCTTCATTGTACTGATTTAGGTAATGAATGCAGAATCCACTCGACAATTTGCGTACATGACTTTGAATATAGAGACTGAACGCTCCGAATCAGATATAGTATTGAAACATGAACTTATTTCTTTTCTTTTAGATCGAAAAATGTATCCATTCACAAAGTTTTCGTTGTTGAATTGACGTGATATGACGTAGCAAACGTGTAATGGCAAATGAAATGTGTTAATGAAGTTAATGAAATGGATTTAAGAGGCATTAGCTGTGTTTACCAAAAACAGGTATTTCGATATTGTTCTACTTTTACTACTTGTACTTAATGTACAGTAACAAATGAGAGCTATACAAATTTTATTTGTTTATTCTTTTTTCTGTTTGGTACCTCCAATTATATTTTCTCCGAAAAAATATTAATTCTTTATGCGGAAATCTTTTTCTTTTTCTTTTTAGAAGTTTTTTTTTAAAACTGACGCAGAAATTTTTACTTTAAATTTAAAATTATAGTTAAACGGAGTAGGAAGCTATTGAAGAGATGTTTTATTTTTAGTGTTCATGTATTTTATTAGAACTGTTGATTTTGTAAAGCGTCATGACAATGATATTAATAAATGTAATACGAACCATCCTTCATCCTTATATGTTTATATCTTAGTTACCCGGTATACCCTAGCTAGGTATAATTTGTCCCCAAATATCTTGGGGACTATATGTTTGGTCTGCGTCCGTCACTCTGTCCAAGTAAGGTTTTGGGTTTTTTTTTCATTGCTTACCATTTACTTAATTATGGTTTCACATGTAGGAAATATGTTATGCAACGATTGGAAATTATATCTGCAACACATACATAAAGCGTTTGTCAAATAGCCCCAATGACACAGTAATTAAAATGTCAACAATGGATGGATCTTATTTTGTAAGTTTTATTTTAATCAAAGTCATCACAGATGTAGAGACATGTTCTTGCGAATTGTTACACACTGTCAGATAGGAAACGATATTACAATTCTCTCTTCGCAAGACTTTTTGTCTGGGTTGAAAAGTTTACGTGTACCCTTTTCACTAAGTTCGCATATACCGTGGAATACCACACGCTCTTTGTCGCAAACGATATAATCTGGTGTCCATTCTTTTCCTTGCCACACGTTCAGTCCATCAGGTAGATTCTTACAACTGGGCATGCGCACTTTACAAGGCACACACATTACTGATTTGCACTTATTTTCCTCATATTCACCTGGAATGAAAAGCAGAACAAACATGAAAATGAATCATAGATAATTAATGCCTCAAAATTACGAAATGCATACAATTACAATGGTTTCATGTGCGCCTTTTTTAAAATACTTACATGGATCCTTCGGAACGAAACTTCGAGTACACTTTGCACGTTTTGCGAACTGGCAAGTATTTGTGTCCTCGTCAAATAGCAAAGGGTACGGACATTCCTTTAAAAGTGGTTTCTCAGTTTTGTCTCCTGTAACTCTTGGGCATTCGTAGTACTTTGCGCAGTTGCTTTCGTGTGGTTCACGTGCTACATTTGCCGCAGTGCAAGGCACGTGTGGAGGTTCCTTTCTGATTGATGAATCCTGATTGATAACCTTATCGCCTGTAAAAATAAAACCAAAATATGCATTTATTTATCAAACCTGAGTTATAAGCACTTACATTTATCAACAGAAAGAATTGACAGAAAAGCTCAGTTGGTGGAGCGCCTGATCTTCAACATGTAGGTCCCTGGTTTGATCCCCTCTATGGCAAGATGGAAGTTAAACAGTCTATGATGTTCAGTTTGCTTCCTTCGTCAGATTACACAAGTGTAATCACACTTAAAAAACCGTTGGTAAGACGGACCACTCCATAAGGCCACAAGCACACACACTGGATATCTCTCTTACTGCCTCACAAGGTCGAGTGGCAAGTACTCTGAGTAGTCAAGCTACTCGTTAAATTAAGACTATTGTTTGTTTGTTTATTGTTGTTTAACGTCCCACTCAAGAATATTTCACTCATATAGAGACGTCACCAAATGCCGGTGAAGGGCTTCAAATTTTGGCCTATCCTCGGCACTTCCAGCCATTGAGCAGTGAGGGTTCTTTAACATGCCGACATCCACTGTGACACGGGACCACGGTTTATACTGTCTCATTCGAAGGACAGATTAAATTGAGACGAAAGCAAGTACGTGTTTTGATATTT
Organism: Atrina japonica; assembly: GCA_030159075.1. Taxonomy (NCBI): domain Eukaryota; kingdom Metazoa; phylum Mollusca; class Bivalvia; order Pterioida; family Pinnidae; genus Atrina; species Atrina japonica. Next base: position 2,033,972 of record BROG01000010.1, on the reverse strand, counting down.
GTGGTATATAAGTTTAAATATTTTGTCAAAATCTTTATCAAAATTAATTAAAGATGATTTAATGTTACATAAATATACATTGCACTTTAAATATAACATTTCTGAAAAGGCTTTAGATTGAAAATGAATCATTAATGGATCGTGCGCTAGTGAATCATATGCTATAAAATATATACACGTATACTTAAAAATAGAATTTAATGTAAATTATTTTCAAAGTATCCCAAGTCTTTTATCCCATTTTTGAAATCGTTCTCAAATCTATAGAGGTATATCTTGTCAATATGGATAATAAAGGTACTAGTATATAAACACTATTATTGCTATGAATACGCTCTTATGCTACGAATTTAAGTGTAACAATACAACCAATACTCTAAGTTATACGTAGAAATATTGATTGAATCTGGCTATATTGCTTAGCTTTTGGTTTTAGAAACCAATACGCCAACAGTGTTTATTACACTGCATTTTATACACGTTTTGTACGAATAAAGTGCAATATTTTTAAAATTTGGTGTTGATATATTTTCGTGAATCAAAATTAAAATTACACTGACTAGAGTAATCATTTCTTCTTGTCAGGGTATCTACAATTATTCAATGAGGAATAAAACGTTTTCCTCGCGCAGCTTGTCATAACAGAAAAGTGAGTAGACTCATCCGAATGATGATCAAAAGGTTACTCCGACCCGCAAAGTTATGTGAATCAGACAATAACCTGTTAATTAAAGGGTAGAATGTTCTTGTTTAGGTATAGATGCAACGTAAAATACGTATCAATGCAGTGATGCGAACCCATTCCAAAGCTGTACGACGAATGTGATAATTTTAAATTTCCTATTGTCAGCTTTCCACATCAGAGTAGTGATATTGTCCGATTCACATAATGTGCGGGTTGGAGTAACCTTTTGATTATCATACGCATTATTCTACTCACTTTTCGGTTACTCTAGTCAGTCCAACCCACCTGAGGTGGTGTATGAATTCTCCAGGGGGTCCAGTCATTGATTAAGACAAAATTTTACGTAATTTTAATTTAAAAAAAGGTAAATAATAGCTTTTTTTGGTTGACCTCAAACGCCGCCCCCCCCCCCCCTCTGGATCCGTGCATGTTTTGACTTTATTCTTTTGTTAATTAATCTATGTTTATTCAACGTATTCTGCAAGTTCAACTTTTACACTATGGCCCGTATTTTTCAATATACCGCGGTAATAGGATTACCGACCGTGTACCCACAAATTGAAACGTCACTACATTCAAAGTGTGTCTGTTCTGAATAAAATACACCATAACCATCATATTTTACATAAGATAGACAAACAACAACAAAATACGTGAGGAATATCATCTTTGAAGTTAAGTGAAGTTTTATTTTTTAACAATAGGAAATCGCGTTAGTACCGCGGAAATATACAGTTCCGGGCTATATTGATATAATTGCATCATCACTGTAGATATACGAAAAGCACACTGCGAGAAGACATTAGTTCATCAAAATTCTCACAAAATACTGTAATGACAGAATTGCTTGATATCCTGAGGTCAATCTTCCATGTATCTATATAACTTTTCGCCGCGTCGCAGCGAGGGGTTTAGGTATGTCTGCGACAATGATGTTTTATTTAAACTCTTTCGAAAATTTGAAAGAAATTTAGTTCTCTTAACCATATGCATACACTTTAAGTAGAGATCGATCAATATGTAGAATTCACATATACATTTTCCCCGTTTTGAATCAGGCCATACCGTATGCAAATCACTGAGCCACAGCGAACTTTAAAAATGCATTTTGCTATAGATAAAAGTCTATGTAGTAGGGTTTAATATCATTAATATGCATGTTCAGTAAAAGACCCCATTCCCAACGCATAATCTGCTTTATTTTCTATTCTATCCGTAGGAGGGGCATATTGCTTTGCCACTTTCGGTGGGAAGGTCGGTCCGTACACCAACAGTTTTCGTCCATTATCTCTGCAGTGGGTGCACATATTGAAATGAAATTTGGCATACAGATACATCATAATAATATCTAGATCAAGTTATTATTTGATACTATCAAACAATTTTTGACAGAATTATGCCCCTTGAGATTAGAAAATATCCAATTATTCTCAAGTGTCTTTTAAATTATCTCTGCAACAGGTGCACATATTGAAAGGAAATATGGCATACAAATACATCATGAGAATATCAGTCAAGTTTTTATTTTAGTTACCATCAAATAATATTTGACAGAGTTATGTCCCTTGAACTTTGAAGAATTACAATAATACACAGTTTCCGTTTATGTGGAGGGACATAACTGTTTTACAAACAGCTCTTGTTAGTTTAACAAATCTAGCCAATTGTGACGTAAAATTCCCCATTGAAAGCGTACAGGACCCTGTCCCAAAAATGGTCTATTAACCCGTGATGTAGTGACACTGCACGAGAATAGATATACTCACAGACATCTAAATCCGACCCTCGTTCTACACAAATCTTCTCCGTTGGGTTCCATACTGTATCACGAGGACATTTATACTTTAGACTCCTTTCATTGAAACATATCACAACAGATGCACAGTCATCTGGGTCTGGTAGCCATTCTCCAGTCATAGCCCTGCTACATATGGCGTCTTTAGCCGCCACTGTACTCAGAAGTGCTGCAAAACCGAACAGGGATACCATACTCATGCTGACCTCAAGTAAAATGCTTCAAGTATTAAGATTCTGGGAGCTTTAATATTTATATCGAGTGGCCATGATGTTGGGTGGATACTTTTAACTCCGGCAAACTGGATAAATATTTTTACAGTTTGTGCATTACCTGCACCGAGAAAGCATATAACACTAATTCAGTCGCATCATTTAAAAACCCGCGTGCTGATGGGGCGAGGAAACGGAATTATGCCGAACTAATGTTACGTAGAATGACTAGTTATTGTTTGGATGTATTTTTAGATTTTTTTATCCAGACTTCGATCAAAAATATCTTTCAGTTTTATTCTAAAAGTAAAAAAGTAGAGTGTTGTGATCGTTGGATGCAAAAGGTGTAAATTTTGCGGCAAATACACTGGAAAATTTATAAACATGTATTTGTGATTCATACGGTATGGGAGCGTATAGGTGGAACATGCTTTATGCTATTTTTGTTTTGTTTTTATATATTGGATTCGTTGTCCAGCTTTATGAAATTAAAGGCAAACTCTGGAAAGTGGACAGTCAAAGATTGTGGCGTAAAAGGAGGTGGGAAATGAAACGAGGGGCATTATATATATATATATATATATATATATATATATATATATATATATATATATATATGTGTGTGTGTGTGTGTGTGTGTGTGTGTGTGTGTGTGTGTGTGTGTGTGTGTGTGTGTGTTCTATTTTTCTTATTACTGAGACGTTACGGCATCAGATATTAAACTTTAGCTCCGAAAACCTTCTTGAAAAATTGTTTAAATTCATTTTTGATATTCAAATTTAATCTCATTTAATTATCATCTTTGAAACTGATATAGCCTAGTACTTTAATTTTGAAAATTCACAACCATAGTTTTAATGATAATCTTTCAAAGTGTGATTTCAGAGTTGAATTTTAATATTTAAATCATGACTGAGTAAATTAGACTGAAATGATAAAAAGGTGGTATTGATGCATTTCCGGACGTGACAACGTACAACGGATGTCTAGTAGAGCAATGCTCATTCGATCATTGTTTACTGTTCTTGAATTGAAGCTCATTATTCATATCTAAAACTAAAAACACCTACATTGACCTTTTCACCAATCTCCAGAGGTTTCCATGGAGCATTTGCGGCATGCCGGCAGAGGACGCTGAGTCCTTCCGAAAACTTGGTCCTATCCTGTTTGGGATTCGCAATTGTTCTTCATGTTGAAACCATTTGTATATCTGATTTGTCGTGTTCTAATGGACTTTGAGTTTCTATTATCCATTGGTACTTCTTCCTTTATACCTTGAATGAGACACGACAAATTACAAATTGACAAAAAGATTTGATTTTTTAACTTATTTGGTCTATAAACTTTGCCGTCAACTTCAATCTACCAATAACTCGACATTTCTGATCGTGAAATATTTTAATGATCTTGAGAAATTTTTATATAATAATTATAAAATCAAAGAGAAAAAGGTGAAATTATATGTATTATATCTATATACATGTTTATTGTTTTAGTCGCTTTAGTCATGTTCAACGTATCAACCAATATAATCAGTTTTCGCTCAATCAAAATGTTGCTCACACACTATAGTCTGTCATTTTTATGTGTTGAGCAAAAATAACTGCTTGTCAATATATCTATTTCTATATATATATAGTCTCGCTATGAAGATGACATTTCTGATTTACCCATTGTGGACTGATAAGTGAAGTCGTCTCTTAAGCGAGGTTCTGTACTTTTCTAATTATTTATCAATAAACTGGAAATGCAAGGTGGTTTCCTAAGCGAGGTAGTCATTACAGCGTGGGTCTACTGTATTTTCACTTGGGTGAAAATCGAAAGGAGTGTACCTGACTTTCGCTGATGTTTTATATATTACTTCCTTAACCGATCGAGTATCAACATCCGTACTAATAACTTGATTTAAATCTCCATATATCACGTTCGGTTCGAAAGATTTAAATTACTGATAGTATCTTAATATTGAAATCCTTAAATTCGATAACGGTGGTCTTGTGTTCAAACCCTTCCCTTGATAGGCTAGATAATTTATTTACAGAAGTAGAGAACGATGGCCAAGTCCTCATCATTAAGTCATTGGCAACTAAGTAGTTTCCCATAGGCGACATTTACTTTATATCCGATCGAATGTTAACCTTACACACATACATAAATCTTTTCTGTGCGCTTCCGGCATGAACATATTATCTGTCGCATGTGCATCTTTACAATAGGAAACTCAAATTTGGATCTGGAAACTGTTTAGTTAATTCACTCGGAGTGTATCAGATCATCAGAGAAATATCATATGTCCTAGCCGTTTCTGTTATTCATACTTTAATCTATAGTGAAAAATTTAAAGATTCATTCATATTCATAAACAATATCCATCGACCAAACACTAGATTGCATTCAAATAGCAATTCCTCATTTAGAAGTATTTAATAGTCGTCAGTTTTTCTATTTTAAAGTCAACATCTTTAAAGTGGCATTAGCTGCGTTTACCAAAAAAAGAAATATTAAGATTTCTTTTCAATTTTGTATTACTTGTACCTGATGCAAAATAATAAATAGGAGCTTTACACAGGCATAAAAATATATTCCTATATACTTTAAGTCCAGTGTGGTTTGCAATAGTACGATTCAAGTAATCAATTTCAAGTGAATGTTGAATTAATCAGTTGCAAGTGAATAATTGCCAAACTGAGTTTCTAATGCAATTTTCACAATTTATGAAATTTTATTTAGGAATTCCCATGCTTGTGTATATCTCTTTTTTGTTACTGTATATCAAAGTAAGTAGGTCCAAAAGGAAATAATTTTTTAACCAAAAATAACAGCAATTGTCAGTGAAGTGGTTAAGTGGCCAGGTAATAATGAAGTTGAAATCATTCAAAAGGTAAATTCTAACAGAGATTCATTGGAATCATCATTATCTGATCTCGGTGACTGTCGTGAGAGTATAGATTTGGCAGTAGACCAGTTCACTACTTGTATTAACTCTATATTTCAGGAATTTTGTGTTAAAGAAAAATGTGAATTTATTTGCAAATGTCAATGTCATATAAAAAGTAATAGTAAAGTTAAATCACAGGACAAGCCGTGGCTTAATCATCACTGTAAAACACTATATTTTCAATACAGAAATGCGTTATCTAACTTTAATTCTTGTTCAACATTTATGAAAAGAAAACGCTTATCCATCGCGAAAAAGCGCGAGTATCTACGTGCACAAGGTGACATGTTACAATTTTTACAACGTAATAATCCTCGTGAGTTTGTTTGTTTGTTCGTTGTTGTTAAACGTCCCACCCAAGAATATTTCCCTCGTATGGAAACGTCACCAAATGCTGGTGAAGGGCTTCAAATTTTGGCCTGTGCTCGGCACTTACGGCCACTTAGCAGTGAGGGTTCTTTAACGTGCCGACATCTACTGTGACACGGGACCTCGGTTTTTACTGTCTAATCTGCAGGTCAGGAAACCAACCTGTCGCCGACTGGACTCGAACTCACGACCTCACGATAAAGAGTCGAGCGCGCTACTGACTGAGCCAGGCTGGCTCTCCTCGTGAGATCTATAGTAAGTTATCTAGGCGTAAGATAAATAAGACATCTGTCTAGAAGACGTTTTTCAATTTTTCAAGCAATTAGCGGGTGTCGATAGTGCTAATCCAGAAAATACTGAAAATAATTTATCTAACGGAACTAACGTTTAACCTGATCTTGATAATGAATTTACTATAGATGAAGTAAATACAGCCATTTAAAATTTATCTAGATACAAGGCTGCTGGTATAGATATGGTTTTAAATGATTACATTATTGAATTCAGAGATATTTTTCTCCGTTCTACACAGAAAATTAATTATGATTAAATATTGGCTTAAGCTGTTTAGTACAGATAACTGCACACTAAAAGCATGTTACGACGAGCTTGTGCAACTTTCTCATCGCAAACCTAATTGTAAGGATAACTGAGTTGTACATATTAAAAATGTATTCACATGGATTTGATTATGTTTGGGATAACCAATATGTGATGAATGAGAAATGTTTTACACATGTGTTCACAGTGTTTATATGATAATTTTATGCAAGGTTTTTAAGTTCATTTGAAAGATCGTCTTGATGCATCCTTTACAAACATATTGTTGACAGATTTCAATTTCAGGTATATCTTGATAGGCCAATGTTTCAACAATATAAATTAATTTTATGTAAATACCGTTTAAATTCACACCCTTTGAACATTGAGGCGGGTAAGTATAATAACATCCCCAGAGATAAAAGAATATGTACATTATGTAATAGGTACGATCTGGAGGATAAAATACATTTCATTTTGTTATGTCCAGTATATGAAAATATCAGACTGCGCGACATCAAGCCATACTATATTAGTCGTCCATCTGTTTTTAAACTTGTTCAACTGCTTGGCTCCAGAAATACTAAACAGTAACCAATCTAGCAAAATATTTACACTTTTCTACAGTTAAACGACAGTTGTTAATGACTAGGAATTGTTTGATTTATTGTAACAATATTACAACCCTACTTTATTATGTCAAGATTATATATATATTAACCTCAGTGAAAGTATACAAGATACTTTGCTTAGATATTGTAATTTCATTTCAATATACATGTACATGTATTTTGTTGTACTTTCTGTTGTTAACTCTATACTTTATATTGAGCACTGAATCATTGTACCTATATGCTGTATTGCATTTGGTTGAATAAAGAATCAGAATCACGGTCCTTTTAAGAACACAAGAAAGACGCAAGACTTTTAAGTTTAGAATCATTTCTAAGATCTTTGCTTAATTAGCTAGCATCAAATCGACAGCTAATGAGGTACCTTTTAATATGTAGACTTAACTAATGAAATCAGAGATTTAAATGAGTCACGCAGTGAAACATGTTGTAAAATTTCTTTAAATTGAAATTGACGAGGTTAAAGATCGCCAGTGTTGATAATCAGTCTCCAGGCTAGTCATGTGTTTACTTTGATAAGCACAGTAAGGGCGATGAGATACTTAACGGGCCTATTTTGATCACCTGTTAAATGATATGAGTTTTATAATTTTTAGAACTAATATAAAATCAAAACCAATATATTTTACGGACATGAGAGAGAGAGAGAGAGAGAGAGAGAGAGGGGGGGAGAGATATGGAACTTCGCTACTAAGACCTAAATGACAGGTTTACTCGCAGGTCTCTATATTGGTATATTTTAACCGGATTATCTTGTCCACCATTGAATATGGGCTGCCACCATATAACTGAATAAAAAATAGTTTAATGTTGCGAAAAACAAAATCAATCAGAAATGTTTTAGAGACTAAATATAAACAATATATATATATATATATATATATATATATATATATATATATATATATATATATATATATATATATATATATATATATATATATATATATATATATATATACATAGCATGTACATGTACGTGTATCATATTTACATATATGATCTTAAAGGAGCATTGGCCGTGTTTTTTTAATTGTTCCTTTTTACTCCTTACTGTACTTAGATTGATATTAATTGATATTAATTAACAAAAATGCATACAAATGATTAATTTCCTATATATTTTGTGGAAGTTGCTCGAGAAACCCTGGTTTGGCACTTTTCCTGTAAGGAAAAAGAGGAGTATTTCATTGAACTGTTCAAATGTACTACATTTCCAATTTAACACCAGTAGAGGAATTTTCTTATCTTGCGAAATTTCGCGTTATAGAGGTTATCAAATACATCATATATAAGGATTCCCCATCTCGAAATAGCAAGGACGTTTTCCTATCCAAATTAGCCGTAAAGAGTAAAAGTGAGGTCAACTTTCAACCATACTTTTGTTTACGACCGGTAGCGCCACCTTGCGAGCTTTGGCATTGCTACGTGCATGCACTTAGTACATATCTTTTTACTCATCCAATATGTCTGCCATGATTTTTATTATTACAGTTACTTTAAATTAGACATAATGTCCTTCAGCATTTTATCTAGCAACTGAAGAGGGCTAGGAGGGATGGAGAAGAGATGGGATGTCCTTAATTATCTAAGACAAGATACACATTTCACTCAGAAAAATCTTCACCTTGCTAGATCCATCTGGGGATACGAAGTATATCAAAGTCCTGGCCAATCAGAGGATTCCAGAGGTGTTGCCATACTTTTCAACAGTAATTTTGAGTTTAAAATTGCAAATATCGAGCATGATGACATAGGGAATTACCTCATGATAGACATTGTTTGGCAAAATAAATACAACTTTTTACTAATCAATATATATGGTAAATAGAGACTGTCCTGGAATTTTGAAAAATATTTTTAAACTAATTATCAACTTTACTGGTGACTTAATATTATTTGGAGATTTCAATTTAGTTCAAAAAGATATATTACTCAAAATTACTCAAACAACATAAATATTAATTACTCAAACGCGCGAAACAAATTACTTACCCTTATAAGTGAACATGACTTAATTGATCATTGGCGGGTACACCATAATAATATGATTAAATACACATGACATCGTCCATCGCATAAACAAACAAGACTTTTTCTTAGTGTCAAAAGAACTCTTAAAGCTGAACTAGAATCATAAAAAGCTTTTGCACTTTGAATTAAATATAGTTTTACATGTACCTGTTTATCTAAATATTCAGTATTTACATACATGGGAATATATGTGTAACTGTATTGGTATATATGTATACTTAGGCATGTAAGTGTGTGTATGTACCTTGTGTAAAAATGAATACTAAAGCAACTCTATTTACAATTCAATGTCTGTATGCATGGTGTATGAGAGTATGTGGTGTCAAAACATGTTTTAAAATGTTTTTCTACCATTAAACAACTGTACGATGTACATCTGTACTTAATGAATTATATATTGTTTAACTGAAGAACAATAAAAAAAATTGAAAAAAACAAAAACAATGAACCCCTGGTTTACTTGGAGATTAAAAAAGTATGCAAAGAAAACGCCAAAATCGACTGAATGTCTAGCTCCCACTAGTCCATGCGAATATCTAAATAGATATTGTAGAAAGAGTACTGGTACTGGAAAGTGTGAATGGAATGTGAAGCAGTGTGTTTATCTCCCGAGTAACAAAAAGTCTACTTCAGCCTCGAATGCTAACAGAATGTCCAATTTGAGTTCCGTATTTTGGTTGATCAATTAATTATCATTTTAAGATTATTTGTGTTATTAGGTTATCGTAGCGTCATTGACCTCTCAAATGTAATGTTAAACAGTTACTAACATTCATTCATGATATACAAACAAATGTTAGGATGAAAATAAAAACGTAATATATATATATATATATATATATATATATATATATATATATATATATATATATATATATATATATATATGTTATATATATATATATATTGTCGTTTATGTAATCATTTCATGGGGACTTGTTATGTGGAACCAGGTAGCTCGGTTTGAAGAGCAACTACACACATTCAGGTTGGTCTGGTTTCAAATTGTGACGATGATTTATTCCTCACTTATTTCATTTGAATTTGACTGTGGACTCACGACAGGTGTGACTGGTCAACAGAGATGCACACTCCTCCGTGGCATCTGATCCCAGAGGTTCGTCTTTGTCCAATGTTCACCAGATTTGCATATGTATCCTAGTCATCCTGTAGATTTATGCTTTAGTATCTGAGATTTTTATATTTAAACTTAACCTTCCTTTTTAGCTCAAGGGTCCAGGTGAGCATATGGTATCATTTTCCATGCGTTGGTACTCCTTTTTCTGTAGTCCGTCCAGTGTAAACTATTTAATTAAGAAACCTTCTCCTCTGAAACTAAGTTATTTATACCAAACTTGTCAACAATCACCCTTACTGTATTTGCTTTTAAATTATGTTGCTTTTGTCCGTCAAGCAAAAGAAATTGGTCACCATGGCTAAAACAATACAAAAGTGAATTTTTACAAATATCTTCTCCTCTGAAAAAACTCAACCAATTCATACTAAAACAGGATCATAATCATCCTTAGAATATCTACACGTACTTCAAATTTTTGTCTCTTATTCCCATCAAACATAAAACATGGGCGTGATGGCTAAAATAGAACAAATGGGTCTGCAGATGCTAGATAAAAAAGCTACCTTAAAAAGAGAGGAGAGAAATTCAAAACCGACCTTTTCCGTAAACAAATGACTACTCACCAATATCTGGAGGTTAGGTAATTTTACCCGCTACACACAAATCGAGACACAGTTGGTTGCTTACCATGTTGCATTTCATCAAAGTCTTATATGTTTTAAATATATCAGTTTTCCTACGGTTTTGGATTTATAATGATAGAAATGTTTTAATGTTATATTTGAAGCGTCAAGATTTTTATTTTAATATCTAAAAAGGGGGTCGACTTCCGAAAAGCAGACTTCTTTTCAGATAGGTAATACAGACTGCTTAAAATACTCTTTTTGTTGTGAATGCACGCACGTGCGTGTGTATCATCATACTTACTGATTATTCTACTTCCTCTGTTATTCAATGTATCATGAACAGTGTCTATTGTCAAATGGATTTTTAAAAACATAAAACCCTATGATTACTTATATGAATACAAAACAAACGTAAAATACATTTATACATTATTTTGTATTGTTTTTGTTATAACTATCCAATACTGGTACTTTTGTATATACTGAAATTTCTTGACGTAATAATGAAACGTCCTTTTGGCTAAGTGTTTTTATCAGAACGTATATCAATGCGTTTTACCATTATTTTATTTAGAATTTCTAATTAAATTATTAAATAATATTATATATAATAAAATTATCAAAAGCAGATACTGGTGAAAACTGTTGCGGCGAATCGCATGAGTAATTATATAAATACACAAAGATCAAATAAAGAATGATAAATTTTCTGATATCAATATTTTTGATTTACATAGCCCGGAGATGAAGAAAGAATGTTACAAACAAAGCATATCGACTTAATATATAAATGTATCGAAAACAACAACACAAATACTCTTTTTACATTACATAGAACGAAGATGATGGGTTCGTTCATATGGTGGAGCGGTGTAATTTTAGCATCTCTTTTTGTGCAATGGTCGGATGGTTCGATGTGTTGCCTTTCCCAATATCACCCACAGGAAAAATTCTGCAAAAAAGCGGAGATAGGTATATATGTAATTGCGTTTCAATTGGGTATACAGTTTTAAATACTGTTATTCATATGATATTTTTCTTGCATTTGAAATAATAATGTTTAAAGCACAGTGAATAGGATTTTATCACATTTAGTGAATTTAGCAGTTTTGTATATTTACTTACAATCAATGATAAATATGTGTTATATCGTTTTCTTCAAGTTGTTGAAGTTTTAGTGACATCAGAACAGAATTCTGGCCAGGAAGGGATGTTTAAACCTTTCAACTATTATAACGTCGAGATATCGAAGATACATAAGGTGAGAATGTTTGTTTCACTATTTTCATAAAAAAAATTATATAAAATTAGTTCACACTCGTTAGTTCGTTTTATTCACTTTACTTTCGTTTTACATTGCCTATGGGATTTCGCTATTGTTTTACAATAACATTAGATTTTTGGAATTTTTCGTCAAAATCCAGAGCAATTAAACATGTGTATAAGTATGTTGATATCATATAACCTGTTGTTGTTTAAGGGAGGACAAATGTTGAAAGATAACAGCTCCGAGTTAAGAGTCGCAACACAAGGAAATTTGTTTTCATGCGGTCAAATAAAATTAGACGTTGGTCAAAGATACTTGATTTACGGTAACGATTTTATACGCTTTACTGAATATATATATATATATATATATATATATATATATATATATATATATATATATATATATATATATATATATATATATATATATATATATATATATATCGGGACGTCGATACATGGATGGTAACTAAGAACCATACGTTACCATCCATGAGTCGAAGTCATGGGTGGTAAATAAAAACCATACGTTTTCAGTTTCACAGTTTCTATACGATGTATATGACTACTTAGAAACCATTTAAGACATATACGGTCATTATGATTAATAATTAGTGCTATATTTAACTAAATTTTCGTAACACTAAAACATTGAGTGTTTACGAGAAGGAGAAAAATTAATATGGGGCAATTTCGTACACATGCAAATTTTGACTTCGAATTATATGTAGTAATTTTCGTTGTTTTTTATAGAAATGGGCCCAAAATTTATTCGAAACATCGAGAAATTCGACTCATAAAAATTCGAATTATAAAATGTGTATAAGTAGCGTTAAATAACAAAATTATTCGGAACTTTGTGAATAGTTCAAAACATCGTTTGTAGATTCCTGCCTTTTTGTTACTGAAAATAAAATATTAGAAACGATTTGAGCCTGATCAGTTTCTGCTCGGTCACATATATATCAAACAACAGACGGCAATGGCGAATGATAAGGTTCACAATTTCACGATTCTGTTGCTAAATATTACAAGTACAGGGTGATCAAGTTACAAAATAATTAAAACAAATGGATAACTAAAAGGCTCAAATTAAATCACCAACGAAATGTGAATTATATGTATGTATGTATGTATGTATATATGTGTGTATGTATGTATGTATGTATGTATGTATGTATGTATGTATGTATGTATGTATGTATGTATGTATGTGTGTGTGTGTGTGTGTGTGTGTGTGTATGTATGTATGTATGTATGTATGTATGTATGTATGTATGTTCTTATTTTCCAGGCGAGTTCGATGAAAATACCATAAAACCTTTGTATTGTGGAGGAGTTGTGAAACCCCAAAAAGGAAGTAAAGGGTTTGAAGAATTGAACAATATCGAAGATTTTGATTGTCAATGTAAAGTAAGTGATGACGTCATATTAATCATATTTGATCGTCATGAGCATTTCCCTTATTTTAGTTATACTTTATATATAGTTATTCACCCATGGACTTTTATAAAGAATGTGTGAGTATAAATGGATATGGTAATATTTGTGTCCAAAAGAACCTCTTCATATCAATACTACTAGTATTATTCAAAATTATTATGAACATGTTTAATATTTAAGAGCAATACAAAATGGAAAAAAAATGACGGTGTCTTTAAGATATTGACAGAAACTTCTTCATGTGAATCTGTGTTGGTCGTTTTTAACAAAAAAACTACACCTTTATATCTTTAAAAACTACACATTTATATGTATTGAATATACATATATATATATATATATATATATATATATATATATATATATATATATATATATATATATATATATATATATATATATATATATATATATATATATATATAGTGAAACATGTATGTAGGGGCCATCCAATAGACCAGAAAGTATTTAAGGATTGTTTTTCACTTTTTGACAAAATATTGAATATAAATGCAATGGATCATGGAAAAAAATATGTGCAGTACGAAAAACAATCCTTATATCTATATATATTACCATTTTCTGTGAATCTGTAGTCAGCTGGTTACGAAATTCATTCTGTGTATTTGGCTTTGCGGTGGGAGGTTTACATATGACGTAACAGCTAAACAGCTGTGTGAGACGAGAAGTAGCTCCCCTTTTTTGTCCGGAAATACTAAATGAAATTAAGGTTTATTTTCTTTTTTTCATATCATTTTGAAATAAACCAGTGATATGGAAAATTTTGAATACGGTTATTTCAAAATTTTCGACTGCTTGGTACTGGAAGGTTAAATGTGTCAGAAGAGAATTGAAAATGCAAATGGCCGCGCCCACGGCTATGCTGTATAATGTATTTACAACGAATTTGCATTTGAATTCTGATATATCTTCAATGGGATATACCATAGAAAGTTTGAGTGTGACTTACGACAAGGGAGACAGCAAATATTCATCCATGACAACTGGAAGTAGCCATTATATTTGACATTTTTTACCAATCAGCTTGGAACCATGATGACTGATTCGTACGTAACTTACGTACGTAAGTCTATTTCGTATCAGTATTTCACACGATGCGAGTGACGAATTGTTTCTGACAGGAATATCCGGTGAAGGCAAACAAATCGACCTATTTATCAGAGATGCTTTACAAAGTTGCAGCAAGCCTAACTATTTTTTTCTGGTGCAACTACGAAGCGAACATTTATTTCTGTGGTCTGTGGTTCTGGTCATAACATGACCTAGATTTATCGCGATATGGGCCTGTAGGCTGTACAGTGTGCTACAGATGTAGTCTCGTGTTTCCGATTTCTTTCTGTGATTTTTATTTGTTTTGTGGTAGGCCTAATGTATGGCTTTTAAGATTAAATATGTAAGAAATAAACATGTGATATTCTATTCCTTATCGATTAGTCCATGTATTCTTACTCTGGTTAATTCTCGGGTCACTCGACTGCAAATACTGAATATACAATATATCGCTCTATATACTTGCAATGAAGGGAATTGCAGTCGGTATATAAATATTTACCTTTATGTACAAGTGATCCTTATACATAGGTTCAATTTAGTTGAAGTATGCAGTCAAGGGACTTGAAAAAACTGGCCTTTATAAACAGGTAATCCTTATACAGAGGTGGCCGCTATAGCAGTTTATATACACTGTATATATAATGTATTAAATTAATTGCATTCTTTTTTTATTCATGAATCATACCCTTTTGTAACCAATAGGTACTGCCACTACAAATACAGCCTCACATCTGGGTTCCAGGATTCCATTTAACTACTAAGAAGAAGGAACTGGGACCGAATGAATGTCAATCTCCATTTCCTGCAAAATCATGCAAATATCGGAATGGATTCTGTAGAAAAAATATTGATGCGGACAAGTGCGAATGGGTTGTTAAACCGGATTGTTAACATCCCGAGTAAAAGAAAAACTCGAAATCGTTGTCGACCGGATGGCCCAGACTGAAGACCACATTTATGAAAAATAACCGTGATCAAGTTTAGACGAAATCATATTTATTTGCACAAATGTCTTTTTGTAAATTATGCATGTTCGACCAGAATAAAAAGTAAAATTTATGTAACCAAAACATTGTATTGAATTTTTTGTAGTGATTCTTTGTATAATATAAAGTTCATGTGTCGGACCGGATAGCCCATTTGGCAGATCACCCGCAATAGGCCTGGGTTTAAACCTAACTGTTTACTTGCCCCTTTCATATCATACTTTAAAAAATTAACACGTGTGGCTGTGTACATGGAATGATATCCCCTAAAAAAGAAGCGTAACAACAACTGGGTTTATCGTATTGGGGTAGATGTGTTCGAAGGAAATCCACAGAAACTTTGATAAATTTAAAATGTATTTATACCTATTGATTCACAATAATTGACATTTTGTACCTATAGATTCACAATAATTGACATTTTATACCTAAAGATTCTCATTTATTGACATTTTATACCTATAGATTCACAATAATTGAATTGACATTTTTTACCTAAAGATTCACAATAATTGACATTTTGTACCTATAGATTCACAATAATTGACATTTTATACCTGTAGATTCACAATAATTGAATTGACATTTATACCTAAAGATTCACAATAATTGACATTTTGTACCTATAGATTCTCATTAATTGACATTTTGTACCTATAGATTCACAATAATTGACATTTTATACCTATAGATTCACAATAATTGACATTGTATACCTATAGATTCACAATAATTGACATTTATACCTATAGATTCACAATACTTGACATTTTGTACCTACAGATTCACAATAATTGACATTTTGTACCTATAGATTCACATTTATTGACATTTTGTACCTATAGATTCACAATAATTGACATTTTATACCTAAAGATTCTCATTAATTGACATTTTATACCTAAAGATTCACAATAATTGACATTTTGTACCTATAGATTCACAATAATTGACATTTTATACCTATAGATTCACAATAATAGAATTGACATTTTATTCATAAAGATTCACAATAATTGACATTTTGTACCTATAGATTCACAATAATTGACATTTTGTACCTATAGATTCACAAAAATTCACATTTTATACCTATTGATTCACAATAATTGACATTTTGTACCTACAGATTTACATTTATTGACATTTTGTACCTATAGATTCACATTTATTGACATTTTGTACCTATAGATTCACAATAATTGACATTTTGTACATATAGATTCACAATTATTGACATTTTGTACCTATAGATTCACAATAATTGACATTTTATACCTAAAGATTCTCATTAATTGACATTTTATACCTAAAGATTCACAATAATTGACATTTTGTACCTATAGATTCACAATAATTGACATTTTATACCTATAGATTCACAATAATTGACATTTTATACCTAAAGATTCTCATTAATTGACATTTTATACCTAAAGATTCACAATAATTGACATTTTAATGTACCTTTATAGATTCACAATAATTGACATTTTATACCTATAGATTCACAATAATAGAATTGACATTTTATTCATAAAGACATTTTCACAATAATTTACATTGACATTTTGTACCTATAGATTCACAATAATTGACAATTTTGTACCTATAGATTCACATAAAGATTCACAATTTTACATACCTATTGATTCATTTTAATAATTGACATTTTGTACCTACAGATTTTGTACATTTATTGACATTTTGACATACCTATAGATTCACAATAATTGACATTTATTGACATTTTTTTTGAAATTTTACCTATTGATTCACAATATTGACATTTTGTACCTATAGATTCACAATAATAATTGACATTTTCTACCTAAACCTATATTCTCATTAATTGACATTTTATACCTAAAGATTCACAATACATTTTGTACCTATTTGTTCACCTATAGATTCACATATATTCACACATTTTATACCTATACCTATTCACAATAATTGACATTGTATACCTATAGATTCACAATAATTGACATTTTATACCTATAGATTCACCAATAATCACAATTGACATTTATACCTATAGATTTACCTACATTTTGTAGATTCACAATAATTGACATTTTGTACCTATAGATTCACAATAATTGACATTTTAAAGATACCTATTGATTCACAATAATTAACATTTTTGTACCTATAGATTCACATTTAATTGACATTTTGTACCTATAGATTCACAATAATTGACATTTTGTACCTATAGATTCACAATAATTGACATTTTACCTACCTATAGAATTCACAATAATTGAATTGACATTTTATACCTATTGATTCACAATAATTGACATTTTGTACCTATAGATTCACATTAATTGACATTTTGTACCTATAGATTCACATTAATTGACATTGTATACCTATAGATTCACAATAATTGACATTTATACCTATAGATTCACAATAATTGACATTTTGTACCTATAGATTCACAATTATTGACATTTTGTACCTATAGATTCAAAATAATTCACATTTTATACCTAAAGATTCTCATTAATTGACATTTTATACCTAAAGATTCACAATAATTCACATTTTGTACCTATAGATTCACAATAATTGACATTGTATACCTATAGATTCACAATAATTGACATTTATACCTATAGATTCACAATAATTGACATTTTGTACCTATAGATTCACAATTATTGACATTTTGTACCTATAGATTCAAAATAATTGACATTTTATACCTAAAGATTCTCATTAATTGACATTTTATACCTAAAGATTCACAATAATTCACATTTTGTACCTATAGATTCACAATAATTGACATTTTATACCTATATATTCACAATAATTGAATTGACATTTTATACCTAAAGATTCACAATGATTGACATTTTGTACCTATAGATTCATAATAATTGACATTTTGTACCTATAGATTCACAATGATTGACATTTTATACCTATTGATTCACAATAGATAATTGACATTTTGTACCTATAGATTCACATTTTGTATTGACATTTTTATACCTATAGATTCACATTTATTGACATTTTGTACCTATAGATTCACATTTTAATAAAGATTCTCATTAATTGACATTTTGTACCTATAGATTCACATTTATTGACATTTTGTACCTATAGATTCACATTTATTGACATTTTGTACCTATAGATTCACAATAATTGACATTTTGTACCTATAGATTCACAATAATTGACATTTTGTACCTATAGATTCACAATAATTGACATTTTATACCTAAAGATTCTCATTAATTGACATTTTATACCTAAAGATTCACAATAATTGACATTTTGTACCTATAGATTCACAATAATTGACATTTTATACCTATAGATTCACAATAATTGAATTGACATTTTATACCTAAAGATTCACAATAATTGACATTTTGTACCTATAGATTCACAATAATTGACATTTTGTACCTATAGATTCACAATAATTGACATTTTATACCTATTGATTCACAATAATTGACATTTTGTACCTATAGATTCACATTTATTGACATTTTGTACCTATAGATTCACATTTATTGACATTTTTGTACCTATAGATTCACAATAATTGACATTTTGTACCTATAGATTCACAATACAATTGATATTTTGTACCTATAGATTAACAATAATTGAATTGACATTTTATACCTAAAGATTCACAATAATTGACATTTTGTACCTAAAGATTCACATTTATTGGCATTTTGTACCTACAGATTCACAATAATTGACATTTTATACCTAAAGATTCACATTAATTGACATTTTATACCTAAAGATTCACAATAATTGACATTTTGTACCTATAGATTCATAATAATTGACATTTTATACCTAAAGATTCACAATAATTGACATTTTGTACCTAAAGTTTCACAATAATTCACATTTTATACCTATTGATTCACAATAATTGACATTTTGTACCTACAGATTCAAAATAATTGACATTTTATACCTAAAGATTCTCATTAATTGACATTTTATACCTAAAGATTCACAATAATTGACATTTTGTACCTATAGATTCACAATAATTGACATTTTATACCTAAAGATTCTCATTAATTGACATTTTATACCTAAAGATTCACAATAATTGACATTTTGTACCTATAGATTCACAATAATTGACATTTTATACCTATAGATTCACAATAATTGACATTGTATACCTATAGATTCACAATAATTGACATTTTATACCTATAGATTCACAATAATTGAACTGACATTTTATACCTAAAGATTCACATTAATTGACATTTTATACCTAAAGATTCACAATAATTGACATTTTGTACCTATAGATTCATAATAATTGACATTTTATACCTAAAGATTCACAATAATTGACATTTTGTACCTAAAGTTTCACAATAATTGACATTTTATACCTATTGATTCACAATAATTGACATTTGTGTACATATAGGCATTTGTACCTACAGAAATAATTGACATTTTATACCTAAAGATTCTCATTAATTGACATTTTATACCTAAAGATTTTGTACAATATATTGACATTTTGTACCTATAGATTCACAATAATTGACATTTTATACCTAAAATATTCTCATTAATTGACATTTTATACCTTAAAGATTCACAATAATTGACATTTTGTACCTATAGATTCACAATAATTGACATTTTATACCTATAGATTCACAATAATTGACATTGTATACCTATAGATTCACAATAATTGACATTTTATACCTATAGATTCACAATAATTGAACTGACATTTTATACCTAAAGATTCACAATAATTGATATTTTGTACCTATAGATTCACAATAATTGACATTTTGTACCTATAGATTCACAATAATTGACATTTTATACCTATTGATTCACAATAATTGACATTTTGTACCTATAGATTCACATTTATTGACATTTTGTACCTATAGATTCAAATTTATTGACATTTTGTACCTATAGATTCACAATAATTGACATTTTGTACCTATAGATTCACAATAATTGACATTTTTTACCTATAGATTCACAATAATTGACATTTTATACCTATAGATTCACAATAATTGAATTGACATTTTATACCTATTGATTCACAATAATTGACATTTTGTACCTATAGATTCACATTAATTGACATTTTGTACCTATAGATTCACATTAATTGACATTGTATACCTATAGATTCACAATAATTAACATTTATACCTATAGATTCACAATAATTGACATTTTGTACCTATAGATTCACAATTATTGACATTTTGTACCTAATAGATTCAAAATAATTGACATTTTATACCTAAAGAATTGACTCATTAATTGACATTTTTTATACCTAAAGATGACATCACAATAATTGACATTTTTTATACCTATAGATTCACAATAATTGACATTTTGTATACCTATATTTATTCACAATAATTCAACCTATTGACATTTTATACCTAAAGATTCACAATAATTGACATTTTGTACCTAAAGATTCACAATAATTGACATTTTGTACCTATAGATTCACAATAATTGACATTTTATACCTATAGATTAATTGACAATAATTGAATTGACATTTTATACCTAAAGATTCACAATAATTGACATTTTGTACCTATAGATTCACAATAATTGACATTTTGTACCTATAGATTCACAATAATTGACATTTTTATACCTATTGATTCACAATAATTGACATTGACATTTTGTACCTTGTACCTATATTCACACATTTATTGACATTTTGTACCTATAGATTCACATTTATTTGACATTTTGTACCTATAGATTCACAATAATTGACATTTTGT
Source organism: Atrina japonica (assembly GCA_030159075.1). Lineage (NCBI taxonomy): Eukaryota > Metazoa > Mollusca > Bivalvia > Pterioida > Pinnidae > Atrina > Atrina japonica. The sequence goes on along the minus strand of BROG01000010.1, from coordinate 2,012,472 downwards.
ACCTATAGATTCACAATAATTGATATTTTGTACCTAGAGATTCACAATAATAGAATTGAAATTTTATACCTAAAGATTCACAATAATTGACATTTTGTACCTAAAGATTCACATTTATTGGCATTTTGTACCTACAGATTCACAATAATTGACATTTTATACCTAAAGATTCACATTAATTGACATTTTATACCTAAAGATTCACAATAAAGATTGACATTTTGTACCTATAGATTCATAATAATTGACATTTTATACCTATAGATTCACAATAATTGAATTGACATTTTATACCTAAAGATTCACAATAATTGACATTTTGTACCTAAAGTTTCACAATAATTGACATTTTATACCTATTGATTCACAATAATTGACATTTTGTACCTATAGATTCAAAATAATTGACATTTTATACCTAAAGATTCTCATTAATTGACATTTTATACCTAAAGATTCACAATAATTGACATTTTGTACCTATAGATTCACAATAATTGACATTTTATACCTAAAGATTCTCATTAATTGACATTTTATACCTATTCACTAAAGATTCACACAATAATTGACATTTTGTACCTATAGATTCACACAATAATTGACATTTTATACCTATAATTCACAATAACCTTGACATTGTATACTATAGATTCACAATAATTGACATTTTATACCTAATAGATTCACAATAATTGAAATTGACATTTTTATACCTAAAGATTCACAATAATTGACATTTTGTACCTATAGATTCACAATAATTGACATTTTGTACCTATAGATTCACAATAATTGACATTTTATACCTATTGATTCACAATAATTGACATTTTGTACCTATAGATTCACATTTATTGACATTTTGTACCTATAGATTCACATTTATTGACATTTTGTACCTATAGATTCACAATAATTGACATTTTGTACCTATAGATTCACAATAATTGACATTTTGTACCTATAGATTCACAATAATTGACATTTTATACCTATAGATTCACAATAATTGAATTGACATTTTATACCTATTGATTGACATTTTGTACCTATAGATTCAAAATAATTGACATTTTATACCTAAAGATTCTCATTAATTGACATTTTATACCTAAAGATTCACAATAATTGACATTTTGTATCTATAGATTCACAATAATTGACATTTTATACCTATAGATTCACAATAATTGAATTGACATTTTATACCTAAAGATTCACAATAATTGACATTTTGTACTAATAGATTCATAATAATTGACATTTTGTACCTATAGATTCACAATGATTGACATTTTATACCTATTGATTCACAATAATTGACATTTTGTACCTATAGATTCACATTTATTGACATTTTGTACCTATAGATTCACATTTATTGACATTTTGTACCTATAGATTCACAATAATTGACATTTTGTACCTATAGATTCACAATAATTGACATTTTGTACCTATAGATTCACAATAATTGACATTTTATACCTAAAGATTCTCATTAATTGATATTTTATACCTAAAGATTCACAATAATTGACATTTTGTACCTATAGATTCACAATAATTGCCATTTTATACCTATAGATTCACAATTATTGAATTGACATTTTATATCTAAAGATTCACAATAATAGACATTTTGTACCTATAGATTCACAATAATTGACATTTTGTACCTATAGATTCACAATAATTGACAATTTATACCTATTGATTCACAATAATTGACATTTTGTACCTATAGATTCACATTTATTGACATTTTGTATCTATAGATTCACATTTATTGACATTTTGTACCTATAGATTCACAATAATTGACATTTTGTACCTATAGATTCACAATAATTGACATTTTGTACCTATAGATTAACAATAATTGAATTGACATTTTATACCTAAAGATTCACAATAATTGACATTTTGTACCTAAAGATTCACATTTATTGGCATTTTGTACCTACAGATTCACAATAATAATTGACTATATTCACAATACCTAAAGATTCACAATAATTGACATTTTGTACCTATAGATTCACATTTATTGAATTGACATTTTTTATTGACATTTTATACCTATAGATTCACAATAATTGAATTGACATTTTATACCTAAAGATTCACAATAATTGACATTTTGTACCTAAAGTTTCACAATAATTGACATTTTATACCTATAGATTCACAATAATTAACATTGTATACCTATAGATTCACAATAATTGACATTTTGTACCTATAGATTCACAATAATTGACATTTTATACCTAAAGATTCACAATAATTGACATTTTGTACCTAAAGATTCACAATAATTGACATTTTGTACCTATAGATTCACAATAATTGACATTTTATACCTATAGATTCACAATAATTGAATTGACATTTTAATTGACATTTTATACCTAAAGATTCACAATAATAGACATTTTGTACCTATAGATTCACAATAATTGACATTTTGTACCTATAGATTCACAATAATTGACATTTTATACCTATTGATTCACAATAATTGACATTTTGTACCTATAGATTCACATTTATTGACATTTTGTACCTATAGATTCACATTTATTGACATTTTGTACCTATAGATTCACAATAATTGACATTTTGTACCTATAGATTCACAATAATTGATATTTTGTACCTATAGATTCACAATAATTGAATTGACATTTTATACCTAAAGATTCACAATAATTGACATTTTGTACCTAAAGATTCACATTTATTGGCATTTTGTACCTACAGATTCACAATAATTGACATTTTATACCTATAGATTCACAATAATTGACATTTTATACCTATAGATTCACAATAATTGACATTTTGTACCTATAGATTCAGAATAATTGACATTTTATACCTATAGATTCAGAATAATTGACATTTTGTACCTATAGATTCACAATAATTGACATTTTATACCTATAGATTCACAATAACTGACATTGTATACCTATAGATTCACAATAATTGACATTTTATACCTACAGATTCACAATAATTGACATTTTATACCTATAGATTCACAATAATTGACATTGTGTACCTATAGATTCACATTTATTGACATTTTGTACCTATAGATTTACATTTATTGACATTTTGTACCTATAGATTCACAATAATTGACATTTTGTACCTATAGATTCACAATAATTGACATTTTGTACCTATAGATTCACAATAATTGACATTCTGTTTAGAATACCGGTCATACATAAAATAATTTAGAAATAAATTGCAGACACTTGACAAATTGTTTGAAGTATAAATCATTGCTTTTACACAGTATATACACTATTCATATCTATGATATATGTACTCTAGATTTTTAGGTATATTTATTCATGTACCTGTTTATTTAAATGTCCATTGTTTACATGTATGGGGATAAATTTGTACATGTATAGGAATGCATACATAGGTATATGTGTGTGTTCATTTACATTTCATATGCATTTAAGCATAAATATAAAATAATGGATATAAAAGCAACTTTATTTCCAATTTAATATTTGTATGCATGGTGTATGAACATTTTTGGCGTCAAAACCTGTTAAAAATATTCTTCTATATTCAAACAGCTGAATTATATAAAAGATAAATAAAAAAGATTCAATATATAAAATTCAAAATCCCTGCCTTCACTGGAATTGGAGACCCATGTGATTTATCTTTTAATTAGATATCAAGATTTATTAACATGACTAACGGTTGCGTCATGAAAAAGGCTCGACTTTTTGCTTTACGTACCTAACAAGTTAGCATAGATCATCGTAGTACCATGTGTTAAATATATATATATATATATATATATATATAAAATATATATATATATATATATATATATATATATATATATATATATATATATATATATATATATATAAGTATCAGTAAAACCTGCTTCAGAGGCCACCTGGTCATAAAGTTTTTTACTTTCGTTCAATATTACAATTGGTGTACAAAACAACCTCTGTATGAAGACCACGTCCCTCTATAGACTGGTTTTGTTGTGTCCCTAGGGTGGTCTATATGCCTTGTTCTTGAGGATGTATAGGATAAAAAATACAAATCCAGTGATCACACTAGACAAACACGAACCTTTGGAAATCCAGAGTTGGGATCAGGTGCAATGGAGGAGTCTGCATCCCACGTTGATCGGTCACATCCTCCGTGAGGTCAGAGCCAAATTCAAATGAAATCAGTTAGGAATAAATCCTCGTCACAACTCCTACAGACGACTCAACAACCGCTATCGAGCAGGTAAGTCAACAATTCATTTAGTGAAACATAATAATACGCTCAGTATATACTGTTAATTAGGAATAACCTCATAAGAAAAGGGAGAAGGGCTGCATTTTTCTCCAATAACACCCCCATCACATACACGGATATTTTTACTACTTATCGATCTCCAACTCGTAGTCAATCGCAAGCAAACGTTCATAAATCACTGATTGTCCTAACAGGCCGTAAGTATAGGAAACCGGTCGCAAAAATCCGTGAATGACTTGTAAACGATTTGTTTTACGATTTGTTTCAGTTAGTTTACGAATTCTTTACGGATTATTACGAGTGCTTAAGTGCTGTATACGATTTCATTCAGGCCGTGTTACAATGGCTTTACGGGGTTTTACGATTTAATTTATGAGTTCTTTGCGTGAATTTACGAACATATACGGGTACTTTGCGATTTGGAAAAAAGGTAAAGAAGCTGCAAAGAATATAAAAACCTCAGATACCAAAGCATAAATAAATAGAATGTCCAGGACATAGATACAAATCCGGTAAAAAATGGATAAAGACGGACCTCTGGAAACCAAGAGGTGGGATCAAGTGCCATGGAGGAGTAAGCATCCCCTGTCGACCGGTCACACCCGCCGTGAGTCCACAGTCAAGTCCAATGAAACAAATGTGGAGTTTATCCTCGTCACAATGGGGCATCGAGGTCAGTTATCTACCGTAACTGCTGATGCAGATGGCAGCATTAGATAATCAGGTCCATTAGTCGGAATATCTCTGCTGCATCCTCAGGGGGATTCTCGGATTTTATCTATACACTTCAACAGCTGTACTGAACTCTTCTTGTCCACACCTGGTTTATCAACATATCGTTTTTATTTCTTTAAAAATGCCCTCAACTTGTTGTTGTGTGCCTGGCTGTAATTACAGAGGAGGTCATTGCTTTCCCACTGATTTAAACCAAAACAAAGCTTGGATTTATGCTATAAAACGTGGAGCAGACAAGTTTAAAGTTTGGGAACCAAAACAACATAGCGTTGTTTGCAGACTGCATTTTCGGGACGATGACTACATCAATGAAACTGTTTATGGTAAGACTCGATATTAGTATTTTTTCTTTTATAATATTGATAATATGAAACAGGTGCTATCTGAATTGTGATCTTACAAAGCTTGCAGTGGAGAAAAGACCAAATAATAAAAGACTATTTTTTTCTGTTTCTGAGAAGAGGGGGGTGTTGACTTATCTCTGCTTTATTTTTAATTTATGCATGCCTAGAAATAAAAACAATCGGAGGATTTTTCTTTCTTTTTAAATTTTCATTGTTGTTATAATTATTATTTAACTTTTTATTTATTTAATCTATTTTTTCACCTATTGGTTATTGTATTGGTACAGACTTGATTTTAATTATTATTATTATCAATTTATTTACTTTTATTTCTTTGCAAAGTTGTCTCATTATTTTTCCTTGCCACAATAACTAAGTCATATTATTTATTTTATGTATTTGATTTTGTAGGATCAACACCACTGTATAAAAAATTAAAGAAAGGAGCCATTCCAAGTATTTTCAAATGGACAGAAGAGCCATCGTTTGAAGTTAAGGCCAGAGAGGAAAGATTGAAAACAAGAGAAAGAAAGAGGAAACTTACATTTAATGAGCCTAAGTCAGAGTCAAACACCAGTAGAGATGATATGTACCCCTATGTGCCTGATGTTGGTGTTGATATTGAAGTTTCCCAGTCTGACAACTCATTTCAAATAACCCACGAGTTCACCAGTACATGTACCAGTGATAAACCATCAACTGCTGTTGCAACTACTCAAACACCTTCGTATCCAATGTTTTGCATTGAAAACTTTTACAAAGATAATGCAGGAATACTGTTTTATACCGGATTAGCTAACTTTACAAGATTTATGTTTGTTTTACAAAGTTTAGGACCAGCTGCATATTGTTTAGAATACTCTGGTCATCAGGTGTTGAACTTGTCAGTTGAAAACCAGTTTTTTATGACTTTGATGAAATTAAGACGTCATACCACAAACTTTGAACTTTCTAGGCTGTTTGGAGTTTCCGATAACACAGTAACAAATATTGTTTTGACATGGATCAGGTTTATGTATTTGCAGTGGAAGGAGATTAATATATGGCCAGCTAGGGAACTTGTGAAATATTTCACCCCTTCTGATTTTGGCTTGAAATTTCCAACTACAAGAGTCATTGTTGATGGCACAGAATGTCCAGTAAAAAAGCCAAGAACCCCAAAGGCACAGCAGGCCACATTTTCCACTTATAAAAACAGAAATACTGTGAAAACACTTATCGGTGTCACCCCTGGCGGACTTGTATCCTATATCTCTCCAGCCTATGCAGGTTCCACAAGTGACAGACAAATTGTTGAACGAAGCAATCTTGTGACTAAGTGTGATCCTGGTGACTCCATCATGGCAGATAAGGGATTTAATGTGCAAGACCTGTTCGCTCCCTCAGATGTGACAATCAACATTCCAACATTTTTTAGAAAGAAAAATAGAATGTCTGGTGAAACTGTAATGAAAGACAGAAAAATTGCCAGCAAGCGTGTTCATATTGAACGTATAATTGGACTTGCCAAAACATACAGAATTCTGGCAGAACCATTGACCAGCACTGAAACCAAGCTGGCTACTGAAATAATTTATGTATGCTTTATGCTGTGCAATTTTCGCCCGTGTATCGTCTCCTCAGATGCATAAAAACCTGAATAATGTTCATTAACAAATAACAAAGAAAATGTATGTCTTGTGTATTCAGGGGTACCCATGCACAGTTTCAAGCAGCCAAATTCTGATGTAATTTGCATTATATACATGTAATTCTAAAATGCTATTAATATAATAAACTAACAATGTAATTACATCTGTACAAGTATGTGTTACTCTTCCTTTTCTTTTTTTTTTTCTTTTTGAGGTTTTGCTCACAGTAATGGTGCATGTATCATGTACTCGTGACTGATGTATGCCACTATCAAGTTATCAACACTATTTCGGGACAGACGTCTCAACAACCGCCAACGAAAAGGCAACTCAACATTTCACTTAGTGAAACAGAGTAGTCGCAAACAAGACTATTATACCGACCGTAAAACTTGCGGAACTTTGACATTAAACGCGGTTTTCGATATCCCTGTGTCAATAATTTGTCAGTGATTAGTTTACCTCTGTATATGAAATCTTCATATGTTCTACACGCCCTGGCATATCGGATCATTTGTGAAATATAAACTCCATATGCGGGTGACTGAGGGATATTACTACTTAAATGTGGAAAATTTACGATGGGAAAGCCGAAATCGTCGCGTTTATCGTATAGCTTAGTTGCTAATATCCCGTCTGTGTTTATATTAAGTAAAATGTCTAAGTATGAAGCGTGTGTGCTTGATTCTGTTGTATCTAGAAGTCACACCATCTCTCCATATCTACAGTATACAAAATCTAGAATTATGGCTTAAAAAAAAATCATAAAAAGTCCGTAAAATGTCCGTAACTTGCTCGTATCTATCCGGGGTAACTCATAACAAATCGTATGCCGTAAATACATCGCATTTTTCGTAATGATTCGTACACAGCTCGAAATAACTCATAACAACTCATAAATAGCTTTTAAAAGTGTCCGAATCGTTTTTACGAATTTGTGCAATCCGTAAGCACTAAAAAAATCATTGAATGAAAGGGGTATAATGGAATTGTGACGAGTAACGGGCGAAAAGAATAGTTGTTTTTACGCCCTTCTAGAATGGTGGTCTTCTCAATAAGATTAAAATACCCGTCTGTTTACAAAGAAAACTACATCATGTAGGGTACGCAATTAAAATTGAATTTATCATTGTGAAGAAATCGCCGTAGCGTCAGATAATTGACCTTTGAATATGTCCAATATAACCAATTACCAAAGTGTTAAACTTCAGTACAATATACTTCTAGGAGACTGGTGGAGTCTTTTTGGCAGAAGCGGTCGTCTTGAGCTTTTATTTTTGCCTCTTTTGTATGACTGTAGCTTTGGTGACCACTGGGCAAATAACGGTCTGGAAATCCAGAAGTGGGATCCGGTGTCAGGTGTTGACCGATCATACCCACCCACCGCGATTCCATTGGCAAATTCAAATGAAATAAGTGAGGAATAAATCGCATCATAATTGGTACAGATTACTCGAGAACCGATATCAAACAGGTATATCATCATTTCATTTAGGGAAACATATTGATAGAGGATGTGTTAGGAAATAAATCTTTCATTATATTTTACGGGGGTTGGAGGTACACAATTCGTCCATAAAATGTTCAACATTGTAAACCTGTCAAAATGTTTGTATATCAAGTAATTATCCAAACTTAAATTAGCTTTATTCTATTTTAAAATCATTTACCCAGTGCTATACTTTCACTGGAATTGTAATATTCATTAATTCATACGTTTTACAACATATATGTGTTACACAGCTTATCATCAAAGAGTGTTGTATCAAAAGGTATTAGGCTAAATATAAAACATGTGTTTAAGCTTACCGTGCCTGAGACGCAATTCTAAAGGATATGGAAAATTAGGTCAATTCCGGTGAGACTACTAAACTATGCAGAAAAGTCTTCTTTTTTCGTTTCACACAGTTTTTAGAAAAAGCATACAAAATTGAGACAAAATTATTTTCTCCTACATACAGTAAATAGAAACAAGTACTTTGACAAATATAATTTTATTCTCTTATTTAAAACCGAATTGTCCGCGAATTTTAATGTATTAAATTAAATTAAATTATGTTAAAATGTCGTAAATATATTGTTTGCCACTTTTCGCACTCGTGTTAAATATTCTTCTTCTATCTCACACGATTTGATAAATATGTTATTCATAATTAAGCTTGTACATCGGTCTCTAATTCATTGATTCCATCTTTTGGTTCTACTTTCTTCCTCTTTTTCTTCAATTGTTTCAAGATAGCAAACAGAATAAGCGGTGCACAGCACCCTGCTAGCATTAATCCTCCAATCGTCCCCAATACTATCGCAACTGAAATGGAAGGCGGATATATAATTAAATACATTGTAATTAGTAAAATGAACGGTACTGAAGTTACTCCATAAACAAGTACTGCACATGTCATGTTTAAACAATGTTATTGTGTGCGTGCGTGCGTGCGTGCGTGTCTGTGTGTTTAAGTGTGTGTAAGTGTGTTTCTATGTAAAAATCGTACATCACTTAGAGGATAAAATTGTAACATTCATATTACAAATCATTAAAGATTATTTGTTTATATTTAAAACTGGAGCTCCACTGATGAAGTCTAATTGACAGAAACGATAGTATTGAGCATTATAACTTTGGTATTCTGCTTATGATATTTAAACAATAATGTATTGTCTTTTCATTTTCTTTGCTTTGTGTTATATCTCCAGACATAAAAATTAAATTCAATTTTTTGAGAGCATTTTGATAAGGCATTGATCTAGCAGATTTTAAGTAACTGTGCAGTTCCAGAGGACGTGATCTATTGATTCATCTTCACATTTACAAAATGTACATGTACATTCAATACCATCTATAATTATTACAGATGTGTCATCCGCGAATGATAATGATAGAAGTTTTGCACAAGGATAAGAAGATAGTGGGTCGCCTTGTTGAGAGCCTCTACCCAGCTTAAAAAAGAAAGATTCTCTAACTGATTAATAAATGAAATTATTTGTATAGAAGACTCTTAACTAATTTTAATTGAATTTCCAAAGTTAAATTTTTTTAGAGTTTTATGTATGAAATTCCATGAAATGGAGTCAAAAACTCTGTGTGTGTGTGTGTGTACTCACCGACATTCGACTTTTTGGATATGGATTCGGGGCCAATGCTTCGACCTGAAATAAACAGTAATTAATATGTTGTAAAGTATCAAAATCAGGGACACACTAGACAGACAATGTAAAGTAATTATATTCATCATTCACAATTTGTCTCCGAAAAAAATGGTATTTAGATGATTGATTTATCTCATTGTACTGATACCATACCAATAGTCGGCTGACACCAATAGTCGGCTATGACCAGTGGTCGGCTGACACCAACAGTCGGCTATGACCAGTAGTCGGCTGACACCAATAGTCGGCTATGACCAGTAGTCGGCTGACACCAATAGATGGCTATGACCAGTAGTCGACTGACACCAATAGTCGGTTATGACCAGTAGTCGGCTGACACCAGTAGTTGGACAGTAGTCAGCTATGACCAGTAGTCGGCTGACACCAATAGTCAGCTATGACCAGTAGCCGACTGACACCAATAGTCGGCTATGACCAGTAGTCGGCTGACACCAATAGTCGGCTATGACCAGTAGTCGGCTGACACCAATAGTCGGCTATGACCAGTAGTCGGCTGACACCAATAGTCGGCTATGACCAGTAGTCGACTGACACCAATAGTCGGGTATGACCAGTAGTCGGCTGACACCAATAGTCGGCTATGACCAGTAGTCGGCTGACACCAATAGTCGGGTATGACCAGTAGTCGACTGACACCAATAGTCGGCTATGACCAGTAGTCGGCTGACACCAGTAGTTGGACAGTAGTCAGCTATGACCTGTAGTCGGCTGACACCAATAGTCGGCTATAGTGTGATTTTTACCAATAAAATATAGGTTTATCTCTGGACTATCTCTATTCATTCGGTAAATAACCACTGGATTTAACTATTAATACATAATTTGCAAGATTGTTTTCATTTTAAACTTTTGGTGAAAAAGTGACAGAATTTACTGAATACTCAAAGCTAAACTAATTTTTCACTATTTCAACATAGGCTATAGAAACAAATAATTTATACTGCAATTTGCCATTTTTGTATGTACATTGCATCTTAACATAAATAATGATGAAAATATAGCTTATTTGATGGAACTTTGAGATATATAAAAGAAAATTTAAGTGCATACTCCAATTTTGAGTACCACACTATCGTATAAGTGGAATTTTTGGCGAGACGTAAATTTAGCGTTTTGTCCTTTTACACACACACACACACACACACACACATATATATATATATATATATATATATATATATATATATATATATATATATATATAATAATAATTATAATAATAATAATAAAAAAATTCTGCTTATATGGTAGTCCTCAAGGTAAGTTTCGATGGGGATATTGTTATTGACGAAATGATTCTGATTGTAGGAGAGAAATAGTGAGATTCCTAATATTGAGACTTTATTTTTGCGATACACAAATTCTAAATTTATTCGCGAGATGATATTTTTACAATTTTGAAAGTCCATTTTGTTATACTATTATCATACTTCTTTACGCGATAATTTTGTTTTTCGCGTAATTAAATACTCGCGAATAAAACCGGATTTACAGTATCCAGTCTCGCCCAGACGTTTTAAAGACATCTATATGATCAAATTGATACAATGAAAGATGAGCTTAAGTATTGGGTGACTTCTGGGTGTATGAAAACCCTGCAAATGAGGAATTGCAATTTTAAATGGTATTTTACACCCACACTCAACTATTTCTTAGTTATATTATGTCGGCGGCCAGTTTTGAATGTGAGAGAGAGAACCGGGATGTGCACCTGGGGAATATTCCACCAGCCTTCCGCAAGCGCACAGAGTAGCTCAGTTGGTAGAGCACCAGATCTTCAACATGAAGGTCCCTGGTTCGATCCCCGGTCGAGTAAGATTTTCAGAGATTTCATCTGTCCGCACAGCTCTGTGTCTAGATGGAGGATAAGTGTTATAGGATGTGCAGTTTCAATACCTTCGTGAGATTGCACAGGTGCAGTGGCACTTAAAAAGCCGTTGGAGATACTAACCACTCAAGCATGGACATACACACTAAACATCTTTCTCCCTGTCTTACAGGGATGAGTAACAAGGGCTTTATGTAGTCGTGCCGCTCGATAAATCACGCCAAAGAAATGCAAGCCTTCCGCAAGTACATTTGCAAACTTTCACACAAAAATCGGATAAGGTTCCCGCGGGTCTCGCACCTGCGCTGACCAGAACTGAGAGACTTCCTGATTCATAGCGCGATGGTCTTACCACATGGCCACGGAGGCCCCTCATAAATAAAGTCTACTTACCAATAGATCCAGTGCAATTGGTTGTCGGTGTACATGTTTGTTTTTCAGTATATTGCTTCAGTGTATAATTACAGAATTCCAGGACACAACTTTCAATATTAACAGACGTGTAGTTTTCTGGACAGCATATCATTCTGTAGCGAATTTGTTCTGATTTTTCACATGTACAATTAGACCATGATGCCCATCCGACCCAGTTGCATATTTTATACCGGCTTGGGCATATAGCTCCTGCTTGGTGAACGACACTGGTAAGCATAACAAACATAACGAAATTCAAAATATCTTTTCCCCCCATGATTTGTATTTTCTTCACTTCGAATGATATTTTGACTTATATTTTCCAATTTTGCAAACTCAAGACTTATGTATTCGTTGTGGCCACAGTATGGAACGTCAAATGTTGTTAAGACGAACCAGATCTCGACCCATTTATATACATCACGTTCCATTCTGAATATTAACATTGTGTAAAATTGCAAAGATTAACACTGAGAAGTCAAAATTTAATATGTTTCTGCTCTAAAGGTTTTAGATTAGTTATCACAAACTTGGAGAGATTACCGTGCGATTCGATCTTTTTCAAGAGAGATTAAGCTTTAATTGAATTAATATCAATGTATTCTTACGCTACTTCAGGTATTATCTGTCGGAAAGGTGTTGAAATATCCCTGGCATGATGATATTTTGTAATCATGCTTATTTTTTTTATAAAATATTATCATTTTCGTCCATTACTGAATGTTAAATATGATATTTGTTATAACAAATTAAACTGACTGATGGTTTTTCCAAATCTTTTGAGACAAAGGTTAATCGCAACTCAGACAAAAATTCGAAATAAAAAAAGGTTTCGCAAATAGAATTACGAGTTGTGGTTAGATATACTAAAAACCTCTTTATAATGCCATTCATTTCATTTGCCACCTCGTTTAACGTCACAAAAAGTCCACTTTTCCCTTATAATTTTATTTAAGATTTCCCTCAACCTATCGCCGTATCCCATTATATTTACATACCGACTGTAATTTCCTTCATTAGAGTTATACAGAAAGTTCGTTTTGTAATATCAATAAAACCAGTGAGTCATCACGTGATCTAACTGTTAACCGCTAGCTGGCGTAGGAATACCTGAATATCTAAGAAACAGTTTCCATGACCATGTTACGGCAGCGATTTGTCGGACAAGTATTCTCTGAACATATGAATGAATCAATAAAGAATGAAATAACACACATTCATTTCATATTTTTATTTAAAGCCATTAATTACCACAAAGCAAACAAAAATCACTGAAAGAAATCGAAAACACAAAACTAGGCCTGCATCTGTAGCACACTGTAGATGCCCATATCATAGGCCTATTGCGATAGATCTAGGTCATGTTATAAAAAGAAACACAGGCCACAGAAATGAAAATTTGCCTCGTAGTTACGTTGCTTGTAATAAGTTTGAAAAGGGAGTCAGGTCTAGTGCAATTTTGTCCTGCATCTCTGATAAACAGCTTGCTTTTTCGTCACCATAAAGGCTGTCAGAAACAATTCGTCACTCGCATCGCTTGAAATCAGCTCTCAGTTCACCTCAAATCCTATTAATTGCTAGGCTAATCACCAAGCCCATCTTGTTTTTCGCTATCTGTAATATTAATGCCGAGCATAAGTAGTATTCATAGGTTTCTCAGTAAATTAACGTGATACTGTATATGATCAGCTGCTAAAAACTGAAGCCTGAATTGACAAATGGATCTATTATAATTTATAGGCCTACACGGATTTTCCATAACGAACGTGTCGATAATTATCTTTTAAACAGAACAATAAAAGTTTGTTATTTCACAACATAATCTGCATTTGTCTTGTTTCAATTGATTTGAAGGATTTGCTAGTGGGCTAGCCTATATACTGAAATAGGTCTACTTACGAAATCGTCACCCATTCACAGTTCACGGCATTTCTCAGCTGATTCAGCGATTGGTAAAATATCAAATAGAATGGCTACTTCCAGTTGTCATCAGCGAATATTAACAGTCACACTCAAAATTTCTGTGATATATTCCACTGATAAAATTCAGAATTCAAACGAAAATTTGTTGTAAACAACGATCATCTGTTGCTATCCAAATCGCACATGGTAGGCCTATCAGCCATTTTCACACGGCCCATTCGGGCAATTCTCTTGTGACACATTTAACCCGCCACTACTAAATGGTCGAATATTAAAAATCGCGAACTAAATCTGACTAAATCTAAATCTGAATAAGTATTCAAAATTGTCCATATCACTAGTTTCGTTCAAGATGATATATAAAAAAAGAAATTAAACCTTAATTTCATTAGTATTTGCGATCAGAAAAGTGAACTACTTCTCATGTCAAAACAGCTGTTGAGCCATTACGTCATATGGAAACACCCCCCACAAAGTCAGTGTTCCGGAATGAATTTAGTATCCAGTGGACTACAGTTTCACTGAAAATGGTAAAGAATATAAATTTAAGGATTGTTTTTCATTTTTTGAAAATCATCGGGGTATAAAAGCAATTGCTCATGGAGTAAAATGTCTAAGTATGAACCGTGTGTGCTTGATTCTGTTGTATCTTTAATTTCTAGTTCGCTGGAATATATCGCATTGACATATGTATGAAAATTGTCATTATTAATTGACAAAACGTCGTCGATATATCTAAATGTCAAATTAAATGACACCGCTATCTTTTTCTTCTTTTGATTCAGCAGTTTCTGAATGAAGTCTGCTTCGTATGAATAAAGGAACAGGTCGGAAAATAAAGGAGCACAATTTGTTCCCATAGGAATGCCAACAGTTTGTTGAAAGACCACGTCTCCGAACATTACAAATATATTGTCTATTAGAAATTCCAGCATGTTTTTTCATATCAGCTTCAGTATATTTATGTGTAGAATCAGAGTGGTGTTTGACGAAATAAGTATCCTGATAGCCAATCACTAGATATTTAAATTTTCGGGTACTACCTTTAGTGGATACAGTTGTCTATGATGCTGAAAAGTCTTTCTTTTAATTTTTTATGTGGAATAGTAGAGTAAAGATTAGAGAAGTCATAGGTTTTGATAGTGTGAATTCGAGAAAAATTGTGTGCCTTCAATTTTTTTAAAAGCTGTTTAGAATTTTAAAGTATCCACATCTGATTTACACCGCTTCTGGAATAAGCAACTGTACAGTATTGTTGAAGTTTCTCTTTAACGGCTGTCAATATCTTGGTAAGGAGTAAAGATAAAGGTTTGGTAGAACATTTGCTGGATCCTGCTATGTATCTTTGCTTATATGGGGTTTTATGAAGTTTAGGTATCCAATATAAATGTGGTAGCTCGAAATCGGTATCCGTTGTAGGTATATCAAATGAGCGTAATACGGACACGTGATTTTGAGGAATCTCATCCTTTGAAAGTTAGCTACGTGTGTATGTAGGATTTCTAAAATTCGTATTAAACCCAAGTTCTTCTAATAAACAATTATAGTAATGTGCCTTACAAATAAAAACTATATTATTTGAGGCTTTGTCTGCTGGTACCAGTACATATTGGTCATGTAATCTATCCTGTTCAGTTACAACTTCTGGATCATTAAATACAGAGGGAAAACGTGTCACTTTAAGTTTTCGAATACGAGATTTTATTAACCATCGTATGGCTTTCAGCCATTCAGACAAAGTGTCTGGTTCTACGTCTTCATGTTTGGCCCATCGTCTGGCATACCCTTATACAGAATCCATTACTAAACTGAAATTCTGACGCCAATTAAAGGAACGGGCTTCCCGGTATTTAGGGCCCCTTAAAATAAGATTTTTGAGGCTTTCATTTTCAACAATAGAAACGTCGCCGGTAATGACATGCCAGATAGGATTGTATTTGAAAGTAGATGAAGAACATGAACATGTGACAGTGTTGTGTAGAAGATGGTTGATGTCTTGGCACTGCAAAACCTGTTTGTAATCGAATAGCTTGGATGCGATGCTAGGTGTATAGCTATATGAAATGCAAGGCGTAGTCTTCAGTTTAAAATATGGTGGAATACAGGACTGAACTTTTTGTGATTTAGAACATTGCCAATATTTAAAGCGTCTATGACGTTTCTGTTCAGAACAGTCATCGTTTGTAACGCGTGCAGGCTTAAACAGTCTGTGATAAGCGATGTCCATTATAATGGAGTTCAATTCAGTTCGGTTCTGGGGTCGAAAAATCCGTGTAGGGGTTCATTCTTGCTTCTTGAAAAAGTTTATTAAGATTTGTAAAAGGAACAGAATAAAGTTTGCTGCGAATATGATGAAGACACATTTTTTGGTAACGTAAGGTAAAAGAGATGAAAAAGTGGCATCATGTATGTAGGGTCGGTTGTATGAACGATGTTCGTGACTTCGTTTACGTCTTACGTTAGAATTAAAAAGTTCCATCACATTAACAACATTACACAGTGGGCTTGATAGATTGCCTACACTTTGGATATTATCGTTACATCAATAGGGATATGCAGTGCCAAGCTGTTTAATCCAAAATTCTTCACGTTGTCTACGTAAGGGGGTACTCAAGGTGGGATTGTTGGTCCAGTGGTATATTTTTTCAATTATTCGCACTCTCATAGACAAGATGGAATGGTCTGGAGAGTTGAAATGTCGATAGAGTATCTGGTTATCCCCATTATTAATCTCGAATCGATGACCAGATACTCTTTTATTTAAGGGCCCCTTAGTTTCGCCAACATAAATCAAGGTACACTCAATTCCGTAAACAACGTTAGATGATTTGCAGTCTAGATGATCCCAGCTTCTGGTGTTGTAATGCTTGTTTGTTAGATTGCTGGTGAACACTTGATCAGTTATTAATATATGACATGTTTTACAATTTTTGACAGAATATTTAGAAACTGTTGGTATATTATTTGAAAATGAACTATCAAAAATGTCGTCAAGTGAGTGGAATCTGACAATTTTTTATGGGAACATAAGCATTATTATGTTTATACCATAACTGGTCATCTTTTGACTGTACAAATGTTAAATTGCTAATGTCCCGAAGGACAACCCGAGGAGCAACAAACAATCTATGATCTCATATATGACATAATGAGATTCCAATATATATATATATATATATAATATATATATATATATATATATATATATATATATATATATATATATATATATATATATATAAAATTTTATCTGAAACTTATATTCACTGTTTCTGAAATTCATGTTTTTATCTACACTAGGAATTATTTCGCCTATGCATTATGCAGTATATGGATACTAAAGCCAGCTTATGATGAAGTTTCACATTATGTGACCCCTGCAATAGAAGTATATTAATAACATCTGTTGTGACGTGGGTACGCGGATTTAAGTTCAGTCGGAAAGAGTGGTGTCTTATACAAGGTACGAACTCGGTCCGAGCGTAAACTTGGAATAGGACAATTTCTGTGAAAACGCTCCTTCATTAGATTATCACATGTAGTCTGATTTGTATGACTTAAATATATTGCTCATTGAGACACAAAAAACATACGAAGATTCTATTAAATTGTTACCAAAATAGATAAATTCTTCAACCTTCACTTTGTTCGTCATTGCGTTCCCATCAATATCTGTATTTTTCATGCAACCAATATCGCATCACATCATATTTATAGAGTGAAGAAAGATTAGTTCCTCGAAGTATTTTCAATTTAAAAAAATATAAACTTCAAAATGCCTTTACCTGCAATTAATTCGTATGTGCAGTTTCTCGATTGAGCTTCATTCGGCAGCATGGATAATGAACAGTTTTTGATACATTCGTCTAATTTGCTTAACCCAGGAGGGCAACACAACCCCTTTTGACGCGTCTGAATTCCCGTATGCGAACAAATCTCCCAACTATTCCAACTTTGCCACTGGCAAATCTGTATGCATTTTGCCGAATTAATTCTTTGAACTAAGTGCAACAAATAATAAACCACAACACAAAAGCGCCTTAAAACAATCATTCTTGATAATTCCTCAAAAGTAACAAAACTTATAGGTCTATAGTAGAGGTACATCATTAGACATATCAAATGGTGTTATACGGGGTTTTCAGAAAATATAATAAAATCCATAATAAACTAGCGGGGTGGAGTCTTATGAACCCTTTATTGACCTGGACGAGTTTAAAGTTTAGGTAATAAGGTATAACATTAAAATTACACTGACTAGAGTTATCGTTCCTACTTGTCATCGTACATCAGAGAGTACCCAGTTAGGAATAAAACGTTTTTTCCCATGCAGCTTGTCATAATCGAAAAGTGAATAGAATCATCCATACGATAATCAAAAGGTTACTCCGCCCCACCATCTTATGTCAATCGGACAATAAAAAGAAATAATTTATTTCTTTTGAAAGCAATAAAACAAACACATAGATCTGATGAATAGCAAATTAGGCGAATGCATGACATTTCGGTAGTGTTCATGAGTAATAGGTACAGAGATGAGACTTAAAAATCGTTGTTATATATTAACTTACATATCAGAGCACGTTTCTGATTGAAATATTACATCAGAAGGGTCAACATTAAACTAATAGTAACCGACAAAATGTGTGACATTGACATCCTGTCAACAAGCTCTCTCAATATTGAAAGATAAACAACTTTTCAAAATAAATTAGATTTGAAATCGAAATCTAATTTTGTTTTATTGTTGCTTTGCGTTGTGAATGTTTCAGTTGTATAAAACTACATGAATACAGTTAATACAGAAGTGCCGCAAGTTTTTACTTGTGCTACGGTGTTGATTGCAAAGCAGTGATAGATATGTACAATGCAACATTTACGGTAATAAAAACCCTTGATCCAAAACACTTGTGATTTTTACTTCAAAGTCCGAGTGTTTGAGTAAAGAACAGTTAATAATATTTAAATTCGAGCGGATACACCACAGACAGAAGCTAAATGATTTATCATATTATATTATGTAGCTAATACCCTCTGGTTTTCTTTCATAAACCAATTTTTGGTCAAACAACACGTTTTTTTAGTATCTTGTTATTCCTCCATGCGTCACGAAATTGATTTTTATTGTATATCCATACGTGCAAATATAAGGAACAAAACAGATGTCAGATTTCAAGTGTAGGATATTGATAATACTCACTTTCATATCATTCCGTACAAAATATGGAACCGTACTTATATGTTATCAGTAAATGGGACTTTTTTTTTTTTTTTTTTTTTTTTTTTTTTTTTTTTTTTTAAATGCTTATTAACGAGCCTGTTACATATACCCTCACAGGTCCAGGCTCCCTGCAAGGTCCAAAAAGACAAGAACATACATATACACTAAACACATACAATGTATGAATACACTGTGTCCAACTTAAATGTTCACATTTTTTTCACAATATGATACGTACATATTCAAACTTAAACAGATTTTGCTCTCAGCTTATCCCTCAAGGATTTTATTTATACATGTACATAACATTGTAATTTTCAGTTCCCTATCTTTAAAGATTTTTATGTATGTATAAAATTTATGAAATTTATTTTAGTTTTATTTCAGATTTTACACATACATGTACATTATTGATTAGTAATATATATCGAATATTTGTACTATTTCCAGGTAATACTAATTATCTGTGATATAGACAAGTTTCATTCCTAAGAATAAATCTTGTGTATACACACCCTGTATATGCACAGGTATATTGTATACACCAAAATATTATTTTATGACAACATATTACTAAAACTGTGAAACCTGTATACCTGAACATATACTATGCATTCATACTCCTGTTTAATCATAATTCTATAATTACATAAATATATAAGTATTCACCTAGATACATATACATACATTTATATACACATCCATAAACATGTATACCAATTACTTGGAGATGAATGCACATGAATATACACATATGCACAAGCACAGGCATATTACACACACACATAAATATTATTCTGAGATAACATTATTTAAACTGTGCAATGTGTGTACCTTAACATATACAATGTATTCATACTCCTGTACAATCATACTTGCATACTTACATAGATAAGAATTTACTATACATATACATACATTTACATACACTCCCATATACATGTATACCGATTATACTCAAATAGACAAAATACCTAACTACCTCACGTCATCGAACCTTTGTATTATAATTTATTAATTTCACCTACATTCTTCTGTTATGATATTAAATACTTTGAAGTTTTACAGATATACAATATAATAATAATAACCTTGTCATATTTTTTAAATGGGACTTAAAACAAATACAAAAAATACAAAAAAACAAAACAAAAAAATATGTAATAGTACTATAACACAATGGACTTTATATATCAAGATATGGTTAATCAGTTAGATATTTAAGTGATTATTGGGAGGTATGTATACAACTATAAGTTCAATAAGATTACACTTGATATTGTGGGGAAAGATAACTCTGACAACATCTCTGTACTAAAATGTATTATCACTAAAAGTTGTAAAAACCTGAACACGATTTAAAACATGAAATATCACTGTTCTAGTCAGCTTGGGTTGGAGCCCCACTGGAACCTAAACTGATTATGATAGATTACTTGCGGAAGGTCGGTGATTTCTACCCGAGTACATTATAACAGAATTCTCCCCTCTGTCATTAAAAATTGACCGTCATAATATGACTGAAAAATTGTTGAGTGTGGAGTAAATCACAAAATAAACAACAACAACGTTAACAAAATTTAAAATACAAGTCTACAAGTGTTGTAACCGTAGACTGAAGAATGTAAAAATGAGGAGAAGAACCCATGGATATTCAACCCTCCAAAATCATTAGAATGCAACAAACTCGATATAACTGCGGTCTCAACATGAGGAACAAATGATAAATCATAAATGGGATGGGACCAGGTATCCGGAAGATGTCATGCTACACCGGTCGCAAATATTTCATGAATACCTCTCGAGTTCGATTAAAAGGTCAAGCTCGGTAAAAATATCCTCAGTTTTAGATCCGAGAGTTACTGTTTATCGTCGTGATCTAGAATACTATCCAATATTATTGACAGGGGAGACTTCATGTTCTTTTACAAGATCTATTTATCGACCATAAAAGCAATTGCAAACTTAAGTGCAATTTGGAACTTTGGGATTCCATAGTCTCAAAAGTTTTAAAGTTTGGATTTTAATTTTGAATAGTAATTTACGCCACACTCAACAATATTTCAGATATATGGTGTGGGCCAGATGGAGAAGTAAATCCGGTTACAATGTACCCAGGAAGAAACCCCCGGCCTTCCGCAAACTTGTAAACTAACAAATTTTCTCACAAAAACTCAGCTTAGGTTCCAGCGGGGATCGAAACTACGCTGACCAGAAGTGAGAGGCCCCTCAAAATGTAAGGTAAAATTGTGATAAAAAATATTTGTTTTAAAAATTGGAACTTGGAATTAAGTCTACGATTGTTGTCTGGTCCGTAACGCCGGAATTTGTTTCAAAATCATTCGAAATTTCAAGTATTCAAAATTTGAAAAGTTTGAAATGATAATTCATCGAATGCAATAAATCAATTGTGTCAGTAGTAAGCATGACACGAAATAAAAACTAAATAGATTGTTAACTTTAATATATATCTTTGAAACTGATATGTGTATATGTTTATCCTGAGTAAATAATATCACCTGTGTTATATTTGATAAGAAAATTGCACGTAGGCTTATACTACAATGTCGACCTGGGTAAAAAAGAAAAATCTGTACAGATAATTATGCTATAAAAGAAACGATAAACAAGTTTTAAAAAGTAGTATAAAGACACAACATATCACAGCATTTGTTTTACCTATGTTTTACCTTTACAAAAAACATACATATGTATTGTAACGGAGAAGGTTATGTCATCCAATAATAAATCGTAATAAATCAAAAAGCTATAATTCATTCATGTGCGAATTCTAACAATTCCTTGACATAATGTTTCACATAAAATTTTGCTATATACGTATATAGAGTTTCATTATGTAACTTTAAATATTTTTTAGATATATAAATGTTTATCTTTTCCTTTCATTATAATTCATGATTTATTTTGCAGAGAGAGAGAGAGAGAGAGAGAGAGAGAGAGAGAGAGAGAGAGAGCAAAATAAATCATGAATTATAATGAATGAACAAGAAGTATTTACAAGTGTAGAAACTGCGGGCATATCGGACTATATATTCTGCATCTGATACTTGTGAGGGACAGGACGGTATTTGCAACATCGAACAGTTTCTTCTGTGGAGTTGTTGTAGAAATCAGAAGTATTCCTTTTATATTTGTTTTGTGTTGGAATAATGCAGTGCTCAGTGTTACCACAAATATTGCATCAATATACAAATGTAAGGAGTCGTTATCAAATGATTTCATCTTTATCACTTCAAGTGCAGCCGATAAACTCGTCACATGTACAGGGACCGATCAGTAGGATGAGGAAGTGAATAATGCGAAATCATGGTAAGTATTACTGCTATTCCTTTTTATGCCTTTTTATGCTCTCTCTCTCTCTCTCTCTCTCTCTCTCTCTCTCTCTCTCTCTCTCTCTCATATCATTTCGGGATCGCAATATTTACAAATATAATGACAAGATATAATAGCCTGAAATAGCCTAGAAATCTATGTATATGTATTTTTGATACCAATAATACTGCTCCCTTTTAGGTATTAAAAATTAATTAATTATGGAATTAGTTATGCTTCGTTTGCTCTCCATTGAAAGTAGGGCTTTGTTAAATTTCTTGAATTACACAAAATCATCAAAATTTGAATTTTACAGCAATGTTTTTAATTTTACCTTACATAACTGCATTGTGAATATTAAAATTTGTGGTATGTTGATAAAAATTTTAACAACATACTACAATACAAAATTTTGTAGAAATCTGTGTGGACAAATGTGGCAATTGATAAAACAGCACTCATCTTTTTTCTGATTTATGCATAAGTAAATCGTATGCAAATAAAAAATCTGAGATATATGACAGTAGACTGACATGGAATTATATCATAATTATTGTTTTATAAACTGATAAAACAAATCATAATTATAAAGTCTGTATCATTTTTAATATAATGCACAACACTAATTTACTGAATTGATTTCATCCTATTTGTAGTAATCTTGGCACGCTGATGTAAAACAACAGAAAAAGAAACAAAATATTTTAATTAGAAACTCATGATGACTTGCAATTGTGCGGTGATCCCCTATTTACCAGTATGCATGAATTAAATGTGTGACACGTTAGATCTATTTGTATTTTCCTATGAAAAACGTGAATTTCATGTTCTTGTATGTTAAAATATGTGTATAACTTATATAGAGATATTATGGCAAATTGATATTAAATAAAAGGATTTACATTTTTTTATATATGAGGGGTATTGCATATAAGTAGAAGGCACATTGACTATTTTTAGGTGACCATGTGGTTTGAAATACTGTTTTTGGCTGTTCAATATATTGGAAATTTGAAAGAAATTTTACATTATTAGTAATGGGAAACTTTTCCCCATAAATCGTTTGATGTCATTACAAATTCATGTTTAGCTATGTATAACCTTCAATAACTTTAACTTTAATAATATAAATTATGTGGTTTTTGCAACAAAAACAAAAAAATATTAAACCCCACTTTCAATGAAGTGCAAATGAACGATACATAAAGTTATTTTTAAAATTCATTTATCAGTGCTTAAAGATATAATTTATTGAATTTAAGTATCCTGGACCCGACTCTGTAACGTCATGTATGTTGACATCGAAAACGGAGGCACGATTTCACAACGGAAATATAAAAATGAATTGCTGTAAAAAAAAAAACGTGACGCGAACTCTCAAATTTCGAGTCACGTACTTGACGCGAACCACTCTATTAATATACGTATTTTTTGTGGTAGATTTGTTGCATTGGTATAAATACATGTAACTTTGATTTCGTTCTAAACCTCTGAATGAATTAATCTGAGATGTTTAATGTTATAGTTTCTGCTATCGGTCACAATGTTGAGTTAACTGTTCGGTAGCGGTTTTTGAGTCGTATGTACCGGTTGTGACGAGGAATTATTGCGCACTTAATTCATATGGATTTGACTGTGGTCTCACGGCAGATGTGACCGGTCAACAGGGGATACATACTCCTCCATTGTACCTGATGCCACCTCTATATTTCCAGAGGTCTGTGTTTAACACCCATGACAACTCAATTTCCTCACCGTGCCAACTCAACCGCATCTATTCTCTCTAACATTTACGTTGATATATAGGTCATTGATGAAATATCGTATTTAGGAAATGTGTAAAGAAGACTACACCATTCATCCATAGCACAAAAATCAACATAAGTTATAAGGGTGTTTTAATGCACAGAATATATGTAGGACCACAAACCAAAGCCATGATACCGAGGTATTCGTTTTATCGAACTTTCATTTTATAGTGTATCAGAAGATATTTTAGTGATAGCCGTAAGTATCCTCTCAATATCAAAACTCCGATACCAAATAATAAATCTTCAGAATGCCTAACATACAAATCTGGTAAATATTGGACAAACACGGACTTCTGGAAATCCAGAGGTGAGTTTAGGTGTCTTGTTGACCGGTCACACCAGCAGGGAGGTGTTCATCAAGAGTAAATTCAGAAAATTCATATTTTATACTTTGTACGAAAAAGTAGAAAATTGTACGACGATTCAGTTCATACATCGATAACCTACACATACATTTCTATCTTTATCAGCAGAATGCACGAGATCATTCTGGCGGAAGGACTGAATCCTTCCGCTTCAACGATCAAGTGCTGTCTGATGATATGTACTTATTTACATACCCCTTATTATTTAACTGCGTTCACAAATTTATTTCTCTTTTAACAACGTCTTCAAATAGTTTCGATAACTGGAATTCCATTTAAAGGAGTAGCTGTGACAGGATTTATGTATCAAACTACAGTGTAATACAGTGTTATGTATTGCACGGGCGCATTGAACTCTGTATTATAACTGTTTGGTGACGCATACTTGTCATAATATTTCAAATACACAAGACATGTTGTATTTACATCAAATAGTAGAATATGATGTGATGGAATATTTTAATTTGCCGTTAATTTTTTTTTTTTCATTGTTACTGTAAAATACTCTCATTTGCTGTGCTTTGAAAAAGTACAGTATATACGAATGAGACAACTAATTCAACTTTCAACTTTTAAAGAATCTATAAATAGAATACTTAATTTCATGTATTATTTATCCCTGATAGATCCAGGAACAGGAAACAGAGCAGGCTGGTCAAGATGTTATTTCTGCAAGTTGTAATAACTGTTCGAATTCAGACTGCAACAACTGTAACGAGCTCAGAGTCAGAGAAAACTGTCCTAAGCACCGATCGAATACTATTTCGAACTTCTGTAAGACATGTGACATAGCTATTTGTGGTGACTGCCTTGTGAAAGACCACCTGTCCCACGTTCTTGAAACACTCAAAGATGCTTACAAAAGAAAAGTTGATGAACTTGACATTCAAAAATTGACATTGGATGAGTTGCATGAAAAAAATAGGAAAAGAATGGATGAAGTAAAAGAGAAGACAAGCTACAATGTAAAGGAAATAAAAACCATCCAGAGTAATCTTAACTCACGATATACAACGATGATTGACAAAATAGATACAATGCATGATAAGAATAACAAAATATTGAAACAATATCAAACAGATCATGAATCATGGGGACAGAAGGAACAAGACAGATTAATGGCAAACGAGTCCACAATTACTAGGAAAATTGAGCAATGCTCCGCTGCAAGAACCTACAAGCTATCTTTCTTGATTAAACGTGTCGAAGAAAATCGGAATCTCGAAGATTTAAACCTACCACCCTTGATTGAGCCTGATCTGCCAATTGCTAGTTCAACCCAGTTTAGAGATGACGAAATACAAAACCAACTAGGCACGGTATTCAAGGAAAACGACAATAAAACCTCTAATGTCATTACATTTCAATTGCCATTTCCTGCCAAGGGAATAATGGCACAGGGTAGAGAAAAGGTATGGATAGGGAGCACGAGGGAGCCCGATCTTCAACAATACTTCATCACGGGAGATCCCATAATTACTGCAAAAACCAATTGTAAAGTGAGTAATTTTGCATTCAAAAACAGCACCGAAATCCTTCTATGTGATCAATACAATCGTTCTGTTATGTGCAAATCACTAGAAAATGGAAAGATAGAAACCATTGTGCATTTTGACGACTCGTCTGTTCCGAGAGGGCTATGCATTAACGGGAACAATGAAATTGTTTTAACTCGGTGTTTCGCGTTATCTGGTATGATTCAAATCTATTCAATGGATGGCATAATGACAAAAACAATTTTAAGGGACTCTAGAACAAATGATTATATATTCTCGGAGCCTATTGAAATAATATGTAATGCAGCTATTGGCTGTTGTGTTCTGGATGCCGGGAAACAGGAAATCATTGCAGTTAGTGAGCAAGGGAATATTCGGTGGCGGTATAAAGGAAGGTGGAATGACACTGCAAAGTTCAAACCCAAGGCCCTTTGTTGTGATGATCGAAATAATATTTTAGTGTCGAATAACAAGACAGTGGAATTGATAGACAAAGATGGTAAATTTATTGGTTCCATTTTGACTAAGAACGATGTTATTGAAAACATATGGGGACTGAGCTACGATGAGAGTCATAATCTTTGGGTTGGAGGTCAGAAACTTGAAAAAAACTTTTTTGGTAAACATACCTATGACATTATACAAAGATACACATCCAAAGAATACAGGATAAGAATGGAGAAACACATATCAGCAAATTCAGAGTAGGTCAATATGTAAAAGAAAAAAAGCCTATCAAGAAGTTCACCATATACAATTGCGCACTATATATGTCCAAAATTTTCATGCAGATGGGCTAAAAAATAAGGTGATTTTCTCAAATAAGTCAGTAATTTTTCAATGTTGACCAGATTAGTATAGTGTGTCTTCTGAACCTTCTAACGATAAACGTGTGGAACCAAACTGATATGTATAATATATAAATCAATGTAAAACAATGACATTAGAATGGTACATACATAATTTGTTTATTTATTCACAGTGTTTTACCCATTATGTTGAACCAGTGGATAAATATCGGTGGTTACATTTCAGCACATTCTAAGTGTGACCGTGTGTCCAAGTATAAGAACAAGGACAAAATTGGCTCCGGTAAAATGAATTGATCAAGTTAACATCTTAACAACGAATCCGAATTCCTTAAGCGTTTGTATTAATTTGTAGATATTTGATGTTTAGTTGTTGTTGTTTTTTGTTGTTGTTGTTTTTATTATTAATTTTGGCCACATTTATTAATAATGAAAAAGTATTTAATCTTTCATGATTCATCGACTGTTTATTGACAATAATATGAATGTAAGGATTTTAATACAAACATTTTTGGACACCTCCTTTAAATTTTCATTCAGATGGATACCTAGGTACCCAATTGATTTGTTTGAAATGAAAATGATAGCTATATGATAGTTATAGTTCAATTGACATACTTTTTGATTGTCATACGGCTAATTCTACTCTTTGGTGTTTGACATGACCAATACAAATGTTGTCAACATTTATGTCTCGGCCGCCATTTAACACATCTTACACGGAAAAAATGCAATAGGCTGTAGTAATATTACTGAAGTCCAAAACCCTCACTTAATAAACCAACTCGTTAATCAGATCTTTTTGTTCCAGTAAGTTAGGTGGTCTATATCAATCTCTTACAAAAAGTTGTAGGTCCTTGTACTTTCGATCATTATCTGTCAACGTCTCGACTTTTTCCAGATTCTTGCAAAAAATATATAAATCTACTTAAGATTTTGCTCTTCATAGGTGTTGGTCTTATTGTATATTTTTTGGACAGATATAAAATTAAATACTATTTAAGGCGAAAATACTTTTTGAAAATGGTTATATATTGTGAAAATATACCCATTCTGAGTAATTTGGTTTTATATTCATTCTGTTGGTTACATGATCACGTGTTTTGGGAGTGCTTTTTAGAAGTTGACAAATTATGTAAGAGATCATTTAGCGAGGTTATACGGTATCCAGTTATTTCATTGAATCACTGAAAATTGTAAATAGACTGCACCTAAAAAGAAAACAAAGAAGGGAATGTTAATATTTACATCCATTCTTCTTCCTGAATGCCATGTAGCATGGACTTTGGATTTGGTGTTTGACATGACCAATACATTTATGTCTCAGACGCCATTTAATACATCTTACACTGAAAAAACAATAGACTGTAGTATCCAGCTTCGAGTCAAATGTTCTATCACTACATCATTGCAAGCAGTTGATATGAGAAACAAGTGATATTCAACCATGTTTTAGACTTTTATCACACATTATGTAGGTAATATACTGTCATATGTAATTATGTAGGTATTATGTAAGTGGCACCGATGACATTTTGCCTTGTAAATTTTGGTTCTATTTTTGCGA
Source organism: Atrina japonica (assembly GCA_030159075.1). NCBI lineage: Eukaryota > Metazoa > Mollusca > Bivalvia > Pterioida > Pinnidae > Atrina > Atrina japonica. Next base: position 1,983,522 of record BROG01000010.1, on the reverse strand, counting down.
TTTTCATTCCTGAAGACCGCAAGTCTCCTTGATCGGTGTTAGTAAGTTATCGATCGTTTTAAGCAAATGACCTTTCGTCATTGTTATTGATAAAATATTTCATATGTAAATCCCTTTTTCCTGTTTAGCATTCATGAAATCTTTTCAAATCAAATAAAATAGTTTAAAAATTCTACCCCACCCTACCGCCTTTGATACCCCTGAAATTCATTAAACCCTCATAACGTTGATATATATATTATAAACTTAATACCAAAATTATAATGCTCAAGACGATATCGTTTCTGTCAATTAGACTTCATCATCCAATTTGAAAAGTATGTGTTTTTTCTAAAGATAAAGTGGTATCATACAAGGCCAAATAAAATACATACGTACAATAATACAATGAAATATTTTCAACATATTTAAATATTGTTCATTACAAGATTAATTTTAGTTTATCTTATATTTTGTTTAAGTTAATATGCGCATTTGTGTAGCTCTATAATGTGTATTTGTCGTTATTATTTGTGCTTCCTTCTCTCTCTCTCTCTCTCTCTCTCTCTCTCTCTCTCTCTCTCTCTCTCTCTCTCTCTCTCTCTCTCTCTCTCTCTCTCTCTCTCTCTCTCTCTCTGTATTTGGTCAATCAAACATGAAATCCTCGTACTCCCTAGCCAGGTGGAGAAGTAAGGGTTGATGAGTTGATGTTAAAATCCTGGCTAAATACCATAATAATATATTTAAAAAAAAAAAAAAAAAAATATATATATATATATATATATATATATATATATATATATATATATATATATATATATATATATATATATATATATATATATATATATATATATATATTCATGTAATTGAACTACTGTGCTTAGAGTACGGTGACCTACTGTCACGGTCGTTTATCTGTCATCGTACATCGTGGTCTGTCTCCAATCAACGTTTCACACTTCCGACTTCCAAATGGTCGATTCTTATATACCACTAGTTCTAATATTTGAAGGGTTATTAAACTCTTTAGTTTCGTGCTACCTACCTGTCTTGAATGTAGGTCTGAATTTTTTAAAAACAATCTTGCTGACACAAATGCGTCATATGATGTTACTGTTGCTTTACCAAAATTGTAAATTCCATGGGTCCAAAGTATAATATCAAGGATTCAGGAACACTTCTGTTCTGAAGATCTACTGTCTATTTATTTTCTCAAAATAGTTTGTGATGATATATGGATTTTAAAGTTTTATGTAATGATGCAAATATTATGTTCATGGTCGTCAATTGACACTCTTTCAAAGTTCAATCAATATTTTAGGTCATTCAAATTATCATCGCATATGTTTGTCATTGCATGCTCTTTGTGTGGTAACGTTAATCGGTGAACCCTGTTACCTTTCAATTTAGTACTCGTGTTTGTTTCTTTCTTTCTTTATTGTTATTTAACGTCCCACTCAAGAATATTTCACTCATATGGAGACGACACCAAATGCCGGTGAAGGGTTTCAAATTTTGGCCTATGCTCGGCACTTACGGCCATTGAGCAGTAAGGGTTCTTTAACTTGCCGATACCTTCTCTGACACGGGACCCCCAGTTTTTACTGTCTCATCCGAAATACAGGAAACCAACCTGTCGGGACTCGAACTCACGACCTCACGATCCAGAGTCGAGCGCCCTACCAACTGAGCCAGGCCGGCTCCTCGTGTTTGTAAACATGTGCCAATTTAACTTGGTAAACCAGTGTACCTACTGCCACTAGACAGTAACAGGAAATGTCGTCAAACGACATCTAGCGACGATACCAGCTGGACAGATCTACCGAATTACAAACAGAGAGAGATAACTCTGATATGATAACACCATGTCTTGTAGAATTTATCAAATGTAGTGCAGAGCAATACTCGAGTAAACTATCGGTGTTACATAGTACATGTCTGTATTCTCAGTTCCTTTCTTTCTAATGATTAATAGAATCGTACATATTGAGTGGAAAGAGAGTTCCCCACTTAAGTCAGACGTATTTACCGTTCCGTTTTCTGTGCACTCGTATTGTTGAAGAAATAAAATGTAGGTAGACAACATTTCCGAGTGTGGAAAATGTCCGATTTTGATGTATATTCTTTAGGAAAACTTAAACCTTGTCGACCTAATAGCAAGCATGTGCTAATTCGTCATGAAGTCATGAATACGCAAAACCAATAGGTTATATCTGAAAGTCAGATGATTGTTATAAGACCTGTTTTATCAACATCCAATTGGCGTAAATATCTGAACAATTTAGCAAACATGAACTATTATGACATTTTGATTTATTTACGAAATGAAGCGTGCATCTGCTCTGGTATCTTCTATATGCAAATTACCGAACCGGAAGTACCATGGTTACAGTAAATCGATAGCCACGTAATAGCAAGATAAAAAATCTAGAATAATAACGGATTAATTACGAACCCGAAATAGTGCTATCCAAGGAATTCTATCGGATTCGATATTTAGATTTTTACCACGATGGATACAATTTGCCGTTCCACTCAACACATCCATGTATGATTATTTTCCTCCATGGTTCAAATAGATATAGAGCCGACCTGATTCAGTCGGTAGCGCATTCGACTCTTGATCGTGAGGTCGTCAGTTCGAGTCCAGCCGGCGGCAGGTTGGTTTCCTGTCCTTCCGTTTCACAGTAGGTGTCGGTACGTTAAAGAACCCTCACTGCTCAATGGTCGTATGTGCAAAGCATAAGCCAAAATTTAAAACCCTTCACCGGCATATGGTGACGACTCCATATGAGTAAAAGATTCTTGAGTGGGACGTTAAACAACAACAACAAAAATCTTACTCTTTTAATACACTGTATTCTTGTCACATAGAAGTATTACATCACAAAAACTATATCTATAAGCTATGACATCATAGCGTGTGTAGTTTGTTTACAACCTAGGGTGTAGACAGAGAAATTCTGGCTTAGAAAAAACGGTAGATACGCCTGTCCAAAGTGAAAGAAAAAGTATGTCAATGTTTTTACTCCATCTATTCTATATTTCTAACGTATATTTGCTATGCCAAATGAGAATATATTTATAACCTCGGTCACATACAAGTGTTTCAAATTTGGCATCTTTTATATACTTTGTGACTCGTCAAACTAAGTCGAGATTTTTTAATTCGTCCAGTGATGATGAAATTCTCTCTCTCACCGATATCTATGTTTGGTTTTTTTTTCTTCTATCATAAAATTATTTTGTTAATATATATAAAAAATCTCAGATACCAAAGTATAAATCAATAGAATGTCCAGGACATAGATACAAATCCGGTAAAAATGGACAAACATGGACCTCTGGAAACCAAGAGGTGGGATCAGGTGCCATGGAGGCGTAAGCATCCCCTGTCGACCGGTCACACCCGCCGTGAGTCCACAGTCAAGTCCAATGAAATACGTGAGGAGTGTATCCTCGCCACAATTGGTACAGACGTCTGAACAACCGCCAACGAAAAGGCAACTCAACATTTTACTTAGTGAATAGAGTTATCGC